>VWZZ01007306.1:667192-685341 GCA_013399095.1 Psophia crepitans | reverse complement strand
CTCTGGACACTCTCCAATAGTTTTATGTCCTTTTTGTACTGTGGCACCCAAAACTGCCCACAGTACTCGAGGTGAGGCCGCACCAGCGCAGGGCAGAGTGGGACAATCGCATCCCTAGAGTGGCTGCCAATTCCTTGCTTGATGCACCCCAGGACACGGTTGGCCTTCCTGGCAGCCTGGGCACACTGTTGGCTCATATTCAACTTTCTGCCAACCAAGACCCCCAAATCCCTTTCAGCGTGGCTGTTCCCCAGTGTCTCGTCCCCAGGTCTGTACGTACAGCCACGGGTGACATCTGCAGAAGGAGCTCTCCAAGTCCCACAGGTACCATCCCAACTTGCAGTCCTTTCTTTGCATGAGGCAAATGAGAGTTTGACTCTGCTTCTCTGCAGCTTCAGTGTTGTGGGAACTTTCATACCAAGGGCAATTTTGTGGTCAGAGCACTGGACTAGTAAGCAGAAAATTAAGTTAAGCCGTGGCTTTGGAATAGATGCCTACATACCTGTAAGTCAGCTCCCCATCTGGGAAATGAAGATATTGATATTTTCTTATTCCTGTTGATTGTCTTCTGTGCTTATCCCTGAAGATTTCTGTGACAATGGTCTCTGGCTGCAGACTCATTGTGGGGAGGACTCTGACTTTGGTCAGTCCCCATGGCCACAGCTGTACCCCTTCCCTCCCACCACACCAGTCCTTGTAGACCAGCAGATGGGTTCCTCCACAACGCAATGATAAAATTTATGAGTTCCCTAAGACATGATCCAAAGACCCTGAGCTAGCATTTTGTTATTGCGAGGTGACTGCCTACAATGGATGCTTCTGCTGTGAGACAGAGCTTCTACGCAGCCCAGAAATACACTTTTGTTTCATTTGTCAGTTGTTAAAAGATGTTGGATTGCTAAAAAAATGAAAATATTTATTCAGTGCTGGGCACAAGGCAGGGATGAGGAGGCCAACCACGATGATGACCAGGTGCCTAGAGTGTGAAAGTCCCTATGCATACAAGAGGGGGCATTTTTTCTGTACAGGACAGGATCTCATGTATCTTCAACACACACACACGAGACAGTCGATAGCTCAACTTGAGAAACAAATAGCCTTCCTTCCCAAAAACTTCTCTGAAACAGTAAGATGACTCTGCCTATAATTTTAGTAAACCCTATAGCTATTATTTCACATACAGCTTGACATAGGTTAAGTTACTCTGCCTGTCCTGTTCCTCACAATTTTGTTAATGATTCAGTACGAAATGTCCATGCAGGGTACAAGGAAAATCAACAGAGAGCAACGTAAAATCTAAATGCAGATAACAATTAACTATGGCTAAAGAGGCATTATGGCCACTGTCTAACGACGTGCAGAGACCGCACTTTATTAGATAACTGCCTATTTCCCTCTTCAATTGATCCCATTTCAGGTCCCCTGCTGCGTTTTGCAGTTTTTATAAATAACAGAGTAGTAAATCTGAAATCTAAGAGATGGAAGTTGAAGAGACTCACCATCATGTCTTTCCTGTATTTTTTATGTGCTGGAGGAAGCTCTAATTACAAGTCTGAGTTCAGGCACAGAGGAATGAGCAGGTACATTTCAGAACTCTGGTTTTCGGAGGTTGGAAGATGTTTGGGCAAAATCAACACTTCCTTCAGAAGTGAACAGCTTTGGATACTCTTGGGGGTGAGGTTAGTTGGCTCAGTGAAGCAGCAGAGACATTCTAGGCTTGATCCAGTACTGCAGACTATTCTGCAAACAAAGCAGTTATGGGGACCTCCCTGGATCATAAGGACAGCAGGTTGCAGAAAGAACAGAGTTTGTACATGGAGCAGAAGACTGGTATTAGCTCACTAACAGAGTGACTTTTAGTTCACACCCAGGTTTTCAGAAGTATCTGCTCTCCCTTCAACACAGGGGATGATGTGTCAAGCAATAGTTATGGAGATCCACCATTGAGGATCAAGTGTGAGGGGCCACCAGCACACTGGAGGAAAGGGATTCAGAATGAGCTTGCCAAGGGAGAAAGCAAAATGTTGTTACTTCAATTGCACACATACATGATGTCTGGTTGGGTAGTAGTCTTTGTGACAGGACGTGGGGATTAGGCTGGTTGAAGAGTTGAATGGAAGTCAGCACACTGTGTAAACACCAACCCCTTGAAGCAATCCTTCAGTCCTGTCAACACCAGGGGGTCTTCACTGGAATAGGATTTCAGTTTCTCAGCATAACTATTCAAAGAGGATGTGGGCCACTGGAGAGATGTTGGGAACTGATAAGAAAAAAAAAAGTCTATATCAGTCATAACCAACACAGAAATATTGGACACACTGGGATTGCTTAGCCCAAGGAGACAGAGTGGGAATAAGCTGATGTCCTTCAAATACGTAAAAGACTGCTGGGAGAAGAGAGGAATGGTCTATTCTCCACGTCCATAAACCAGCACAAGCAGTAATGGTCTCTGAATTCACTTTAGCCATTAGGAAACCTTTCCAGCAGTAAGGTCGGGAAGCTGTGGGGCAGTTTTGCTGAGGAGGTTGGGATGCCTGCGTCACCGGACACCTTCAGAACGTGTACCCAAACTATGGAACAGCCTTCAGGTGTGGAGACAGACTTCTTAAGGTCCCTTCCAGTCCAATGATGATGCAAAAAAACTGAGGCGTCAGTTAGGGAATTGG
The DNA here is from genome assembly GCA_013399095.1 of Psophia crepitans. Lineage (NCBI taxonomy): Eukaryota > Metazoa > Chordata > Aves > Gruiformes > Psophiidae > Psophia > Psophia crepitans. The sequence goes on along the minus strand of VWZZ01007306.1, from coordinate 682,675 downwards.
ATTTCTAATATCTGTGGACTTTTTTCCCTAGAATTTTTAAGTGGGAGATGGTAGAATTCATGCCCTTGGGCTGACAATTTTAGTCAGAGGGGAAGCAAAATAACAGCATTATTATTATCTATACACCACAGTTTGCCAGACCAGGATATAAAATACATAATTTGTAAAATCTCAATAAACCCAAAAGTTTCTGAATCTAAAGAGGAGCTGAAGCCTCCATTAAGTTCGTGTCATCAAAATGGTGAATAAGAATATAAACCTGCAGTTCAGTAAACCTTCAGCATGTGTGTGAACTCAGTCCTCTACTATGAATATATGTATGTTTGTATATTCTCTTGTCTTCAGACTCCTCTTCGCTAGTGGCAATGGTGTAATACTGCGTGCAGAGTGGAATCTGTTATCCAACAAATACTTGTTCTCATTCAGAAGTGAGTGTTCCTCAGCTGTCCTCGGGATGATGCAGGCTCCATTCAGAATGGATGTGTAAACACGTCTTAGTAGCGTGACTCATCCCTGAACTTTTAACTCTGTACACTTTTAATTGTGACTGTGTTCAGATTAGAGACAAATTATGTGCTATTTCTTCTGGGTTTTGAGATAGTGGTAAATTTACAATCATTTACATATCTATATTCACTACGTTTCTGCTTACCCAGAGTTAAAACCACATGGCCTAGACATGTATGATGTCACATATTTTAAAAACATTCCACAAACAGGGAGAATGGAGATCAATGATTACCGGCTACAAAAATTCGCAGGTCTTTTGATGTTGCAAACATTAAAATTTCACAGGCTGTTGAGTGACAGTACATGAACATTACAACCGTAACAGAGACAGCTTGATGACAAATAACAATTCATACTAAAATATCATAGCTTAGTATTGCAATCTGCAAATTACTTATTTTTCATCTTCTCAGGTAGTTTTTAGAAGTCCCAGTATTATTATGTCATTACGAAGATGGCATTACTGTACTACTACTTATACTACCACTAAGCTCCTTAAGGGCATGTGGGCCAACCATGAATGGGTTTCTGTGGCCCTTAACAAAGGACGGTTACTGAGCAATACGCAGAACCTGCCCCACGTCAAAAATTGTTACAGATTAGAAGACAGTGGCGGCAGTAACCGCTTGTCATCACTAAAGTCGCACTAAACTGTGTTTTGTGCCGTTAACTCCTAAACATCCCTGGGGAGGGGGAATCCTCTTGGGACTCAGTTTTGTAACGGAGAAGATTGCTAACCTTCTCTCTGTTGGAAGTTTATACTATTTCCATTTTGCTCTTTCTGCAGTTCCCACGGCAAACTACAAGTGCTCTCTGCTGGAATAATTCCATCCATGAATTGTGTTCACTGGTACCTACACAAGAAACTCCTCAGCACCGTACAGACCGCAGCTGACAGCATTCCTACCTCCCACTCGCGACTTCAGCAGCACCTGGCAAGCTGGACACGTTCACCTCTTCCCACCTTTCCCCCTAACACAGCCTCCGCAAAGACTACGCACAGGAATTATCCTCAGCACCGGGGGTCCGACGCACAGCTCCCAAATCCACTGGAGTCTCCCAGTTCCACGGAGCTGCTCCCTGCACGTCAACCTGAATTCGGGGATGCCTAAAAATCGGCTTTGGCATTTAAGGGCTCAAACCCTGATTCTAGACTTCTAAGCATGAAAATGTTAGCCCAAGTTCAGGTGCACGCAGGCCCGCAGAGCCGTGGACGCTACCGGCGCAGCAACCACAACCCTGGGGGCCACGGGGGTGGCTGTGGCAGGTCTCTGCTGTACGGGGAAAGGTAAAGCACAAAGGCAACGGTGCTCACCAGAAGACCTGAAAGGAAGGACAAGTGTAAGGACTGCCTCAACCCTGCGATTACTATTCTATTGCTAATGTGCTCTGCACTGTTCTCTTTATAAATTACTGAATTATCCTTAGGAACAAAAGGTATTAGGGTCCTGCAAGCTTCTCTCAGTTTGTGGTAGGACTAATTCATTAATGTGGCTCCAACAGGAATGTGTGCAATGTTCTTTCTAATTGGACATGACTGGTCAAGAATGACTCGGCCTCCATCCAGATCACACTGTCACTTATGCTGTATAATAAGCTACTACTACTGGCCCATGAATCAATTTTTAAACAATCTCCAGTAATGAACTTGGACGGCCCATTGTTGTTGACAAAGAAATGCACAGTCCTGCTATTGTCAAGGGGCTCAATTATGGGTTCTTGCTGATAAAATAGAGGAGGGGGATAAAGGGGGGAGGGGGGGGCGGTCTACGGACAGTAGTGACAGACTGAAAGAAGTGTTTCATCTCTGGGGTCCTTACAGAGACTGACAAGCCAAAAGGTCAGTTTCATAGAGGTTTAACTTGAAATGTCTGAGGACAAAAAAGGCATCTGGAATCATTAGGAAATGTGAAGTTTGACTTGCACCATTGGAAATCCCTAATATATTATTTTAACTGTAGATCTGACAAACTCCTTGCCCGCTGGGTGGGAAAGAGAGGTTAAGGGAAGTAAAAGCTTTATATTTCTCCAGCGGGGGGGAATAAAAAGGTTAATTTTAGTAACTCTGGGAAGAGTCTGTGGGGAAACTGTCAGTGTTTCAGCCCATTTGCCATTGTCCTGAGTCAGTGGAGTCAACACGGGTAGCGGGAGAGGCTGCTGCCGGCACTGGCTGCCGGACGCCGGGCTCCCAACGCTTTCCCCTCAAATAACCTCGCCAGTCACCGAAATGTCAGGGCTCTGCCCAGTTCCTCCTGCCTGAACCAGCCTCGTCAGCATGGCGATGCTGCCTCCGTGCTTCACACTTTGTTCAGGATTACTCGCACGTTACCGGGATTCTCTGAGCCCGTGGCCATAAAGAAAATAAATATATCTGAAGCGGTTCTGGCAAGCTGGGTCTGCCATGGAAGAGCAAGTGTTTGCAATACTCTTCCCAGCTGGCCAGCGCCTTACAAAGTGAGCTCTTTGTCATGCCCATGTGGGGGCACAGTTGCCAGCTCTTATTTTAAAGCTTAAATATTCCATGCGAAATCAGGGAATTGGTTCCAGGTTGCTTCCAACAGCAGAGTACACTGCTGCGAACCCAAGGGAGAATGCACGCCCAGTTTAAAACAAATAGGCAGGGTGTAAATTTGCAAACGAATGTGTCCACTGGGCTCATGGGCAAAAACTTTCTCCCTTTCGCAGCGATTTCACCACAGAGCCAGAGGAGCAGGGCAGAGGGCAGCCTGCACTGGAAGACTCTGCTGCGTGTTTCCCAGGAGAATGAGTCACTTCATCTGGATAAGACACCTCGTCTCCATTCCCAGCCACAGAGCTGGACAGCCTTGGTGCATTTCGAAGGCTGGGCTTGAGCAAGAACTGTGGGTGGGATGTAAGGAGAAGGGGTCCAGCAGGGAAGTGGGGAATCAAGCGCACACCGAGACTTTGCCAGAGCAGGACTGAGTCTGGATGCTCACAGCTAAAGCCTGTTCAAAGGTGGAGTCCGAACCACACCTGGCACTGCAGAGACTGCTGAGGCTTGTCTAGCAGATCAGCTCATTTCACAGGATAGTCCTTCCAAATGCCCTTCAGAAGAAGGGAGAGGGAAAGTGCTGAGGACACCACGCTCAGCACTTTGTAATGCCAGCTCGAGTCAGGGGTGGGTGCTCCAGGACCACACGTGGCAGCACACAGGGACCTGGTAGAGCACATTGTACAAGTGTTTCATGAGACAGCGGAGAAAAAGCCCACATAGAACCATGTAGCTCTGCATCGCTGGCTTTCTGTTATTGCCCAGACCCACAGCACGTGGGGGAAAAAGCCTCCTGGGGAATTAGAAGCACTGGAACAAGTTTGGGGAGACCCTCAGCAGAGGAAGGTGCTGTCACTGTTGGGATGGGTCCTTGGGACAAGGTGGCACTCCCTGGCTGAACTCCCAAAGCAGACAGCTTGCAGGTGGATCCTAGGTTTCTCAGAGGAAGAAAGGAAAGCTTCCCCTCCCTGTTTCCCCAACTGGCGAGAAAGTCTTTTTTTTTTCCCTCCCTAGCAATGAGCCCTCCTGTGAATATACCTGGACCTGTAGTGCTAATGATTCATGATTCACTGGGCAGGAATGCATCTCTACGTCCAAGCGCTGGGTTCTGTTTTTTTCATCTGTTTTCTGGGATGGAGGAAAAAGCAAATGGAAGGTACTTGAGTTCAACCAGAGAGAGAGGGACTGTGGGATGAATAGCAGCAAGCATGGAGGGTGGGGGCTGGCTTTCCACCCAGCACATTGACCCACTGCTCATTTCATCACCAGACAGCCTCTGTGCCTACCAGCAGCATTTTAAGACCCCTCGTGCCCTGGGTAAGTCATAACGTAGCAACCCTGGACCATGGGACAGAGCCAGATGTCCTGGTTGAGGTGATTCCCACATCAGCCAAGGTCTCCACAGGGGCTGAGTGGAGGAGAAGGGTCTTGGGAGCTGGAGCTATTTGGGCACTGGGCTGAAAACCCTCTACTTGCACAGCCAGAGACTGCAGGGGCTGTGTTCGGTGCCTGTCTCAAGTCCGGGCGACCCCGTCTGTTCCCATTAGGAGGCCCAGGCGGTAAATTGGGCCCTGAATATATAATTAAGCAAAGGGCACCATCCTGAAGCCAAGGTTCACACTGATTTGTTGTGGCTGGGGTGGGAACAGCCCTTTGCAAATCGGTCGCAGGATGTTGCTCCTAGTCAGCTGGAAACTTGGTAGCTCCATTCCATAAAAGCTGGATCTAACGCTTCAGCTCCCCAGCTGGTTTCGGCATCCTGACCAGCACGCAATCCTGTGGCTTGCTTTTCCGCACGACAGTCTGGAAACCTTCCTTGAGAGCCTCTTGTTTGCTGGCTGCCAGGATTTGCCATGCAGATTCTTGCCAAAGGGATAATATAAACAAAGCATAATGTCAAGTTTCCCACACAAGTAAGATGATCTATTAGCACTGCACTTTGTACTAATTATTGCACAGTGGGTGGGGGCTTGTGAAAGGAGATTTATGCATTCAGCTAGCCTCACTTTTATTATTTGTAAGTACTTTTTGGCAAGGAATGAGCGAGATATGTATTTTATTGTTACGCTGTTGCAAACATCCTAATCTTCCGCACTCATTAAAACCTCATAACAAATAGTAAGAATGATATATTGCAGCCACAGCGAGCGTCTCGTTCATCCCCAGGTGGGGGGAGGGGGGCGAGATGCAGGGGAGAGGGAGGACAGGCGAAATGGGAATGGTTTTTTGGGCCATGGTCATACTTGCAGCACATGGAGGATCCAGGTACCCAAAGGGTGGAAATAAGGCGATAGATGGGGAAAGGCTGCTGGGATCCCAGGGTGGATGGGGAGCTCTGTGTTAAGGTCTGGCTGTGAAAGGAGGTGGATGCTGCCCCAGAGCATGAGTCAGCCCTCCCAGAAAGTGACAGTCCATCTACACCCCTCCTGGCACGAAGCAGTGAAACTGTGCATCTGCCTTGGGGGGACATGGCTACCTTCAGAGCAGCTGGCTTGCATGGCTTCTGCCTGTGTGTCAGGACCTGGCGTGAGGCATGGCCCAGGGCACACCAAGAAGATGTCTCCATATCTCTGCGCTGCCTGGACAAGCAGAAAAGACCCCAGAAGTTGCTTGACAGGTCAGGCTTTAGGTAATACACCCCTGGGTGATGAAGGCTGGGTGTCTCACTGGTGCAACTGGGTCAGAGTGGACTGATTGTTGTGATCATTGCCTCAATAATCCCTGGTCGTGACAACCTCCCCAGGGCAGCGCTTGGTGGCAGGAGTGGAGGTGCCACTAGCCTCATGGCGGTGATACTCACTCCAAGCCTTGTTTTCCAAACCAAAGTTGAGGACACCCTGCTCCCTGCTTTCCTCCTGATGACAGCAAGGCAAGTTCAAAGCGCAGCATTTGGGTGTTGAATCCATTGGGTTGATGTTGGGCAAAAGCCAAAACATGCCAGCTTTGGCTGTCTGTTGTTTTGAGGGAATAAAGTTCAGGGGAAAACCTTTTCACAGGTTGAAGGGTTCTTATGGTACTTCCAGGGCATCACAACAGTTGTAGAGCATTTTTTCACAGGGAATTCCCAGGTAAAGTTCAGAAAAGACAACCTGGATTCTAGCACACACTCCAGAGACACTGGAGAAGACTGCGGGAAGAGTTATATGGAGAGGTGGCAATAACCCCAATGAGACATGGTCACACCCTGGCCTGCACACCACAGCTCTTGAAGCTGCCCCCATCCCTGGCTCATACTCACTTGAGACAGCATGAGAGCTGGGGTGCTTTTCTTTGTATCTGGTGGGGTTTCTCAGCATTTTCCACCTAATCAGAGCCCTTCTTGCTCCACCACTGAGTCATCTGGAGGGGCTGGGGTAAGAGAAGGACTTTCATCCTCTTCGTCCATCATTCCTCCCACCCTGAACTTAGTATTTCAAATATTACAGGCAGGACTTGCCCTGAGCTCCAGGCTGCTGCCAGCCCAGGACCTTTTCCTGGTCAGATCCTGTTCAGGCATCCTTTTATCTCTTCACCTGCTTCTTCCAAAACATCACTTTTCTTCTCTCTCTTTCCAGCCTCCAATAAGTTACATCACTGACCTGACCTCTGCGTGCAAAGGTAGAGAGTGTGACCCAGAGGCTGTCAGCGCTAGCCTGGGGCAGAGTCAGCGTGGAGCAGAGCTGGGCAGAAAGTCTCAAACCTGCTGTTTCCAGCACAGTTTTGGAATGGCCACATTTGTCAGGCAGCCAACTTGACCCTTCAGCAGGTATTTCCAGGAGGGGACTGAAAAAAGGTACTGACTTTTCATCCCTCCAAGCTCAAAAGTCTTGGCATCATCTTTCTTCTTCAGTTTCAGGCAAATAACCTTTTGGGACTGGTTAAAAAGTACAACCCACAAGTTCTGAAATATTTGGGGAATACCTCCTGTATTGTCTTCTTCCCCAAGTCTTTGTGAGTTTTCCACCTGGTGTTGGGTTAGCCCTGGGATGTTGTTAGGAAACAAGCAAACAAAAAAGACAGGTAAGACGGAAAGGAAGAGAAAGAGTTGAATTTAGGAAATTAGAGACATTGGCTGGGCCTTCAGCCCATGGCAGATGTAGAAGGAAAGAACATTTCACAGAGATCATTTTGGATTTTTTGTCGTTTCTTTTTCTGACATGCCAGTTCTAATTCTAAATGTTTCACCCTCCTTTCCTCTGGCTGAGCCCTGTTACTGCAATGGCACTCTGGTCCTGGGAGGCCAAGGAAGGCATGTCCCCATGTGGGAACAGAATAACCGCATGCCCTTCAGCCTGTGCCCTCACCCAAATACAGGAGATGGAGGGGATCCCACCTTGCTCCACCATTATCTGGAGCATCCTAACCTGCTCCGAAATCTGGGAGGGACAGATCATTCATTACCCTAAAGTCACGATGTGGCTAATATAAATGCAGAGGTTTATGTCAAGTCCACTGCCTGTGTTGGATGCTCAGCTGGAAGAGCAGCACCAGGTGGGGGTTGGTTCCCTGTCCTGCTGTCGGCATGTCTAGCATGGGACGTTGAGTAGATGGTTTATGGAGGAAGCGTGGCTCCTCTCCAGGGTCAGGAAGCAGAGGTGTAAGGGGTAGAAACCTGGCATCCAAGATGGGAAAAATGAGGATTAGGAAGGTTGCCGACATGAGGTAACTCATCTCTCAGGCTTAAGAAAGTGTCAAGTTGCCAAAACAGAGATCACAGAAATACATCCAGGAAGAAAAGGTTTGACACTCTCTTGGGAACCACTGGTGTGAACTAAAAATTTCTCCATTAAGGGCCCAAATAGCTGGCCCACCCTACTGAAGGAAGGATCAATGAATCATAGAATGGTTTGGGTTGGAAGGGACCTCAAATTTCATCTAGGATTGTGAGACTGCTATTGCTGTTGGTGGCAGATGACTATCAGCAAGTCTGTTTCGCTACCCCACCACGGTGTGAAACCCCAGCTAAACAACCTCACTTCACTCCTTCCCATCACCAACAGCCCCTCCTGCAGCTAAACCCTGCCCCATGGGCCATTTGCCCATACTTATTTGATACTTTTCATCCTTTCAGACCTTACTCTCGTCATAAGCTTCAGCCAGAACTGGGAAATTCCCTCCTTCAGCTGGTGTCTGTCGTAGTCTGGTATTATTTTTGTCCCTACCCTCCTCCTCAGTCACCTCCATTGCTGCCGTTCCACCCCTTGTCCTGCCTTCCCCCTGCCTGCCATACTCAGGCTCCCTCTGCACAGGCTTTACCCAGAACAAACCTCTTTTTGTCGGGCCACCCCACACAACAAGAAAATTAGCATCATTCGGGCATGTTGAGGCCACCACGGCAGCTACAAGCCGTGATTATGGTGCGTGCGGTTAGCACAGCCTGCAACATCAAACAGCGTGTCTACAGCAGATGTGATCCGCAGCGATACAACAGGTGTATAACAGTCAATACCAGCATTGTAGCCATCAAATAACTTCGTGGCACGTTCACATTGATCCGGTATTAATCCAGCTCCCTCGGGGTTTTGGTCTATGATTTATATGACTCACCGGGAGGTTTCGGGACCTGTTTGGCACAGCCCCAAACTCCAGGCTGGGATCAGTGTATAATTTACCTTTGCAGTGAGAGCTTTTTTTAATCCACGCTCCTGGCAAGCCAGGCTTGTCAATGGCACTTTGAAAAGGAGGGCTTGTGGGAGCAGGCACAGACACGTTCCTTTCAGAGGGTGATTCATCCGCCGCAGCTTCGGCGACTGTCCTGGTTTTACATGCTCGAACGGTGATGAATTGAAGCAGCAACAGGAGTTGTAGCCTCTGTCAGCTCCCACAGGCTCCTGCCCGCCGTATGAGTTTCCTCTGCGTCCCTTTATACGTTGGCCCAAATCGTTTACCCTAGCGAGGAGGCACACAGGAGAGGATGGGATAAAAGCACGCCACGGGAAGGAGGATAGGGAGCTGCTGAACAGGAACCAAAGCAAAATCCCAAGGCTCTTCTCAGTGTCATTAAGCGATAGGACAAGGGGCAACGGGTCCAAGCTGGAGCACAGGAGGTTCCGGGTTAACATGAGGAAAAACTTTTTCACCGTGAGGGTGACAGAGCACTGGGACAGGCTGCCCAGAGAGGTTGTGGCGTCTCCTTCTCTGGAGACATTCAAAACCCGACTGAACACGTTCCTGAGTGATGTGCTCTAGGTGGCCCTGCCTTGGCAGGGGGGTTGGACTAGATGATCTTTCGAGGTCCCTTCCAACCTCTGTGATTCTGTGATTCTGTGAAGGTGGCATATTCAAAACCAGTGGGGGAAATAATTTTCCAGGCTCCGCTTAAACTGTTAAACTGTTTAATTGTTAAATTTGAGACCAAAAAATGGGTGACATTCACAAAGACAATGACCGTTCAGAGGGATGACATCTGCAGCATCTCAGACACAGGATGCTCGCCTGGGGCAGGCATCGGAGCCTGGCTCGTGGCCACGCTCCCGCCTAACAGGAGTCTGCCCACCTTCGACTAGTCAAGGGTACTCATTTAGAAACTCATCACACACCTAATTTTAGTTTGCACCTCTACAGGCAATTTGCAGGCAGAACACCGGTAATCAAACGTATGTGGCAAATTAGGAGCTGCCTTTTAATAATGAGGGTAAACGCATTGCTGAAGGAGCATGGAAAGGAAGCTGGTGTTGTGCGTGCAGCAATTCAACAAACGAGCTTCGCTTGCAGTGGTGGCAAGCTGGTAACTTTAATGAGTATTAAATGCAATTAAAGAAACAAACACTCTCCATCATTCCCCAGAGTGAGAGATATTATCAGCTGTGGCTTTGTATTTTTACATAATCACAGTTTAAAGGAACATTTTTCCATATGTGGAAATTCCCTGTTTTCTCCTCCAAATGCTAACAAAATCCTTGCCGCTGGCTGGCTCTTCTCTCTTCATGGCTCCCTCTTATGGCACTCCTGCTAGCCCCAAGGCCCCAGGGAGAAGAGATGGGCCCAAAACAAATGCCAGAGGTGAACGTGCTGGAGATCCAGTCCTACACCCAAACAGCACACGTTCCCTCTGCTCAGGGTGTTTTTTGAAAATTCCCCTCTCCCAGTGTTGAAAAGGTTTTTGTGATCTCAGAGCCCTCCTCCTTTGGGCTTCCCGCCCTTGCGACGTGATCAAGAGGCACGTCCCACCCATCGCTGCGTGCCCCTCACCCCGAAACCAGACTTCCTCCAGGGGTAAGTGGTACGAAGGGCACAGCAACCCCGGGGAGCTCCACAGGGTTTAGCCCAACTGAGTCAAGCCCACCTGTACCACTGGGTGGAAACCTTGGGATCTGGCTAATGATGACAGCTTCCTCCTCTGATGCGCCTCTCTCCAAGACAAAACAGGGCGTATGTGGGGCTTTGACTCAGAGCTCAGCTGCTCCATGGCAGCTTCATGCTCTTGACTCTTAACACCCAACAGCCAAGTTATTTGCTCCCTTGCTGGAGAGCGCAACAGGGTACAGGAGGTTTGGATGGAGGCTCGTGCCAAGGGCATGCTGCTCAGGACCTCCATAGTCTGCATGAACATGTTTTCACACCAAACTGTCTCACACGCCCACCTGGAAATGTCCACACATGGATGTCCATGCACCCATCTACGCCGCGTTCCAACCCAGCCGCAATCGCTGTTTCCCATAGGCAAGGCAGATGCGCTTCGTCCACATCTTCAAACTAGTGGCTCGAGCACGCTTTGCACCGAGCGGTGATTTCTGGCTTGCTCACACAGCCTTTGCTCGACTTGTTTGTTTGTTTGCCATGCACAATGTTTGTGTGCAGCTTGCCTGCTGAGCTTTTCTCTGCCCGCTGTGCTTTTCTCTGCCTGCATTCAGTACATGGGCTGGCCTGCTCCGCTCTTGGATATCATCTCGCTTGGTTGCAAGTCTGCAGAAGCTGCCTGGCTCTCCTGGCCTCCACCACTCAGCCCATGAGCAAGACTCCAGTATGACCAGGACCACTGTGGGAAGGCTAAGGTGAGGGTCTTGGAGCAACCTGAGCTCTCCCACCACCTCAGCACAGCTCCCAGAGAGCTCCTCTACAAGCTGTAAACCTGATCACCAAAACTTGAAACAATAAAGGTCTGTTTTTCTAGAGGCAGCAGAAGACGGTCTAATGGTATCAGCACACAGTGAGTGGAGGCACTTCATTATGCTGACCTACTTATGGATGTTCCCTAAGGAGACCTAAATCCATATGGAAATCATCCAGGAAAGCCTATTGATACTGAATCCATTTCAGGAGACACTTAACTTAGGAGTAAACTTTGAAACCTACATCCATTGGATGACCCAAACAGATCACCTCAAGACCTGGGACACCAGCTGTGTGTCCAGGATCACTTAATAAAACAGGGAAAGAGTGAGGAACCATCCCACCATCTCTCTGCCAGGCCACACTGTGCTGTTCATGAAATTCTTCAGCAAGAAACTAAGCTCCGTGGTATACTGACCCATACTGGGTTTTCACACTCCTGCATGCACATTCCCAGTTTGACATGAGACAAACAAGAAGATGCCAAGGCTTTGAAGTTTTCTCTCAGACAGAGGCAGTTATTGCTGTTATTTTCCATCTGGCAAGACTTTGAGGACCTATGGCTGCTTCCAAATGTGTTTTCTGGGAATGTTACCATATTAGAAAACATTTAGATATAAAACATCAGCGCTTATGGGAAAATCTTGTTAACATGGAGCCACCGGTGGGATCTCTCGTTAAAAATTTCCTTTTGCTTGATAAGGGCTTTTCTTATCTAAACAGTGGTTTGGTGTCCTCCCCCACCGTAGGCTGGTGCTGTGTCAGGGACTCCGGGAAGGCTGTCCCTCACAGCCAGAAGACGAAAGTCTTGACGAGCCGCGTTTTGTGCCGCTGTTCAGTGGCTGGAGCCCATAGCGTTTGTGTTCTCTGTCACTGCCAGGGGAACTGCCTGGTCACCTTCACATAAATAAGGACAGACGTGTGTCACAGGCAGATTGCACATTCAATTCACAATCGGTGTTGTCTATCACGTTGCAGAGTTGAGGAAGGACAGGTCTACCAGAGAGACTAGCCCTTGTGACACGCTAAATCCTTCCAGGAACACATGCAGACACAAGTCTAACCTAAGTCTCTGCTCTGGACCTGGACTCGTTGGCCATGCCCCTATCCATGTCGTGGAAGCAGAAACAGTCCCTCCATGGACAGCCTGATAACCAAACTCGGGGAACACCTCTTCCCCTGTCTCACAGAATCGCAGGTTGGTAGAGGTTGGAAGGGACCTCTGGAGATCATATGGTCCAATCCACCTGCTAAAGCAGGTTCACCTAGAGCAGATTGGACAGGAAGGTTTTGGATATCTCCAGAGAATAAGACTTCTCCCTGTTTCCCTCCTCTTCTTCCTCTGCCAAAATCAGACCATCCTGGATACTGATCATCTCTGATGCTCATGCTCATTCAGCCACACAGGGCTACACATAGATGCCATTATTTGATTTTATTTCTAGTCTCTTGTCATTTTTCTGACCAAATCCCTTTAAGCCCCTTTTAAATAGTTCATGGACCATCAAGAGCTGCTTCCCAGCTTCGTTTCTCCCTGTGTTCGGTCTCTTTCAAGCACCTGTAGATCCTTGCCCAGTTTTACTCGTTCTGTTCCTGTCAAGTAAACAGCATATTCACTACAGTGGAAGCTCAGCTCCTCTTGACTCTGATGGGCACCCCTGCAGACCAGGGACCTCCCTGGTGGCTACTACACGAACTTGAAGCTCCACCACCTTCAGCTGTAGGAGTTCTAGCAAGGATGACCATTTTCTTGAGAAGCTCCCAGATTTCCATGTGGACTGGAGAATTCAGGGCTTGTAGACTGTGAGGTGAGTTGGTTCCTCCCTGGAGGAGCCCAGAAGCCCAGGGCCCAGGGAGCCCTGCAAGCCCAGGGAGAATTGCTGGAACCAAGAGTCCAAGGTTCCCCAAAGCCACTGGTTATGCAGAATCCTAAGAGCCTGGGATATCTGTATCTCAAGCTCAAGTCTGGAGCTGAAGGTCTGGTAGCTTCCAAGGGAAGCAACCTTGTGAGGTAGGAGAGTGAGGTCCCAGGACGTTTTGGGTCTTGGCTTGCGACAGGAAGGCTGAAAGCCTAGAGGTATGTTTACCTCTCCGCCCTCAACCTACACGCCAAGGCCTCAGCTTCTGGTCCGTGAAAGCTTGCTGAAGCCCAGATCTTCCCTACAGAGGGAATACCTGAAGATGAGCAATTCGGCGTGTTTCCACAGCGCTCCACTTGCAGTGTCCTGTAGCAGCGGCTGTTGTGATCCTGAGCTGGAGGCTACAGGAACCAAATTAACCTAGGTGCACCTACATAGTGTCCACTCTGGCAGGGACTTCCAGGACCTGAGTCCAAGACCCTCACTCAACCCACCTCATATGGACCATTGCTGTTTTTTAATCTAAGTGCCCGGGCACAGCAGCTCCCACTGAATACACCTTGCCTGTGGCTTGAGAATATCTGCTACCCACACCCCAGTCTTGATCACTGCTGTATTTTCTAAGCCTTTCTCCCTCCTCCTCCTCTTCCTCAGTCTCACTGAGCTGCAATGTGAGTCCCAGCAATAGCTGAAGGATCCTGCTTGCATTTTTAATTGTGCAGCTCAGAGCCCTCGAAAGAGCCCTGCAGCCTCTCAGCTCATGATGACGACTGATACCAAACACCATTTCCTCTTATTGCAAGCAAGTAAAAATAAACAACATCTTTCTGTACCCGCCGCTATCCAGGAAAGCACAGCAACGAGTATTTATAGATAAACAGAGGTACATCGCAACGAATTTAGACCTGAAGATTGAAAATCCATATTGTGTTTATAAATCAGCTGTGACACGCCAGTGTCATGCCATCAGCGGAAGGCAAAGGGCATGTTTACTACAAGCAAAGGCACACGCTGCAGTCGTGTGCATAAGCAAGTCTCTGCGCAGACAGGTTATTTTTTGCATAGTGGTTTTTACATTTTTACATGACTTAAGGATAATGCTCTAGGAGCCTTCTCTTTTTTTTTTTCTCCTTTGTGCAATTTTAGTTTATAGTAATGTTTTTTCCCCTTTTGTGATTGACTGGAGCTTTTGTTCGGTTTTGGGTTTTTTTAATGTTCTGAAGAGTGTTTGTGCTTTCTTTGGCACCTTATTACATACCTCCAAAAAACCTGACTAAAGCCCCGGCTGCTTCTAAAGCTCTTGCCAAAAGGAATTTGTGCTCCTCTAAATTTGCTGTTCGCATTTCTGGTTCCAAGTGATATTTTTCATAATAAATACAGTTACTAAGAATAGCTCTTTACCACCTCTGTCAGCTCCGGTCTTTCATTTGGACTCAGATCTCATCCTAGGGTTAACTGTTTGTCTTGAACAAAAATCAGCGCCGTATAAAGACTCTGTGGGGACCCGTCCAGCAAGTCGTCTGGTGTCCTTAGGATGTGCCGCAAGGGGCCGGCCCTGGTGCTGGTGTGCTGCAGCCTCCTGCCCGCCCGGCATCTCGGAGGTGCCGTGATGTACACGGCTAAACCCAGGCTTTCCCAGTCCTCAGCCCCTCTCCATGAATCACAGTTTTCCCTGATGCTGCCTGTCGCCGGCTCCACAGCCGGGTTTCCACATCCGTCTCCTTCCATCGCGCTAGCCAGGGTTTTTTAGCTGCTTCTTTTTTTTTTTCTTCTTTTTTTTTTTTTTATCCTTTAGATCAGGCCCTCTTATTAGATATGCCCTTTTCACTGACCCTGAATTATTGCTACCCATGGTCTTAGAAGAACAGTGCTGTTTGTTAGTCTAAGAGCACATGTGACAACCCTCTTCCTGGCCAACACCAGAGGTTGCACCAGAGATTTCCAGGCTGAAAACCAGGCATTTCAGCAAAATCTGTGGGCTCTGAATGTGATCTGTAGAGTCAGAAGAGGACAAGGGAATCATCGCCTATTTGAGGACCTGCTGGAAGATACTAATCAGAAAGATATGCACAAATTTAGTCCAGAACGTGCGAGAGTTTCCCCGGGCTGAATTAACCTCCCTCTGTGGCAAACATCCCATTCCCACTGCAACGGGGCTGCTGTCAGGAGCCGGCATATTAATGCCCGGGATTTTTACTACCGCCCGTCCGGACCGAGCGGTGCCTGGCTGAGCCCGTCCGGCGGCAGCGGGACGTTAATGGGGAAGGGCGTCCCGGTCCATAGGGGTCTGGGCTGAAGGAAGGTTCCCAGCTCCGCGGCTCTTTAGGTTTTGCAACAATTTGCAGATTAGTGTTGGCACTTCCAAGGCTGGGCTGGCAGCGAGACCTTTAACCGAGACAGACAGATTCCCTGCTGCGGCACTGTTCAGCGGGTTTAAATGGAATAACGACGTCTCTCCAGCTTGGGTGATATTGGGTCAATCTTTTTCTGTTTCACTGTGTTTCCCCCGCCGTCCCCGTCCTCCCCCCGCCGCAGGTCACCGCCGCAGCCCAGGCTGTCGGGAGGGCTGTA
>VWZZ01007306.1:649751-667156 GCA_013399095.1 Psophia crepitans | reverse complement strand
GATCATTTTTATAACTCTTTGTACCAACGCAAGCAGAGCTAATGGTAAAAGGCAATCAAATCTTCTGCTCCGAGGCATAAGCTGGTTGCCTGCAGGGTCGGGGAGGAATTTCACCCTCCCTCCCCTCCTGGGCTCAGAGGCTCCTCAGCATCAGCACAGTTTGAACCTCACCCCAAAAAAACTCTCTTATAAATGGTCCTTTTTTTTTTTTGGCTGTGTTGTATAGCTGTGAAAAATGACTAGATGGAATGATAGGTGATTATGGGGTCCCCGAGGAAGGTGCCTGTTAGCATCCACAGTGAATGGGGCTGGGGAAGCTGCTCACAGCTCCGCTGCACCTTGGGGCAAAGCATCAGGTTGCCTTTTCTCTGGGGTTTTGTGACTGCTTCCCTCCCATCTCCTGCTCTCCCTCCATGGCACAGTGGGAGTTTTCCGCCTTTAGGTCCTTCCTTTTCAGCTCCAAATGCCTATGGGTGTTGGATTCACTCTAACTAAACCTATACGTGTGCCTGAAGGGTGGAAGCCTTGGGGTGGGAGATGCTCCCACCACCAGCCCAGCACCCCAACGTGAGCCCCTTCCCTGGGGAGCCACTCGCCTTAGCTTGGTCAAGGTGTACCAGCGAGACACACAGCAAAAATACAAGCAGGCACAAGCAGAGAAACAACCGTTGGGAAGGCAGGAGTTCAGAGGTAAGCCGGCTGTCCTCGGGTAACAAACTCCGGGCCACCCACATCAGAGCACCAACCTCAGCTCCCTCCCAGCAGAAATGACCAGGGGCAAATCTCAAAGGCAGAGCCAACGCACGAGACACGCACACCTATCGGCACGGTCTTGCGGGGGAAGAGCGAGCATCAAAGGCATCGCGGCCTCTTCTCCCGAATCCGGCTGCGTTGCAGCCCCAGGACGCCGAGCTGGGGAGGGTGGAAGTGCAGGGCAGCTTTTCCTGGGCTCCCTCCTGGCTCTCAGCACCCCTCTTCTCCAGCTGGACCCACAGAGGGGTAAACCCACTGTGGCTGCCTCCTACGAGAAAGAAAACATGCGCATGCGAAAAAAAGGGCTTGGAATTATTTTTTTTCTTTCTGTTGCATTCTGCAACCAATAATTAAATTTAAAAACTAACCCAACAACAATTAAAGCAAATTAAGTATGAGGTCTAAGCTACCAGCAGAAGTTTGATTTGAAAACAGCAAAGCAAGCATTTCTGGTTGGGAGTCTTGATAGTCTGTCTCATATGGATGGTCAGAGAGCCAGAGAGAGCGAGGGAGGGAGGGAGGAAAAGTGGGTGAGAAACCATGGCTCCAGATGGCGTGGGACCCTCTGGGGCTGGCGTGTGAGTTACAGCCATGCTTTCCTCCTCTCAGTTTTCACCAAAGAATCATTTGGGTGGCTGTGGCTGCGTGGCACTGGCTCCACTTCACTGTCTCCAGCACGCATGAGCTGCCCAAAATCTTGCTTGAAATAAGGCAACCTTGAGCTCAGAGAGATCCCAGAGCTCAAGGAGCAGGGAGATGCTGTGCTCGTGGGTGTGATTGCACCACCTGTCCCTGATGAGCATCTTTTTGGGACATGCATCCTCTTCTAGGGGGAGAAATTCCCACTGTCCATGCCCATTCCTGACCATCGTCACCTCTTGGGGAAAGTTTGGTGCCTTTTTGGTCCTGGCCACTAAGTTGGCCCAAACCAAGGGTCCCACAACATATAGCTGTGTCTTTCTGTGCTACCGCCTTTGGGATGCGTGAACTCCCATGGCACACATGGCACGTCAGTGTCCCCCTGAAGGGGCGTGCAGAGGGGCTTCCTCTGCCAGCCCCCAAAATGCATCGCTGGGCCCCAGACCTTCTCCCAGGGGACAAAACTGCACAGGCTGTCCCTTAGGCCAGCCTTGCTCACCCACCACGACTGTCACCTTATGGCATGTGAGTTGTGCCGCTCAACCTTTTAAAAAAAAATCCCTAAAATGTTCTTCTTTTTTCTTTTTTTTTTCTTTTTTTTTTTTAATTTTTAACCGTTTCTCTCTGTCCATCCCAAATCCTGGTATGTCTGGGGAGATGGAGATGTGGAAAGTGTCCTTTTCACTCCTGGCTGACTCCCTAGGTCATTTCTCACCAACATACACATAGAACCATACTGTCCAGCAACCCAGTCTGTTGGGTTTCCAGCTCTTGGGGGTGACCCTGAAGAGGGGAGTGGGTATTTCAGGCCATCCTGCGGGATGGGAGAGGCAAACCCATGGGCTCAGGGGAACCACCAACAACGGCTGCTTTCCCCCACCGCCCCCCTGTCCTCCCCACCCATGGCCTTTCGCCGGGGGAGCTGCCGCGGTGCGCAGCCTGCCCAGGGCTGGTAGGTCTGCGCCGCCGTGCGAGAGACATCAAAGTCTCGCCTGGAATGTGTGTGGCTCTGCCAGGCTGCGAGAGATACGGAGCCAGGGATCATGAAAGAGATACTGCGATGGTTATCACCCCATCAAATCAAGGGAAGCTGAGCGTCAGGCTTGCCAACAATACCTGTTATTGTTCCTCCCCTGCACGGCGCTTTATTAAGCGCTATAATCGTTTTAATATTCATGCATCTCCGCAGCCATTCCACACCCCCCTCCCCTTCTCCTCCTCTTCGCTTTTCAACATATTCCACATTGGAAAGTGCCTTTCTTGCATTTCCTGGGAACTCGGTTCCCTCCGGGCAGCAGGTGTTTCGGTCCACAGCACCCAGGCAACGTCCCTCTCCACACCGAGAAAAGGGGATTTTCTCTTGGTCTTTCGCTTTGCTCCGCCCCAAACGCCTCCTTCCATCTGCCACCACCCGCTTTTCCTTTGAGTAAAAGCTAATTAAACATCACCCCGCTCAAATGATGGCATTGTTTCGCTATCAGTGCTGGGGAGAAGCTGGGAGCCCTTGGTCACACACTGCTCCCATTCTGGTGGGGTGTGTGCTCCTAGGACATCCCCTCCATCTCTGGGTGGCTCAAAAGCAGTCTGAGGGTGTCCCTGCACCGATACCCTAAGGCAGATGCTTTCCAGTGACTGTGTATGGCATCGGGGTCTACACCAGCCAGTCTTGGACAAGTAATTGAGGCACAACAGTTTGCACCCCTTGGTGTAAGGATGGGGACATTCGTTTGCTGGTCCTTCACAGGCTTTCCAGACTTCATTCCTCAACTCAGAGAATAAAACTGTTTGCAGAGTGTGGGTCTGAGTGTGGATACCCCAGAAACCATGGCACCTCTTCCCCAACCTCCCTAACCTGGTGGCACTGCTCCTTGGCACCAGGACGAGCCGAACCCCAGTCAAACCATCAGCCCCAAAACAGCCAAAAAACCATACACGTCACCTCCATCCTCCTGCCCCATTCCTGGACTGGTGGCAGCTTGTCATGGCATCGTTGCTGGGGATGGTGGCAATCACGCAGCACACAAGAGGTTCAAGTGGCAGGATATTTATTTGGGAATTACAGCCTTAAGAAATACCTACAACACGATTTAGTTTTTGACGTCTCATCCATTTTGGTCTGGGTAGTGTTTTCCCAGGGATGGAGATGTGCCTGTCACCGGATCCCTGGGAGCAGCAGCTGTAAGTTGTTGAGAAAACAGCAAATTTGGGAGCTGTTTTATGGGCAAATACAGCAAAAATGTCCTTCGAATGGCTGTTTACTGGATTAGCTTCTGATAAGGGAGAAGAAGCATTGCAGCTGGCAGGCCCTTGCAGCAAAGGTTGCTGCCGAGGATATCGGGAGTAATTTGGAGGAGAAGAGGCTCCAAGCCTGATGCTGTGCTGCTTTGCACCTTGCCTGGATGCTCACAGCATTGCCTTTCTCCCGCTCGGCCCAGCTGTGATCCACCCCCAAAAATGAGACCACAGATTTATGTGCTTTCTCTGTAGATCCAACCAGACCTGATGACAGGGTGAGGGACACTTCAGCCAAAAGCAAAGCCCAGCAGCAGCACCTCCAGCTGGCTTCCAGCTTCACTCAGAGCCCATCGCTCATCCCAAAGTTTATTTTCATTTTGAGGCAGCAAAATCCATTTTTAAACTCCTTCCTCAGTAACTGAACATTTCACTTGGAAATGAGAGAGGGAAAAGGTACCTCTGAAACCATCGGAATGAAATTAAAATTTAAAAAAAGGCACGGTGGGATAACTGCCCAAATTCCCCCAAGTAGCTCGGGACCCCTTCCAAACCCCAACATTGGAAAGGTTAGATGTGGTACTTAGGGACATGGTTTAGTGGGTAATAGGTGGTGGGGGGATGGTTGGACTAGATGATCCTTGAGGTCACTTCCAACCTTAATGATTCTATTCTATTCTATTCTATTCTATTCTGGTTGCCGTATTTGAGTGAAACCTTCCCCTGCTTGGTGTATTCGAAGCACCTGCGGCAGCGGGAACTGGGTGCATCCAGAGTCCGATGGAGGAGCTGCCCATGAGCCGCCAGGGGACACGCAAGGAGACAGCAGAGCCCGTCTGGGCCAGGGGAAGGTGTTGGCCACGCACCACGCTCTGGGGCCAGGCTTCCCGTCAGCAGCAGCTCAGGGTAACCCATCCCAGAACAAGACAGGACTTCAGGGTGGGTCAGGTTTTGGCCCAGAGAACGTGCCCTTCTCTTGCCTGTCCAGTGAAAACTCCCTTTCCAGCGTGGTGCTGGGCTCGTCCCCGCGCGGTGCCGGGGCGCAGGATGCGGCCCCTGGCGCCTTCAGCTGCGGCTGAGGTATGCACGGCGGGGGCTGCTGGCAGGGCTCCGCGCCGCCGGAGTTCCCCCGAGTTCAAAGCCCTGCTGCTGACTTTGTACCCCGCTGGAAGACACTTCCCCTCACCGCCTTCCGGGTGAGATTTCGTAGCTGCAGGAGAGAGGGCTTTTCATCTTGGCCTCAAACTTCTATTTTTTGCTTGCTTTCTTTCTTTCCTTCTCACCCCCCCTTTTTCTTTTTTTGGTAACAATATCCTATCCAGAAAGGAAACAAACAAATTAACCGCTCGGTCTCCAGGCTGAGGCAGTCTCACCCACACACAGCAGCCATTGCCCTTGATCCCAAAGAGCTCCATCCCCTGCACCATCCCACGGGCGCGGCAGCAGCGGTGCTGATGGGGGCAGCGGGGGGTTTGCAGCTGCGTGGAGCTTCTCTCGCCCTGTGGCAGAACTCAAGGTCAGGAGGGGGCTGCTTTGCTGGGGCAGGCAGGGTTTGACCCAGGGCTTGGCATCAAGGGTCAGGGATCGGCGAGGCTGGTGGGCCAACATGCCTCTGCTTCAGTCTCCTCCTGCAAAGTTTCTCCTCTGAGCACAGAAGTTTTGGGTCTTTTTTTCCCTAGAAAGGAGCATAAGCAGTGCTGGAGCACATCAGCGTAGCTATTTCAGCAATAGTCACACCTCACGTCTGGTTGCAAAGCAGCACTAAGCTTGAAGGGAGTGCTTGGTGCCCTGTGTCCTCCTGCCCACCCCATGCATCGGCTTAACAGCAGCCTGCAAGGCACAAGGCTCTGCCAGTGCCACCCACGCCATTGTGTTCCCCCAGGCAGGGGTGTCACTGTCACCAAAGCAAGGCATAGCCAGCAGGGAGAGGAGAGACACACGGGAGCCCTTGGGCCGCTGTGGAGGTCACACATGGGACTGCAGGAGAGGTCCTCAGAGGTCCATCAGCAGGGGTGTCCAAAAGACACCAAAAAGGCTTGACTCAGGGTCTAAGCGAGAGTTTGTCAGGCACAGATGAGGCTTTGGGGCAAGCAAGGCTGCAGGAGAGGAATGGCTTGCCCCCAACATGTGCCCCACTGATGTGAAACTCCCAATGATGCCCACTGGTGGTCCCATCTCCCCATGCCCAGCACTCCATGGGACAGGTGGGGTTGGTCAGGATGGGGGCCCGACTAGCAGGGCTCAGCTGTGCTGGGGGGCTGCAGACGCCCCAGACACAGCAAAAGTCTCAGTGGAGGCATCAGGGAGAGAAGAAAATCCATGCAAGCGCACCAATAGACCTGCTATTTGGGAATAGAGCCATTTTTCTTCTTCACCAGCTTGTAGACAGCCACTGCCTATTTTAAAGCCTTTTACATGGTGGAAAAAGCAACTCAGCCCTTGAGAAGGTGGGTAGAGAGATGTTTGAGCCTATATGAAGCAGTGTAGGACCCTGGACCATGACCCCTGGCCCATTTTAAGGGGAAAAATGAAGCAGTGCCAGCTGAGCACCAAGTCTCCTCGGAGCACAGTTGCGTTGAGGCCAAATATTTCAAGACACAAGACCAAATCTTGGTAGTTGTGCACTGGGTGACATAAATCCCGCTCCTTTGAAGCTATGTAAATTTAAGATTTAACCAACAGAATGAAGTAGCCGAAGTTTATTACGGGGCACACGGTCATACTCACAGCTTACAGTAAATAGGTAAGCCAGGCAGCTCGGCGGATAGCAATCACGTTCGGGGGTTAGGGTATTGTTAAGAGCTGTTTTGCTAAGATAAGATTTCTGACATCCATCATTGCTTCTGTCAAACGCGAGAGGCTGTGAGCATGATAAGGGCTTGTCGTGGTTTCGCTTTGTTAAAAGGCTTTCTTGAGTTTAATAAAGATTGATTTTGCAGCGGCGATAATTCCCTGCAAGCGGGTAGCGTCCCCCATAGCATCTTGAATAGCTGCTGTGTATCTATTTTGGGACAGTTCTGGGAGATATTTGTCTGTGTTATATATTATCTATCCATTTATCTTTTTATCCATTTATCTATCTATTTTTATTTATTTTGACCAAACCCAGCGCTTGGTCCAGGTGGGTATCTATTTCTGCTGCTGTCGTTGAGCTGAGTTTGGTGGGAGCCGTGACGTCCCAAGAGTCACTTTAGGGCTCACGGACAGCAGTCTGATGGGGATTTACCTAATTACCACTCACCATTGAGCTGCCTTGGGTTACCATAAACCGGGTAATTCAGCCCAAACCTCCCTTATCTGAATGCTTTACCCCTCACCAGAGCTCTGCATCTCTCTGGGTCTCCTCATCCTCCCCAGGATGGAGGTGAAGGAGCAGACTTCCCTCTGAACAGTTCAGATCACGTGGGAAAACCACACTGAGCGTGGAGGGATCTTGGAGTACAAATGTGCGGCGCCTCTTCAAAGCTCCAGCACAGAAGCTGTTTACACTGTAAATAAACAGACACAAGTAGCGGGCGCAATCCTTATCCTTGCACTCCGCTCCTCTGGGAAAGCTTCGTAGGTGCCGTGCCCGAGCACAACGGCAGCAAAATCCTTCTTCTCTTGTTTTTTGGGAGGTGGTGTCGGGGGACCTCTCGAATAAACTGGGCAAAAATGGTCTGAGGAGCCTGGAAACAGTGGAGTAGCAGGACTTAATTTAAACCAGCAGGTTTTCAGAGGAGGCACACGGAGGTGACGGTGGATTTGCTCCGGCCATCCTGTGCCTGGGCATGTCTGGCTCCTCCACCAGCATGGTCAGTGCTGAGGAGCGCTGGGAAAACGGGCCGTTCGGGGCCAGCTGGCACCGTCCGTCCCTCCCGAAGCACTGGTTTCCAGGAGGGGAAAAACAAACTTCAGATGAGCAACACATGAATCACTTTACTCCTGTCTGATTATTAAAAGAAAATACGGAGTGGGATGACAGGTTTAGTGAGTACGGGAGATACTGCTGCAGGTACCAGGCTGCAGCTCCCTTGCTCAGGTACAGCTTTCACCCAGGCTCCCGGGGGTCCTGCATGCCCCGAGCCAGCTGCAGTGAGCAGGGAAAAACATTTTTCCCTGGATTGGGTGGGGAGAGGAGGAAGGACGGGAAGAAAAAGGTCGTGCCTTAGTGATGGGGAGTGTGGAGCAGTGCAGAGCAGCGTCCATCCTTGGAGAGAGCAGATGGGTGCCCACCTTGTGCCCTGAGCACCCAGCGGGTGGGAAAGCATGGAAAGGAGCACGGGAAGCCACTGTATGAGCAGAGGGGTGTAGATGATCGCCCGTGGGTGACACTTACAGCCACGGGACAGTTCTGCAATACTTCTATGGGTTTTCAGACCTACCCTTTCCTTTGGCTTGGCCACCCAGCACCCTGTTGTCGGGCCTTGGAGGAGGGATAGGGGTCACATGCGGCTGTGAAACAGCATGGGACCTTCAGGGATGCACAGCAGCCATCGGAGCTGCATGCCTGGAGCAAGGTACGGAGTAGCTCTGTGGGGTCCAGCAGCCGGACCAGCAGCTGGACTGCTTGGCTGTCGGCCACTTAATGCACTTTCTCCTCCTGTCCAGCCCTGTGGGATTAAACTTTTCTCTGCCAGGTGCGCTGTGGTTGGGGCAGGGCTTGGAGAGGCTGGGTGGTGATGAGCGAGAGAGCTTTAAAATAACCCAGGGTGTGGACACCTCTCTGGCAGTCGTGTCATAAAAGGGCCTGGCTTGCCCAAACAGGTATGTGCCGTGTGTCCTCAGCCCTTGATGGTGGGTTTCTCTGCGTGTAGGAGAGGCAGCTGCAGATGCTCTCATGGTGGCCAAACCTCAGAGGCTTGTAAAGGACCTACGCTCTCCCATGGTGCATGGCAAAGCCCACCTTTGCATGTCTCCAAATAGCAAGGCTTTGGATCAGGTTGCCCAAAGTTTGCTGCCAAACCTTGAAGAGCTGAGGTTGGTCTAGATGACCTCCTGAGGTCCCTTTCCACCTGAATTATCCCATAATCTGAGGAATTTCCCTATGGCTGCAAGAGCATCTAGATGCAGATCATGTGCTGCTTGGTTATGAAGCTGTACCCAAAACTCTTCTAGAAAGGACTTGGGTCATACAGTCTGTTGATATGATGACACTACTGTCCCAGCCAGTGCATCAGGATCCTGGAGTAAAACAAATGTTACGTGATGGAGGTACAGGAGAGTTAATGCCTGGGTCCGTGAATGAGATTTCAACAGGAGTCAGGCACCGCCGTGTCTCCAGGCATAAGAACCTGGTCCCACTACACCCTGAGGGTGTACAGCCAAGCCAGGAGGACACCATGCAAGTCTCCTTGCAGCTTGCCCATGCAGTACTTGGCCTTTAAACGAGGCTCCAGCCATGGCCATCCCCACTTCTGGGTGTTTATTTCCACCTTGCCTGGTGTCACCTAATTTGCTGGCTTTCGTCCCAAACCATTTCTATCATGGGGCTAGTTCAAAGCATCTCAGCTGGGCGAGGTGGGTTGAGGCTGTGTGTTCCTGCTATGGGAAGAGGAAAGACAGGGCAGGAGGATGGCAGTACAGTTGGGAGGGTGGAGGTGAGGATAGAAATGGGGGGAGAGAGCTACTAATGGAGGAGGTCCCCAGCCTATGGCTCCTACCTACCATCAAAGTAGCATGGACCCTGCAGCTGCAGGTCAGGGGCTTTTTACCGACTGAGGACCCAACTGTTCACACTGCCGAGGCCGCCGTGTCCCCCAGTGCCATCCTCAGTGCCACCTTCCCCACTGAGAAGGGAGCGCTAGCGATCAGATCCCATGTGTTTTTATTTGTGCCAGCTTTGCTGGGATAATTGCCAGCAAACACGGTAGCTTGATGAGCAAAACATTGGCAAGCTGCAATTTCTAAAGCATCTTTAGCTAAATTTGTAGCGGTTGTCTCCAATTTGCAGTCCTGTTTGTGTCTATGAAGAAGACACACACTTTCTCAGCTCCCTTCTCATGTTCTCACTTGCCTCGCACAGCCATGGAGGTAGAAGGAGGATTCCCCTCACTTTATGCAGCTTGGCTTTGACTGAATAGCTTCCAGTTACCTTGAAACCTAATCTTCTTTTGAACTCTTTTTAAGTCAGTTGCATTCTTGGAAGGAGATGAGCCTGTGAACTTGTATCATCTGATGACAGAGATAACAGCTCTGCAGAACCTACGCCCGGTGGCAGGCACAAGCCAGAAAACATCTGCACCTGCTCATATGGAAAAAGCACCCAGGTATTAGAGGAGGCAATTTGCCTTTCATGAGTTTTGGGATGTTTATTCCACCATGGAGCTTCTCAGAGATGTCCTGGCTGCCTGCTTTGGGACAACTGCCCACCAGTCCTATGTGAGCTCTGGATGTGCTGCAAGATAAAACAGTACCTGATCTTCTCCAGACAATCTTCCTCTTTTTGAGGAGATTTGGAGCTGGTTCACAGCTGGTAAAATGGGTTTATGGAAAGAAGCTGAGAGCCCTGCCCCTCCTTAGATCCAGGATTCCCAAGCTTTGCTTTTCCTCTTGCCCTAAAATAGGGATTGAGCAACGAGATGTGCTCAAAACTAAGCTGTCTTCCTTTACAGTCTAGTTCCCAGTGGCAGCAGCTACCCAAGACCACCAGTGACCGTGGAGAGAGCCCAAGGATCACATAATTCCTAAAGATTGTAAGCTGATGACTTCTCTTCTAGGGGGGTCTATAGAGCTGTTCCCATTGTTGGCCCCATACTCTAGTCATTGGGTTAAGCTGTGACTTTTGGGTAGTCTGATTGTATTCCTGCACAGATGTACATCCCTATAGAGTCCAAGTGTCTCTGATGAGTGTCTGAGCTTCCACCTGCAGAACCTGAGGGTTTGGTGTTCAGCTGTTCAACTGAGGTTTAGGTTGGATATCATTTCTTCACTGAGAGTGTGGTTGGGTACTGGAACAGGCTCCCCAGGGCAGTGGTCACCGCCCCGAGCTTGACTGAGTTCAAGAAGCATCTGGCCAACGCTCTCAGTCATCTGCTCTGACTCAGCTGGTCCTGTGTGGAGCCAGGAGTTGGACTTGATGGTCCTTATGGGTCCCTTCCAACTCCAGATATTCTATGATGATTCTATGATTCTTGTCCTCTATGTGGAGCCAGCCCGGGGTGGCCTTGTTCTGCTGTTGACTTTGCTTTAGTAAAGTCATTACTGCTAAGAAATGAACCCGAGGGAACAAGCAAGAGGAGGCAGGGACTACGTGAGAGAAAGAACCAGATCTGTTTGCTCTCACCCGTTCCTCCACCCAAATTGGCCACGAGACAATATGGTGGCCACCGCCTTTGGTCTCCACCATGGAGCAGAAGACCATCAAAAGAGAGAAGGGCTGGAGAGAGGGACAAACACCGCTGCATGTAAAATCGGGAGGCAGGGCTGGATGCTGAGCATGAAGCAACCAACCCACCTGAGGGCAAAGATCTGGGCCCTCAGGTCTCCCACAGGGAGCCAGGATGACGCCACTTTTTTCATGTGCCTTCTGTGTTCCTCCGTGGCTCCTTGGATCCTCAGCTTCAAACACAGCTGCTTATCTTCCTACATTACTCAGTGTCTCCCTATGTGTGCTCTAATGCACCTTCAAAGCACAGCGCTCACCACAGTGAACGGACCGGTTGATTAAGTTAGAGTGACTTCTAATCATCAATGGCAGCAACGGTGAGGGCTGGGGAGACATTTTGGGGTAGCTGGGAATAAAATCGCCCTAACCTCGCTCATTGTCAGAGCCATCCGAGGCGATAACCGTAACAACACAGGAGCCTTCTGTAAGGTCTCACCCTTACTGGAGCAGAGGAGTCTCTGCAAGAGCAGACGTGTACTAATGGGTTTTCCTTTTTTAGTAGTGTTATTCCCACTGGGATATTAAAGAGCTACCCC
Organism: Psophia crepitans; assembly: GCA_013399095.1. NCBI lineage: Eukaryota > Metazoa > Chordata > Aves > Gruiformes > Psophiidae > Psophia > Psophia crepitans. The sequence goes on along the minus strand of VWZZ01007306.1, from coordinate 655,630 downwards.
AGAGCATCTGGGCAAACAGTTAATTCCCCCGAAACCCAGGGCGGTTCATCAGCCCAATCCATTCGCTCTGAGTTATTCCCAACGCTCTGAATGCCAGGTGCAGGTTTCAAACTGTAACAGTGAGGGTGAGCAAGAGGAAACAACCAGCCCTTCTCCCCCTTGGAATTTCTTTGTTCGTTAAAAAAAAACAGCAAAAAAAAAAATAGTCAAAGTCTAAATTCAGAGGATGTGTGAAAGCTCTCAGCAGGAGCAAAGTTTGGCCCTTGACAAGAGAAGACACTTGGTCCTGGGCACCTCCTGGCCACTGGTGCTAGTCAGGAAGGAGGATTTTTTTCTAGTATATGCATTTTTTGAGTCATGGCATCGTTGGGTTTTTTTTGCCTTCCTCCAAGACAGCAGTGGCTGACCTCTCAGCCATGGTGAGATGGCATTGGGACCTCCCTATGACTAGAGAGGAGCCTCTTTGTCAAGTAACCCAACTGGAGTTCTACCAGTATGTGATGGTCACATGATGGTTGTGGGGCTATGGGAAAGGAGTCGAGTGGGAGTGGGACCGCCGGCTGCCAGAACAGTTCATACAGCCCACAGCGTGCTCCTGCCCACATCTGAGGAGCTGTCGGGAAGGCGAGCAAGAAGGAGGGAGCTGTGGACCAGATGCATTGCTCTGGTGGGCCGTCTCCAGCCTGCAGGCCATCGGGAAGACACGCCTGCACCAACCCTCCCGGCGGTTGCTCTTTGATAGGTGCTGTGGAGCGAGATCGTGCATCGGAGAGAGAGCGGTGGGGTGATCCAGTCCGGGAAGTCGTGTCTATCTTTGTTCTCCTCCTACCTGATTGCGGGATGACTCATCCCCTTCAAACCATGGAGGCTATTTCTGACAGGAGGTGCTACTTGGCGTGAGTAAAGATGGAAAAGCCTGCCCCATAACTTGGATGATAAAAAGGATAATAATTATGCTTTATATAGCAGACTTACAAATAATGGCTTGCTTCTTTGGCTGTTCAAGACCACACACGCTTTTTTTTTTTTTTCAGGAGAGGTGTGGGGGGTTAATTTGGGACTTTTTTAGCTGGAACAGGAGATCTGTGTGGTCCCGTAGGCTCCTGTATAATAATTCTTTTAGCTTAATATCTTTTGATCTCCTCTAAGTTATTCATCAACCCTGAATAACACACTGCTTGACAGTCAGAACTTTTTATTGGTGAAACGGTGCTTCTTTTCACCTTCAAACAAAAGCAGGCTCGATGCTGTGCTTCCCCGTTTATTGCAGGAACCCATGGGCAGGTGTTGGATATGTTAGGAGAAATGGGATACTAAGCGGAGGCAGGAAGGAAGGGGAGGAAGAAAAAGGAGAGAGGTCAACAAAGAAACATACAGCTTAAAAGGAACAAAAATTAAAAAAAAAAAAGCCAACAAAAATGAGCTGTGCCGGAAAGGTAACAACCAGTAACAGTTTTGATTTTTTTTTTTAACCATTTAAATAAAACTAAAAGGGGAAAGAAGGGATAAAGTGAGGGACAGTTCAAGGGGAGTTAGTTTAAGTCATCCTGACGCACCCAGCGACTCTCTGCTCCAAGTTCCTGAAGGGAGAAGATGTTGGGTGTGGGGGAAAAGGGAGTCTGAAGGAGACAGTGGCCATGGCTGAGGAAGTGACATGAGGCACTCAGGTCCAGGGGAGCAGATTTTCTCATGCTGACAAAGCTGGCAAGGTGGGGAATACACAAGTAAAGACCACCTCCAACTGAAGAACAACCCAGGCTCCTTGAATTTGAGAAGGGAGGAAAGTAGTCTGTCCAACTATGACCTCTGGCCTGGGATCAACAGTATTGCGAGTGCCAGAACATCTCCCAGACACCAAGAGGGACAGTACATTTTTACAGTGTAAAAGTTCTGGAGATTTGAAAAATGCTGTAAGACCTTGGAGTGGCACACAGAACATGGCAAGTTCCTCTGTGCTCTTCATTGCCACCCCACTTCTGGTGTCCCTATTCTTGAAGTCCTGCTGCTGCGAGCTGGATGGGAGCGGGGACCTAGCTGAAGGCAAGCAAACAGTGACCTGTGCAGGAAAAGCTCTGCTCAAGGGAAGGGAGATCATTAATGGGGCTCCCTGAGGGTCAGCACTGGAAATCATCTCGCATCCTCCCAGGTGGCTTAGCACAGAAAGCAGCAGTACGTGGATAAATCAGCTGATGCCAAAAAATGGGGGAAGGAAAGGCACAACCAGTCTGGAGAAGGACATGAATAGCAGTCCAGAAAAACTGCCAGACTCCGAGGACAGGGACACCAGAAGCAGGGTGGCAATGAAGAGCACAGAAGGCAAGCCGACACATTTAAGGTAACATTCATCTGACCTTGCGTCAGCTGTCTGAAAGTAGTCCAAACACACTCTGTAGCCAATGCAGAGAGAAAGGCAGGTCCACAGGGTAGTTTTCTCCACCTAGAAGTGTGTCTGACTTTTCTATGCCTGAAATTCGTGGTAGAAATGAAGCTCTCCAGTAGGAAGCAGTAATAACTGCTGCTGTACATACACCATGTATGAGAGCGTCATGCAAGTCAGTGTAGAAGGAAAGAACTGACGCCTGTTCTAATACGAGGTTTTCCCTATGGAGATGCACAGGCGATGCAGGACAGGGAGCACGGCAGGGTGCAATCACAAAAACATAGAGCCCCAAGGACAGTGCCGGCATCTCTGCAACATCTGCTTTAGGAAGAGGTGGTCACACAACGGTGCTCACCAGCACTGGGACATGGAAGTGCGGGAGACCACAGCAATACAGTGAGGAGCTGGCCACCCCAGGTGGCTGCAGAGATGGCTAACCAGCTTGGGGTTGGCTGCTGGCATGTCCCCAGCTCATGGCAGTAGTGATTTGGAGTTTCATCATCGAGTCTAGTTGGGACAGAGGGGTGGTAATCCATCCTCAAGCCTCCTACCAGCGTTGCTGTGATGTTTGAAGGGCATTTATTTCCTGGTAAATCTGGAAGAGGGAATGACTTTTCCAAGGTCTCTGCACCTCACGTAGTACTGTAGCTCCTGCTTCACCTATCCTGGCCAGGAAGGCTTTCAACACCATCAATAGCTGAAGGGTGACATTTCCCTTCCTTCCCCCTGGGTGCCCACCTTTATCCTGTGGGGTAACAAGAGTTCAAAAGAAAGTGAAATGAAGGCCATCTCAGTGCATCTGTAAAAGGATCACCTTGGTTCTGACCTGGGGGACCTGCTGCTGCTGGGCTGGAGATGCTGCCTTTTGAGAGCAGAGATCATAGACTCATAGAATCATAGAATGGTTTGGATTGGAAGGGACCACAAGAATCATCTAGTTCCAATCCCCCTACCATGGGCAGGGACACCTTCCACTAGACCAGATTGCCCAAAGCCCCATCCAACCCGGCCTTGGACACTGCCAGGGATGGGACCTCCACAACTTCTTTGGGCACCCTGTGCCAGGGCCTCACCACCCTCACAGGGGAGAATTTCTTTCTAATGTCCAATCTAAATCCCTCCTCTTTTAGTTTAAACCCCTTACCCCTTGTCCTGTCACTGCACCCCCTAAGAAACAGCCCCTCTCCAGCTTTCCTGTAGGTCCCTTTTAGGTATTGGAAGGCTGCAATTAAGTCTCCCCGGAGCCTTCTCCTCTCCAGGCTGAACAAGATGTTGAGAGGAACCTCTGCAGTTTGGTGTCCATAACATGTGTCTGTCCGTGCTGAGAACTACCTCCAAAGCCCTGGGCTAACGGCAGAACAGAACAAATTTCTGATGTCTGGGAAGCAAGGGAATAAATGCAGAGGTCAGAAATACAGTCCCAGCGAACTGTGGCCACCATTGGCAAGCTACCCACATCAGGCTTTAACTCCATCCTTGCAGCAAAGTAGACAGGTCAAAGCCTGCTTTGAAGCGAAACCCAGGCTGTAACCTATATGCCCAGGCAGGCACACAGCCAGGTTCACACCGTGCATTAACCCTGGCTCTCAGCGCTCGTGTGTGGACAGTCTGGGTGAAAGCTTTGGTGGAAGAGTCAAAGCTGTGTGGGAAGCGTGCTCCTCAGGACAGGGGCCAGTGGTGCAAAGGCTGCGGTGTAGCCAGGTGGCAAACGTTGGCGAGCAAACTTATGAGAGCAGAAGCGGTCCAGCGATGGTGAGCAGAGCCAGACTGCAGGAACCAGGACCAAGATCCTGCACGGAGATGGCTGTGAGGAGACCTGCTCTGGCCAAGCCCCTGCGTTGCACCCCTGGACGCAGTGCTTTGGCAGTGCCAACCCATGGCACTGGGACAAACCCAACGGCAGGCAAGACAAGCACAGCATCCAGATGCCAGCAAGAGCAGGGATGTGCTCTGCTTGTTGCCCCCCCAGGGGCTTTGCAAGCCAGCCTCACCCCACACACACTGCCCCGTGCCAGGGGTAGCCGGGGAGTCAAGCCTTTATGAAAGGGCTGGGAGGGAGAAGGTAGAAAGGCAGCGCTGCTAGCGCACAGTTTGGATCTGGAACATGTGCAGGGTTACTGGCATTCGTATTTGTGTATGGGCTGGAAAAGTAAAGACAGAAAGTAGAGCGTGGTATTTAGGCATGGATTAGAAACAAACAGTAACTGATGGGCGAGAACGTAGCCAGAAACTGGATATCTGCTGTGACAAAGACAAAGGTGGCCATAGGTAGGAGAGAGCTGGGGATCTGGGGCTGAGCGGCAGGAGGAGGAACAGAAAATAAAGCCCAGGCTGAGCCCATGTGCTCACAAATGTGGTTATGCCCTTCAAACGCAACAAGCCAGAGCTGGGATCCTGGTGCTGGTTTTCTATGGGGAACCTGAGGGGTGTGTGTGGGGGGGGTGAAGTAGGGCTTACAGCGCGTGTAAGGGTTGAATATAAACTGAGCAGTGGGCTCAGTGTTAGGGACAGTCCTGACTCAGCATCCCCGAGCCTCTGCTTTGAAAGCAGTAGGAACATGCATGGGGAAAGTTGAAGCTGTGGCTAAAATCCAGCCCTCCTGTCATTGTTGGGGACTACAGGAAAGTCCCTTCAGCCTCAGCGGAGAAGCAGACTCACTGGCTAAAAATCTGTTGCCTTAAGAGAGGTGTTGAGATGCACTTTGGTGCAGCGCCCAGTCTCCAGCTGCTGCTCCAGAAGAGCACCAGTCTCCCATGGACACATAAGCCAGCCCTTGAGGATGTCTCAGACATCCTGGCACGGCTCAAATGGCCTCAGGTGCCCACATGTGGTTGACAAAATTCGGCCCTCAGAGTCAGTAGAGATGCTGGAAAGAGCTCACACAGCCCAAACAACTCTATTATAGAAACATCCCCAAATTTAGGGATTTATCACAGAATCACAGAATCACAAGGGTTGGAAGGGACCTCGAAAGATCATCTAGTTCAACCCCTGCCAAGGCAGGGCCACCTAGAGCACATCACTCAGGAACATGTCCAGTCAGGTTTTGAATGTCTCCACAGAAGGAGACTCCACAACCTCTTTATGCCTCAGTTCTGAGTCCAAGGAGGTTCAGAGTAACTCCATGCTCCAAGAGGGGAATGTTTTTCCTGCTCCCTACTGAGCCGCAAGCTTTCTCAGCCGTAACGGTGGCTGCTACCAACTGGTTCTTGCACAAGCAAGACACGAGACTCTTAAGCAAAGTAAAATTCCTACGTGCAACGGTGATAAATCCTCACGAGACAAGAATGGAGTCGCTGGGTCAGACGGGTCACATTTCCATATGGCGTAAGGCAGCTTCGCTACATTCAAATGAAGGCAGTCACATCAATTTACACCTGCTGGAGAAGTGGACCCGAGAAACTTGATAGGAAAGCTCTTCCGTCTGTCATGGCTTCATTTCGCAAAGCAGGTCGCAAGGCAGTTTACTGAGTGCAGTGTTCAGATGCAATATGATAAG
>VWZZ01007306.1:608478-644196 GCA_013399095.1 Psophia crepitans | reverse complement strand
GACCAAGGACCTGGCACAGGTGTTTAGTACAGGACAGCGTGGACACACCCCAGTTTTTCTCCAAACATTGGCTGTTTTTCTAGCCCAGGTGCTTGGGGTGAATGCAGGGTAAAGGAATAACATACCCCCTCTTGCACTGCACATCTGGCAGGAGGAGAGGGCGTAAGATCTCGCCTGCCCCAAAGCCCATCAGTGCTTCCCTGCAGGGACGTTACAGCCAGGGGTGGGACAGGTGGCCCTGGGGACATGCAGAGCCCTTTCCCCAAGAGCCTTCTAATAGAGTAAGACAGGGATGGGAGAGGACAACACGCTTCAGAAGGAGGAGGCAAAGACACCTGGATACTGAGCACCGCAGAATTAAGCCACACCGTCCCCATCTGTCTGCCTGACCTCCTGGCAGCAGTTACCATCCTGGGGCGAGCTGGCAGAGGGGAGCCCTCCTTCCCAGCCTGGACTACCAGCACAAGTCATCCCTCCACCCCTGGAGCCCTCCACCAGAGTTCTAGCTGAAGATGCTCAGGGCAAGGGGACCCATTTCCACGCCTGAGAATGCTGGAGCAGAAAGGAGCTACCCTGGCTCCTGAGAGCCAGCTCCCTCGAGACGCTGACGGGCAGAGCCAGGAGCCCGGCCAGGGGCTGCGTGCACCAGATACATGCTCCATCCCCTACCCCAGGCTCTGCGTTCGACTCGCCTCCCCCAGCTACAGCATCACCTGCCTGTTTATACGGGAGATTTGAAAGCTGTTGCCTCCGACTCTTTTTATACCTTGGTCTAATCTAGATACTGTTAATGATATTTACTTTCAAGACTCTCACCTTAGATTGGCTTTTCAACATCTAAATTAAGCGTTCCATCCCAGTCTTTGATATCATGACAGCACTTCAGCTACCTTTGATCATATCTACTAAGTACTCTCATTAGTAATCAACATTACTTACTTAAAATAAACACATGTTTTCTTGAAGCTTTGTGGTTACGCTTAATCAGCCGCAAAAATTCCCCTTAAGATGGTTTGTATCATTCGAGGGCATTTGCGTCCGTAACCCCGTAAATAGCTGCTGTTTTCTGTGCACTCTCCAAAATGCCATCTGCCGAGATCCGACTTTCCATTAGGAGGATTTGATGTCCCTAACATCCCCTCCCGACCAAACCGCTGTCCGATACTGCCATGTAAACCGAATCACGGAGCGGATCACTGCCAGCAAACTCCATCTTCCTCATCCCAGACCGCTGGCTTCAGCGGAGGGCGGAAAGCGGCTCCCGTGGTGCTGAGCCTGACCCCCGACATCCCCGCAGCAGCGAAACCGCCCGAGTCATCGCGGCGCTTGTAAGAGAGAGGACTGGTGGTGCTTTGGAGGCAGGTGCCACCGGGTCTGTACAGCGCCTGTGCCCGCAGACCACGCCGTATGACGTAGGCGATCCAGGTCTTTAACATAAGGGTCCCTCTGACACGCGGGAAATGGTGAGAAAGTTTTACATTTTGGATAAGCTGAGTGTGATTCAGCTGCTCGTGCACCCTGGGCAAATAAACCTTACCTGGCTCAGGGTCCTGCATCATACTGCTAAGGAGCAACTCTGTGCATGAGCAGCGCTGACTCACCCCTGCCTGCGTCCAAGGAAGCCTGCAGGGGAGGAAAATAGCTGCCGCCCTTCTTCCCCCAGCTTCGAATGTGTCCCTGTGTCCCCTTCCACCTCCTCCCTCTGCTACTGCCCCTGTTTCCCCCACATCCCTCGCCTCCTCCCTTGGGAGTCCCATCCTGGTGTCCATGTCTTGGGGTGCTCCCAGATCCCTCAAATCCATCAGTGACCACTCATGGTGGGGCACCACAGAGGAGGTGGACCCCAGAAGGCAGAAACGGTGATGCTGAGTTCCCACTAGGACTTCTCCAGCCTGCCTGTCTCCTGTGGGAGAGGACCATGCTGACTCCCTGCCTGCAGGACGCAGAGGGATTAGGGACACAAAACCCCCTGCCCGGGGAGACGGTGGGGGGTGGGGGATTTTGCAGGGTCTAAATCTTTCCTGCTGTTGATAATGCTTCCTCCAGCTTCATCCCATCCCATCCCCTCCATCCTTTGATGTCAACAGGAGGCACCAGGTCTAAAACAGCCACTGCTGTTGATTAGACCTAATTAGTCCCTAATGCCCTCTTAAATCCCATTTTAAAAGGGAGCCATTCAGCACACCCAGGGCTGAGACAGCCCTGTCTGAAGGCAAAGTTAAGGGGTCTGCAATCAAAGGGAGGAGACTGCTCCCCAGGTAACTCAAGATGGCCGGGGTGCTGGGTGGGTACTGGCTCTCATGGCATTGACTCATGCAGGCTGGGCAGGAGGCCAGGCAGCATCCCCCCATGGTTGGGGGCACCCCAGACCTGTGGCTGCTCCTCCATGGAGGAATCTCTGGGACTGGGGACCGCTCATTCCCCCACTGAGAGGAGATGCTGATTTCTGATTGCAGCAGGAGCCATCAGCATGGCAAGGAGGAAGAAAGGGGATGAAGGCTCTGGCAGTCCAGGAATAACGCACCTGGTTTGACTCTCAATAGCAATGTTTTTCTGACCAGATGTCCTTTTAGATATTTGTTGAAGCAATCTGTTGGATTGATAGACCTTGTGGGCCGTTGGAGAGGAGAGTAACCCCCCCTTCACCCAGCTCATCTCCCGCCAGTGCAAGAGGTATGAACACAGCCAGGCCTTAGCAATTAGGGCTTTGGTTTTGGAAGACACAACAGGGATGAAGTCCCATTTATCACACGCTTCAGTGCCACCAACCTCCACTGCTCCTTGCCACTCCATCCCCATCCCATCTCCTCCATGAGGCTCAAGAGCTGGGAATGAGATATTCCCCAGCCTGGGCCTTTGCCTCAGCCACACAACCAACCTCCCGCCTTTAGGTCCAACTTTCTCTAGAAACCGGGCCCGTGTCCAAATTAATTTTCTGTATGTGTTGTTGGAGCGATTAGATCTGCAAATCAACATAGCCACAAACTGAATAATGCACCAGTGCCTAGTGCTGTCGGGGCAAAGCCCCAAGTTCCTCGTCAAGTTCAGTCCTGCAGAGCCTGTAACTAATGATTTTTCTCACTTGGCCGGGAGTCAGCGCTCTGTCTCTCACATGCACACACAAACATTGTACGTGTGCCTCGTTAGCATAGCGTGATCTGCAGATAAAGGGAGGGAGAACGGTGCACCGGCGCTGGGACACTCACGTGACACCAGGCCCTCAGCATGCGGCAGGAGATGCTGAGACCAGGAGAGACAGCAGGATGCTGGGAGCAGCATCCCACCACCTGGCTCCAGGCATGTTGTGCCGCTTGCCCTTCTCCCTTGCTGGGATATTCTGCGGGTTTCTTTTTTTGTCCTGTTATTGAGGACAGGTCCGAAGCCTGCACATACCAACGAAAGCCAAGGATGAGTTCAGTGGTCTGGCAGGTCCCAGGCATGGACACCACCACCCTGGCCACACTGGCATGGAAGTGGAGGGTGATGAAAGCTCCCAGAAAATCCCCAAGCATCACCTGGTTGGATCCAGGGAGAAGAAAGGTACAAGGGAGAACCTGGTACAAGATGCCTTCTTCTACAAGCATGTGCTGGTCCCCAAGGTTTCTTTGTTGGAGATGTTGAACTGTGATAAGGTCCCCCTCACAACAAGTTAGGGTTTCTATCCACGTTCACAACTTTCTCCAAGCCATAAGCTCCATCTCCAATGGTGGGCTCTCACATGGCCCACAGGCTTTGAGGTCAGAGCCTTAGCCCTGTTTGGGAGACCCCAACACACAGCTCTGGGCTGCTTTACCCTGCAGTAATCCTCTTGCCACAAGGATGGGCCCACACTCTCGGGCTCTCCATCAGCCTGGTGGGAGGCAGTGAGCTTAGACTAAAGGAGGGGAGGATGCTCATGTCCTTACATCCTAGAAGATACCTGTGGCACATCTACCGTCCATAGTAAGAGACAGGATGCCTCAGAGAACCATCTTCTGAGATGTGTCTAGGGCAAGTAGGCTGAGCTGTCCTGTGGATGGGCTTATTTTGCTCTATTTGCTACTGAAGGAGCCCAGGCAGCCAGGTGGCGATGGGATGGCATTCATGTCACTCACCAGTCACTCTCCGCAGTGTTGACTTCTGGAGCTCCCTTTGTAATCACCAAAGGCCCTCTGGAGGTGTAATTCACCCAGTCTGCTTGCAACTGCTTTAAGACAAGATGAACTGCATCCTAAATTCCTCTGACTGTACGGATTTCACCTCCACCAACTTTCAAGGGAGCACAGTGAGACTTCTAGGTCTTTTACCTGTCTGTGGTTAGTCATATAGTTCCCACCCTTGGTGACTGAAGCTGGGTAAGATAAGGATTTGCATTAATGGAGGAGAAACCAGGGTAAGTGAAGCTCCGATGTCTGGAACAAGGAGAAAGATCAGCAAAATCAGCTTGGGGGTGAAAAATTGATATACCCCACAGAAGTGTCCTTACTTGAGTGAGATCTGTGCTGGTGACTCTGCTCAGGGCAGAAAGGGCCTCGGCAGTGGATGCCAGCTCCCAGGACAGAGTAGGCATGTAGTCCCAACTCCTCCTAAAGCCAGCCTGTAGGGTGAATGGCATGTTCCTCAGCCCTCAGCAGTGCCATGCAGTGACACAGTGAGCCACATCAGCTCACAGCTTTAGCCTGATCTAGCTAACCTACCATTGTACCAACACAAACTACCACGCTAGTGCCAGCCCAAGGGAGATGTCACTTTTCAGGGCTACCAGGCCATGTTCTGGAGAAGCATCTTTGTGCGTGGCTTGGTCTTCCAGCCTGAAATCCCTGTGTGACAGATAGAATCACAGAATATCCTGAGTTGGAAGGGACCTATAGGGATCATGGAGTCTAACTCCTCCACACAGGACCAGCTCAATCAGAGCAGATGACTGAGAGCGTTGGCCAGATGCTGCTTGAACTCAGCCCAGCTCGGGGCGGTGACCACTGCCCTGGGGAGCCTGTGCCAGGGCCCCACCACCCTCTGGGGGAAGAACCTTCTCCTGATCTCCACCCTAACCCTCCCCTGGGGCAGCTCCATGCCATTCTCTGGGGTTCTGTCGCTGGGCACCAGAGGGAGGAGATCAGCACCTGCCCCTTGGCTCCCCCTCGGGAGGAAGCTGTAGGCCGCCATGAGGTCTGCCCTCAGCCTCCTCTTCTGCAAGCTGAACAAGCCCAGGGACTTCAGCCTCTGCTCATACACCTGCACCTCCAGACCCTTCACCATCTTGGTTGCTCTACTACATGATGTTTAATGCAAAACAGAGCAGCAAATCTTCCTTCCCAGTGCTGATCAGGATGCTCTTATGCTCAGCTATGACTTTAGTCACAATCACCAGTTGGATTACCTCCTCCATTATCCTGTTCATTCCCTTTCCTTATGATAAAATTATCTTTTATCCATTTTATCATTTATGCTTGTTGTCAGTCAGGTGTGATAACTGTAAGGGAGCTTATTCTTTATATTACACCTCTTAAACAGACTGTTGCCCCCTAATCTGACACCAACAGAGGCAGATCTACCTCCATCAGTCCCTTTTCCTCCATCCCATGAGCTGGTCGCCACTGAAAAGGAGGGGGACACCCCTCAATGCTAGTGCTTCTATTGTAGCAACTCTAAATATACTCCTTTAAGGTCCTTTCAGAGGATATCACCTTAGCATGAGCCTTAAGAAGGAGATTATGTGCTCAACCCAAGTCCATCTATCCCCTGCTGTATCTGTATGTGCCTTGTCCCCTTCCTTGTCACCATGCAGTGGCTCATCGAGCTGAACACTGACCTGGCAGGACTTGGTCCCAGCTATACTGCTCGTTGTTTCTACAAGGTTGGAACCTCATGACCCCTGAGCCTGTACAACATCTGTGCCAGATGATGTGGGAGGAGCAGCACCACCCTGGAGTACCCCCATCACTCCCCTTGTGCCAGCACTGGTCTCCTGAGGTGGACCCAGCTCACACCAGCAGGAAGAGAAAAGCGTCCTGCAGGTGTAGCTTGTACCAGCTTGCCAGGCAAAAGATCAGTGTGAAAGAATGTGCCTACAAGTATAACTTCACAGAGGCCTTGGGGCCTCTGTCGTTGCAGAACTATTGTCCCAGCTCACACTCTGGCCAGATGTTGCCACACAGGAAAGATTTCAGGTGAAGTCACCCCTGAGAGAGGAAAAGCCAAGAGGACTGCTCCTGCCCTGGCCTGGCTTTGCGCTGTACGCACAGCCACAAGAGGGACAGCCTGAGCTCCCCAGATAAACACCCTGGCAGAAACCATCCACCCCTCCTCAGGACATCCATCAACCACTCTTCTTCTGTAGGAACCTGCCAGGGACCTTCTCCTCTTTCCATGGTTTTCCTCTAAGAAGCAAAACCATGGAGCAGTCTAGATGGAAGCAGGACATGGGGAGGGCATGGCTTGTACCCGTGTTCAACTTAGGTGCTTTCAGAGAGGATGGGCTGAAATCAGTGTTCTGCCAGCAGCGAGTCTTGCACAGATGTTGCCTTTCTGCAGGAGACGGAGAGGGGCAGTCACTCCCCATGGTTCCCATCTCCTCTTGGGCAGCATCTGAATGGTGTCACGGATAGAGCCCCAGTGTGCACCACGACACGGCACAAGACTGATGCTCCCCAGTGGGATCCTGACACAAGGGGCTCGGTGTGGGAAGCGTGGCCCCAGGCCGGGCTTGATCGCCCACTCACGCAGCATCTCCCAGTACCCCACTGCACGTCTTTTCCTTGCAACACCTTTGCTCCGCAGCAAGATCAAAAGCCATCCAACCCACTGATCGCTCAGTTCTGTGTCGAAAGGCTCCCTGATTACCTCACCATTAGCTGCACCCATTAAACAAAATCCTAAAGGTTTGAGACAAAGCTGAGGTTTCAGATGAGAGGGCGAAGGAATGACTCAGTGCCTTTAAACGCCAAAGTCTTCACCTCCATCCTGTTTGTACAGCACCTAGCACGAGGGGTCCAGGTGCACGCCTAGGGCTCTGAAACACCGCCACAATTAAATAATAAGTGTAATAGCAGCTGTACTCCCACCAGCAGGGTTTCATTTTATTATTTAAATATTCGGTTACGCTCGGTAGCACCTCTTGGAGATGCAGTTTGCTTCGGTGAGGTGGAGAATGACCCCCTGGCCGGCCACTGGCAGCCACCATTGCAGCACACGTACGGCCAAGAGCTCGCTGGTGGATGCCAGTGCCGGTGGGAGAAGCCCCAGCGCTGGTGAAAGCAAGGACGGGGCAGGAGACAGCATCCCCAGGGTCCTGCCATCCCCCACGGGCTGGGGAAGAGCTGGGCAAGGGGGTTTCCAGTTGATATTAAAAGCTTATAGGGCCTACAGAGGTGGTGACCCCCATCTTGGGACTTGTCCAAATGAGACCCTCTGCTGTAGGCGTCTCAAACTGAGAGCATCTGGGGACAGCAGTCACAGCGGTGTCACCTGGAGCTGGGTGCAGGGAAAGGAGAGCAGGGAGGAGCACAGAAGCTGTCTGTCCTCCCTTTCCACCTGGAGAATCAGCCACAAACACTGAATTTCAACACTAAAAGAAGAGCTGATACAAAACAAGCAGCACTGTGGTTTGGCAACACTGCCTGAGGTTTGGGCTGATGATCGTTGACTCGCCTTTGGGCGCTGAACCCAATGGGAAGGCAACTTCCAGGATGACAGGTCTCTGCAGGGACCTTGGAGACCCTCCGCCCAACTCCTGGCCCCCCATGGAGCCCACTGCTGACCCCTGGGACTGATGGGGCTCCAGGGAAGCAGCTTGCCCTCAGCCTGGTGCTTCTCCTGCCAGGTCCAGCTTATGGTTCAGAGCAGTGGTGGGAACCACCTGCATTTATCGCAGAAGAAATAGTGCCATCTACTGACATTAATAACTCTATTCCTAGAAAGCAAGGGACGGATGCTTATCTCCCTTGTGCTGATGGGCATTCAGGGTCATGCCAGCCTGAGAAACACCCACACAGGGCCACGCTGGTGGGGCAACCTCATGAGTGACCCACAAGCAGGCCTAGGGTGTACAGGCAGCCCAAGACTACCAGAGACATCCAGGGTGGCCTCATGGTCAGGATGGTCTTGGCACTGGGGATACAGATGGTGAGCCTCCCTGGGAGAAGGGCTGGAGGGGAAGGTACTGGTAACTGCCACCCAGCAGGGTTTAATCAACCTCTTATCCCCTCCACTGTAACTAATTAACAAAGCTAAACTCCTCCAACAGGCTACTTTTCCAGGGTTATTCTCCATGCCATACAATTCCTTAATCTAGCTTTTTCCTCCCTGATCTGTGGTCCTACCTCCTCTGGTCCTGTGGTGTGCTGGAGTTACTGGGGCTCCTGGAGAAGTTACCAGAGAAAGTCTCTTGGTCAGTATGATACGGGCTGAGATTTTCTTTTAATGGTCCTTCCCAGCCACACGAAAGCCTCAGCTCCCATACGGTCCCTGAAAGGTAAAGGCATTCAGCAGGGTGGTACCTACGTGAGTTTCAGGCTAGATATAAGGAAGACATTTGTTATGATGAGGGTGATGAAACACTGCAACAGGTTGCTCAGGGAGGTGGTAGATGCCCCATCTCTGGAAACATTCCAGGTGAGGTTGGACAGGGCTCTGAGCAACCTGATCTAGTGGAAGGTGTCCCTGCTTACTGCAGGGGGGGGTTGGACTAGATGACCTTTAAAGGTCCCTTTCAACACAAACCATTATATGATTCTATTTATATTTCTATATATATATGTATAAAAATACCATATAGATTATGTGGTTGACATGTATCTTATATGTTATAAGACAAACCAGATCCACTTGTTTGGTCTGGCACTGAGGACATCTTCCCATGCAGGGACCATGGCATGAGACGCCACCGGTCTCAGACATTGGCAAGACAAAAGTCGTTGCTCATGTTCAAAGCTGCTGGGAGGAACTCTTCCCTGGGAGCATCCCTTCCCCTGCAGGGAGGCACCAAGACCCTGGGTGGGGAGAGCTCTGTGACAAGGAGCTAATCCCACCCCACCACCTCCCCAGGGACAGGTGAGTTGCAGAAGATCAGGTCAAAATGAGACATCATGAGCTGCAGAGAGTCCCCGAAGCCTGCTGGAGCTCGGCCTGGGAACGGCCCACGGAAAGCGAAGCTGCTGACTCTCTGAGCTGACCTCCCAATAACGAAACCATCAAAGGAGGAGGCACATTCCTGAGGTCTGACCCAGCATGGCAAAGTCAAGGAATGGTTCCCACTGAACTCAACGGACACTGGACCGCAGCCACAACACTTACATATAGCCGAGATTTATTTATTATTTTTCCCCATGGTTTTATCCAAGACTTCATCCCGCCAGGGCTCTGTCTCATCCTGCAACAAGGAAGTAAAATTTATTCTACAGAGTCGTTTTAACACAATAGATAACCAAATATATATAGTTAGAAACACTGCCGTGCATGTGTGTAGATATAAAACACATATATGTATTATATAGACATACAAATAACCTCTTAAATGAGAGGCCAGCCTAAAAAACAGAGTAAACACTGTAATAATTCTAATTATGCAACATATGCTGCCTAACATATTTGTTCTTAATGGCAGTCATTTTAATAGCTCTAAGGCCCTGAATTAGTCCAATATGTTCTTAACAACGTTCACTTTGAATACAAATGTTAATGACTTTTCCAGAGGGTCCAGCACCCTGGATGAGCTTGCTGCACACCAGTATATTGTCCTTAACATGCTTACTTTTAATAACAGCTTTAATGATGCACTCGGGGCCTAATAACCGTGTTTAGTCACAAAGAGAAAAAACCAGTTACAAAATACTTTCTCTAAAAACTAGGCTACAGGGGATTGCCGTGCCGTTTCAAAGCCACACCAGCCAAACTTTAATGCGCCTCCGTGTATTTTGGCTCTGCCTGCATCCAGGCTGGGGACTTTGGCCATGGATGAGGAGCCCCGATGGATTTTCAGAGCAGGTTTTGGGGTGACCCAGGGACCCCGCACAGCAGCCGAGCCATTCAGGGTGAAGGAACGTCGCCGAACTGGCCTCACCTCCTCCCAGCCGCGATGCTCAGAGCTTGGATTTGGGGAGATGCACAGGGTGGGTTTCAAAGGAAGGTGTTCCTGGGTTCCTGCGGAGGCATCCCGCAGCTCTCACTGACGTTGCCGGCAGAGACATGCCAAAGGGGAGCGCGTTTGAAAAATCACACCCACCATCCATTTAAAAAAAAAAGACAAAACCCAAACCAAAAAACCAAAACACCAAAAAAATCCCAAAACAACAATACAACCCCAACTCCTACCTTTAGCTTCACAAGAGCTAGAAATAAAACCAAAATAAGACGCAGACGGCAGCTGCTCTCTGCTTTCATGCCCAGATCAAGCCATTCCCATGAGCGCGCAGTCCAGCCAGTCCCACTTGTGCCTCAGGTCTCCTGGCTGGGGGCTGGTGGGACCCCCTGGGCACATCCATCCCAGCAGAGAGGCACTTTTGGCTCCCCAAAAAGAGAGATTTGCCTGGTGGTGTGGCTGGCTGGGCTTCACTCTCCCTGGCTGTGTCCAGACCTGTCCGAGCCCAGACCCGTGTCCAGACCTGTGAAATCTCACACTCTGGGGAGACGCTCAGAGCCACGTCTGTGACCTGCGGGCATAGGACCAGCCTGCCCCATCCCTTTCCATCCCTGGTTTGAAGGACCACCCCAGGGGGTGTCACATACGTCCCCAACTCATGGCAGGTCTGCAGCAGCACATGCTGGCAGGGCTGGAGCTACCCTGGGGGAAACAGTCTTCTGCCCCCACAAGGGAACATCCCAGGGCACGCATCTTGCACCAAAAAAACTTTATGGATGGTCCTAAATATAACCGTGGCAGACCTCACCAGACTGCAGCTCCGCTTGCATGAAAAACACTTGCAAGGCTTGAACCAGCTCTAATTTGTATACCTTCTGCCCCGGGGCCTGAGCAAAAAGGGAGGCTGGAATCCAATAGCATGTTGCGCATAAAAAGATTATGCCAAAGATAACCTTATTGCTAATAATAACCCTGGAATCCCATCCCGTGAATAGGTCCTGTTGAATGTTTGAACACAGGCATTCCTCGGTTGGGTTTTTCTGCCTACAAAATATTTCACTTGAGTCTTTAAATACTAATCACAGAATTCAGACGAAGGCTTTTTATCTTCAAAGTGCTGCAGAGAAAAAAAAAAAAAAATTAATTCATTAATCAAAGATAATTAAAGGGCACAAAATATGCCTTTTTCAAGCGTGGGGAGCCAACCAAAGCAGCGTGAAGCCGTGGCGGGGACTCCGAGCATCTCTCCCGCTGCGAACGTGATTTTCCCGGAGCGGTGCCCAGGCAGTAGCCTTGCTTGTTCCCAGCAGCTCTGCTCAAGCTGTCTTCCTGACATGTGTTGGGCTGTATGTCTGCCACGCAGGAAATAGGGTTTGAAGCTCACAGCCAGGAGCTAAAGCTGAGATTGAGGCTTTAATGAAGCTGGGATTGAGTGGCTAGGGTGGTTCAGTGAAGCAGTAAATGCAAACACATTATCACCTGAGAACTTGCTCCAATTTCACACCAATTAACTAGGAATGAGAGAGGAGGGCTGGGGCTGGCTGCAGAGATGCTTGATAATCCCGTGAATGGGCAGAAACGGCTCGTACGCAGACGCGCTTGTGCCAAAACGAGTTTGTTAGATAACGCCGGTCCCGGCAATTTTGTCGAGCGAGCATGTCATTACTGGAGCTGCGCTTATTAGCAAATATTAAAAACATTTGCAGAAATACAGATGCCCGTGAGGGAAGTAAGGGTGGAAAGTAATAAAGCGATAGCTGATTATTTTATTTCTCTGCCAATGTGTCGTATCACAGGGGGAGGGAAGGGGCAAGGGGAGCGGGAGAAGAGGGATGGGATGTGAAGGGCTGCTGGTGCAAAGCCGGCAGCTCATGGAGGGGAATATCCCATCCTCAGGGAGGTCCTTGGGATGCTCCGCTCTGCATTTGGGGTGGCGTAGGTCTGAACCGGCAGATATAGGTCTGAACCCCACAGGGAGGGCAGAGCAGGTTCCCAAAGCTCGCCTTGGCAGCAGCGATGGGACCCATCCCTGTCCCCTCCGCCTGCACCCAGGACCAGCTCACCTTCGCTGCAGTTCAATATTTGAGCTATTTCCTTTTTTTCCTGCTAGGATTATTTCAAATTTAGGAGTTAGGGTGGAAAAGGGGCAGCAGTTTAGGAGAAGTGCTATTAAATGGATTTCTATAGATTAAATACTAAAACAAATTGCGTCCTCGGTGTGCCGGACCCCACTTACCCCTTCATCAACTGGTGGTTTCCATGTCTGTGAGTGACCAGCCTGACCCTCCAAAGGGGCCTGCAATCAGCAGGCTGAACTGGAGCAATTTTCTTGGGTTTAGATTAAAACCTGTCTTCACTTTAAAAATGCATCAGTGATAAAGAGGCTACTACAAATGCAAGGGCAAGAACCCCTTGCTGGGTTCCATGCTGACATACCAGGCTGGAGAAGATCTCAAGACAAACTGGGGGTTGGGTTGTTTTTCTCATTTGGGTAGGAAACATTTGAGAGGTAGGGAGTTTCACATCTCCTGCTGGGGAAGATGCCAGGACAAGGCAGGGAACGCTCTTCATCCTCTTCAGTGCAAAGTCAGATGGATAAGAGTGAAGCCCTCCAGGCTCACCATCACGCTCCACCATTGCTGCTCGGCCGCCGCCGGGCTACTCCCATCCATCAGAGAGATGTGAGTGAACAACTGGTGAGAAGCAGCACCTTAAGTCATTCCAAAGCAGCAGCCTGGCTGACAAAACACACGGGTGTCCTTGGGGACACAAGTCTGTATGGATGAACTTGAATGCTCTAGTGTTGGGCGCTCAAGACGCACTTCGTTAGGGGACTGCAAGAGGCTGCAGCATTTTTAGATGAGAAACGCCGTGTGCAAGGAGCCCTGGGGGAGGCCTGTGCCCCAAGAGGGATCCCCATTACCTAAGAAGTCGTGTTATCCCTGCAGATGGCCTGCCCTGCTCCCCCATGGGAAGCTCCAAAAAAATAATTGCAAGAAAGGTGCAAACAGGGGAAAAGCAGGTGCCACACTCCTCTCGCTCAGTGTTGAATTACTCCAGGCTGTGTGAGGGACTGAGTTATCTCCATTTAACAGCAGGGAGATGTATTCTCTGACCATGGAGGTTGGATAGCCAGAAAAGGACCAGGACAATCTGTAATATCAAAAAACCCCAAAACAACCAAGTATGGGCCACCTCACTAAGAGTCAAGGAGAGTGCCAGGGCTGGTTGAAGGTGATGCCTCATCTCTGAGCAAGGGGGGCCCTGGGTGCTCCCGTCCCTCCTGTAAGGCTGGTTTTCAGCACCCTGTTCACTTCAGGTGTGTGTTTCCTTCCGAACAGTCTTGGGAAGGAGGAAAAAGTTGTGGTTTAAATACCACAGCAAGAGCCTGCCGAGCCCAGTGCTGGGGGATGCTCTTCTCTGGGATGGGTGCTGGGGGTACCTCTTGCTCCAGCTGTTCCAGCCACGGGGAGCGGGGACCTGCAGTCCTTCCCTCCCTGCAGCACGCAAAGTGCTCTCCCAAGCAGGAAAAACACTGCTAAGCGGCAAATCTCCTGTACCGCACACAACGGTGCGCCCAAGCCCCGGTGCGAATCCACAGGGCTCTTCCTGTCCGCTCTCTCCAGCCTGTAATTATTTTAAAGGCAACAATTAAAACTATTGAAACGCATGTGATGGGTTTAGGGAGCACAGCCCGGCTAATCCCCACAAGCATCCCGGAGGAGCGGAGGCGAGGAGCTCCCAGGGGCTGGACGCTGGTGCTTTGCTGGGCAGGTAGGGACTGAGGGGGGCTGCAGAGGACCAAGCTCGGGGCAAGGAGGTGGCAGCAGCCCAGACTCCAGCCAACGTGGCACCCCAGCAGTCACCCACGTGAGAATACCCAGGGGCTGGGTGGGCTGCAGGGACCCCCGTGGTTCCCACCTCTGGCTTGAAGCTCCCCCAGGTCATGCAGAAAGTCAACAGCCAAAAAGACCTCATCCCCATAAGCTACTCTTCTGCTTAAAGCTCTGACTGTAAATTTTAACAGCAAAAAAATGTCATCTTTCTGTTTTCCATGTTGGTCCAGGATTTAGCGCACGAGTCCTGCTCCATCCCGGATGTCAGGTACCGAAATAACTCTGCGTTCATACACAGCCCTTCCGCGTCCCCCGCCGGCCACCGCAGCGTCCCACTGCTGTTTCATATTCACACGCAAAGGGCTGTGCAAACATCCACGATGTCCCAAAGCAAGAGCAAGGAGACAGATAGTGAAGAATTGCGTGGAATATCACTGTCCTGTGCTCACTGTTTTTTAATTGTATTTTTTTTTACAGGAATTATTATTTTTGCTATTTTTCTCAAAGCATCACTCTCCCAGAGCCACGTTACATGTGATTATCCGCTGCTTTCTTTAACAAGCGGTTTTTGACCTGCCCTAAAATCACTGAACAGCTTTGGGAGCCCCAAAAGGCAGGGAACTAGAGAACAAAAAAGAGAACACAATCTCTTTGTTCTCAGTATCTCGTGATCTTAAAGCGCTCGGGGTGATCTCAGGGGTGTGAGGGCAAGGACAGAGCCATGCAGGGCAGCCGCTGGCTCCTCTCTTCTCCGGCCCTCTTGCTCCAGCAAGGCAAACACATTTCCTCTCCCCCCATATCACCTTTTTCGTGATCTAGTATTTTAAAGACTTGTAAAATGTCTAAATTTGCTTCCTATCCCAAAACTTAAACAGTTTTAACCATTTGGACTAAAAGAGAGTCATTTTGTCTTCAGAATATCTTTTTTTTTTTAGCTCAGAATACTTTTTTAAGTTTCTGCTCAAAATCAGCTTTTAGTGGAAGAAAGATTTTTGTTACAATTCAAACAAATCCAACTTTGTTTTCAATTAACTATTTAATTTCTGAATGCAAGCTAGCTTTTCTTTCTACTTTTTTTTTTTCCCTTCTCATTTCTCTCCTTTTCTCATTTCTAAAATGCAAATAATTGGGAAAAATCCTCTTCTGAGCCACTGTGGCTGCCGCTAACATCAAGAGCCCCGAGGGTGCTCCCAGGCCTGTGCCCCCCTCGCCGGGGAAGGAGCCTGCGGAGGGTCCTGGACCCCCTCCCATGTCCCCCATGGGCACCCATCTGGCTGCATAAAACCACAGGACAGACCCAGCTGCAGGGCTGGTGGGACAGAAGAGCCCACAGTAAATCCAGTCTTGGATTGATCGGACCCCAAAAGGGCCACGGCTGTTTTCTGCAAAGGGTGGGGAGCCACCGAGGTGGAGCAGCATGGTCTGGGGTGCCCAAAGGACTGTGCTGCCCCAAATGCAGGACCCCTTCCCAGGCAGGCGATGCGGCTCACTTACATTCTATGTATATTTATTATACATACTCTACAGATCTCCGGTTGTAAATTACAAAAGTGCATTTTTAAATGTTTCCGTTCAAAAAAATATATATTTGCGGCTGTTGGACACATTTCCCAACGCTGTCTTCACCACAGTGAAGCTCTTTGCTGTCACTGTCTGCCCAGCTACAGGCTGACGTGTGGGTCTGGAGTGATGGCAGGAGCTGGCTCCGTTCCCCCCCGCGCCTCCTCTCCTCCCTCCCACGCTCCCTGCAGCGGCTGCAGGAGAGAAACATGTCTCTCATGGCCCATCTCTGGCCAGGGCATCCTCCAAGTGAGCTGCATCTTCCTCCACCACTCTTATAAGTGACACAGCAGACAGGCGGTGTCACTGTATGTATTTACTCATTAACAGCAGCATTTCAGATAAGCGAAGCCCAGTTGCCTTTGGGGACAGGAGTAATGTTGAGTACGTGTAGGTGCCGTTCGGCACATGGCAAATATCGTTTGGGGGTTGCCTTCCATCATGGGAGCATCTGACTTTTTTTATTTGCGTTTCTAGAGGGCTTTAGTGCTGAGTTTCTGTTTGAAGTTGGGGAGGCAAGAGGGCAGCAGGGCTGGTGGGAGCTCAAGTTTTCCCAGGAAGCGCATCCTGCGTTGGGAGATTAATATTGACCATGGGAGCAGCGTAGGGATGGGGATTTACAGCAGTGCCTGGTTTTTCACAGTAAGGCTGAAAAAGCCTGGGGAAACTAAGAAGCAAGTGAGAAGGACTTCTGGCTCTAGATCTTCAGATGAAGATGTTCCATCAGCTAACAAGTGCCTGGGCTCGATGAACACGGCGGAGTGATGTTCAACAGCCTGCGTTGCTCCAGAGATCAAACCAAGCGATCTCCTCTGCCTTTAAAATGTATGAAGCTGCAAAATCTTAAGGGCATATAAACTTACTTTGATTGCAGGGATCTTGGAAGTCGCATTCCTTTGATTTCCTTGAGCTGGTTGCTTTCCACGTGAAGGACATGCACAGGGTGGTGAGTTTTCAATGGAAACTGGTTTTGCCTCATTTTCCACTTCTCTCCTGCTACAAGGAAAGCAGTGCAGAGCTCCGGAGGCCTGCCTGCCTCTTTCTACGCAGACAGAAAGGGCTGGGTGTCTGTGTTTAATTACAGCCTGAAAGAACTGCATTTAAAAGACAACAGCAAGCTATTTAATTAATACTTATCATTAGCACACATAGGAATGCCTAGCAGCAAATTGCAACAACAAAGCAACTCCTTTTTTTTTCCCTTTGCACTTGGGATAAATTAATTTAAAAAAAAAAAAAGAGTAAACAAACCATTTGCACCAGATTTGAGATGACTTTATACGGAGTGGGAGTACTGGGATAGTAAGTATTACCCTAGGACAGCAGAGATCTATAAGAGCTGGCTTTTCAATCTCCAGCTCTCCTGGCCAAGCTTATCTTCATCTATCCATCTATCTGTCTTTCTATCTCGGCATTTACACTGGGCTCATCCCCATGTCTGAGCGTCTACTTGTCTTCATACCTGTCCATAAATTACACGGTGCCCTCGGGGCATTATAAATAATAATTCAACTCCCAAACCTTCAGAACACTGCTTTAAAGAATTGGCTTATAATTCACCATGCTGCGGACTCCTCCTCCCAGCCTATAAAGGTAATGTTGGTGCAGGAGGAAGTGACACCCTGATCAGTGGAGAAAATGCCCCAAAAACTGTTCCTTGAGTGGGAGGGCTGGGGTAGGCAGCCATGAGTTGGAAGATGAGGATGGACGTCATGGCAAAGCACAGGGGAAGGCTGGACTGCTCTGTTCATGGGAAACAGCATCCTCACTCTCAGCCCACTGGAGATTTGCATTATACCCCTGAATTTTAGCTCAACCAGCACTGCAGACCATGTCCCCCTTTAATTAACAGCACTCTTAATGGCACTGTTAATGGTTGGAGCGATGAACCACAGTGTGTCTCTGCTGCTGATGTCTCCACGGGGTGCAACATCAGGCAATGTCCGCTAGCTTGGAGGCAGATGGCTTAAAGGGTAGACCCCATGTGTAGCCAGACATATCCCAACCTACGCTGGGACAAGCTCCCCAGTACCATGTTGACACACGAACAGATAGCAAGACGCTTTGTTACGTGTGAGCTCTTGGGCAGAAACCTTCAGCTGAGCCATGTGTGGCCCTGTTCCTCTATCCCAACACATTGCATCTCCATCCCAATACAATACTTCCTAGCTGAGGTACTTAGGGGTTAGGAACATGTTCCAGCCGTGTCCCTCAGTGTGAAGGGTGTCTGGACCTTGAGGACAACAGCCCTGGCAAGGCATGGAGTCCCTGCAGGGGATGCCCACTGGCTCATGGGCAATGCTGTCTCCTCAGATGTGTGGGTTGGATTTGCTTGGGGTGAGGAGTCTGAAAATGGAATTTTTGCTGGGGAAAAGTATGAGCAGTTGCTGAATGAGATGAATTATTTCACAAGCCTGGCCTGAACAGCTCTGGAACATGCAGAAGTAATATACCATTAACGCTGGGAACATGACAAGCTGCCAGAGCTTGCAGTTACCCATCAAAGTGTTGGGCAAGGAGGTACCGCCTTTCTGCATGACTTTCCTCCCTGTGTTTTCCGTTTTTCCACCAAACAAAGCTGACCCTCCCTCTTCGACTAAGACCTGAGGAGGAGTGAGCAGAGCCCAGAGCACCCGTTTTGGGGCCAAAGTGGGAGCAAAAGTCCTTGGTGTGGGAGTAGCTGGGGATGCCGGGGTCCCCGAGCAGGCAGTGGGACATGGCATGGCCACCAGACTAGGTTCATCCCCACATCCCGGGCTGCCACAGGCAGCCACGCATTGCCATCTGTGGGAGCGCAGCCGCCCTGCAAGCCGAGCGTGTCTGTGCGCCCTCCGCCTCAGCTCCGGGCATGAAACAGGCTTTTCCTGCTGTGTTTCTGCCCCGGAAATCCCAGAGAGAGGTTTCATAGTGTCCTGCCCAAAAACCACCCGGTTTTGACTGAGGAAGAAGCAGCACCCTCACCTACAGGGGTATCCTCAGGGGTGGTTGAGAATTAAACCCCTTTTCACCTCACATGGGCATCATCTGCCGCTTTCCTGCAGCAAGACTGGACCCTTTTCCACCAGGCAGCTTCAGGAGCATGGAGGTGTATCCACCACGTTCGTTGCTTGTAAATCACACCAGCGCTTTGGTGGGCTGCAAGCCCAGGACGCCTCACCCCATCCTTCCCAGTGCTCCCTGGCTGGGGGTCCAGGTCCAGCCCCTCACCCTCCCACCTCCCCCTCCTGCTCCAGTCCTGGCTGGCAAGCTGGATTTGCAACCTCTTGCTTGGATGTGGAGCTGGGTGCAATTTCAGGCCTCTCCCACCTCACAGGTTGTCTTAAGCTATGATTAAGGGCTAAATTACAACTGGGCACCCGTCCCTGGCCGAGAACCGCAAGATGTGGGGAGGCAGCTATTAAAGGCGGTGGAGGCCAATGAGTACAACGTGCATCAACAGAAAGGGCAGCTGATCGCAGGGGTCAAATGGGATCAAGAGGGTTTCTCATCAACAGCACCAGCGACTTGCTGCACGGCCCCCCAGTGCAAAGCCATCCTTTGCAAGGATGTCCTGAGGATGAGGCTGGGTTATTCCACAAATAAGATATATTTTACTGGCTGGTTTTGCTCTTAAAAAGGTTTGAAAGATGGCTCCACGAAGCATCAGACCTTCCCTGGGCCACACCATCATTTTCCTCCCAACTGCTCGATGCACGCAACTAGAAGAGCTGTTGGCATAAAAAACACCCAGCATCCAAGCACTGTGGCTTTTTACATCATTTTATAATAAGCTGTTTCCCCCATCCCCATTAATTGGGGTGGGACAGCTTGGAGGAAGTGTTGGTCTCACCTTTCCTGCAGGATTTCAGTGGGATGGAAGGAGACAGCATGGGGCCAGCTGCGCTTTCTCCTCGGAGCCGAGGGAAAGGCTGCCCAGGTACCAGCAAGGCAGCTTGCAGCCCAGGCAAAACTTCCCACACGTTCTGAAACATCCCATGCTGATTCACTTCACGGAATTTACTTTTACCCCGCTAAATGCCACTAAAACTTCAAATTAATCCTCCCATTACGGGACTTCCTTTGATGTCAAAGGGGGAATTTTTTTTGATGGCAAGGGGGGATTTTTTCCCCCGGTGTAATTATTCCTATTTTTTTTCCCTCCTTTTTAGGCACAAGAGATTCCTGCCAGACGCATGACTTGTGAAGGCAGCTCCCACATGAGGTATTTATATATTTATATGTATATGATGGGAATGTGGTATTGAAAGACCTGAAGTTTCAGGCTGAAGATAAAGGGAATTTCCCATTTCCTATTTGTTTCAGCAGAAGTTGCCCAGGAAGAGTCTGCTGCAGGACCGGGACCAAAGACTGCAAGATAACAGCACTGGAAAGTAGCTCCTTAAAATAAACATGTCCAGGAAAAACATCTGCAATTTAACACTATCAATGAGCAAGTTTTGATACCTGGGAATGATCTTTTTGATACCTGGCACTGCTTAAATTATGGGGATGGATAAAATGGATCCATCTCAGCCCTGCATGTGTCTCCCATTCAGCATCTCGGCTGCTACTGGGACCTCTGGGCTGAACATCCCAGCACGGGGCCAGAATTGTTGGGTAATGCTCAGGAAGCTTTCTGTAACAGCATGTAATGATGGAACAGGCGGGTTTATTCTGAGTTTCAATCACTTTTTATGAATTTCTAGGAAAAAGAGGATACAATTGTAGAGCTCTTTACAGAAAATGTTATGAAATAATCTCCATAATTCAATAACGAAGTGTGTTCCTGCTAATAATTCATTGCATGGAGAGCGTAGGCTCCGTTCCAAGCATAACATGGGGCTCTCCTGAGAATGGAAAACGAGCTCTGGGAAGCATCAGCCAGCCATGCTCCGGTAGATCAGCTCTGACTGACTCCTTCCCCGCTGATCCCCCCCTGTCCCAGGGGGGCTTACTGTGCCCCCCGCTGCCGTGCTGCCACTTCGATCTGCTCCCGGAGCACCTGTGCCCAGTTCTGCCCCCGCTCCAGTAGAGTGGACCTTGTCTCCATCGCCATTAAGGCAGTGATTTCAGGGGGGAGCTGGGGAACCAGGCCAGCTTGGAGCAGGGCTTCCTGAAATTTGGCTGCAGAGGCTGGAGCTAAGCAGCACCGGGGTGTGCTGGAAAGAAAAGAAAAACAAGAAAACTTTTGATGGAAGCAAACCCTGAGCTGGAGACACTGCAGGAGCAAAGGGAGAAGTGCTGCTATGGTCCCCGATGCTCCCAACCACGTCTGTCCTTACCCGTCCGGCTGTGAGTAGTGGTAGTGAGCAGCCACAGCAGAGTGGGGACACAGCAGGTAGTGGTTCTCCTCCCAGCAGCGCTGCATGGCAAGCACGATGTCCCTGTCAGAGGCTGAGCACGAGCGCAGGGTCTTGGAGAGCTGCGGCCCCGGAGAAAATGGGGAGGTTTGCACGGGGCGTCACCACCCCACGCGTTCCCAGCAAGGCTTGTGCCACAGATATTCCAAATGGGGAGGCTGGAGAATGAGGTTCCCCAGGGACTGAAGGAAAAGGGGTTTCTTCTGCAGCCAGGGGATGAGGCACTGCTGGAAGTGGACATCGGGCCAGGGCGCGAGCAAGGGGTTTCTATCCCCAAGTGCTGCGAGCATGGGTGGAGAGGAGCCGAAACTCAGCTGCTCAGCTCCACACTGCTCTTTGCATGCTCCAAGGGGATTTCTGAGGGCTTTTAAAATGCACCTCAGTGTGACAACTCTTCTTTCTTCTAATAATGTAAATTTTTACTATTTATTTTGCTGCTGTGCAAGCAGGAGCGGACGCCGAGCAAAGGATGCTCAGTGGAGGACAGCACATGTGGAATGAGAAGAGGCAGGACTTTGCATCTGGCCCAAAGAGCCTTCAGATTCAAACGTTCCATTGTCTCTTATATTTCCCTCTGCTTTGTGTTCGTGCTCCCGTTTGCCACAACACTGAGGCTGAACTGCAGCACCAAACCCAGCGGACCCGTTCTCAAACACCACGCTCGGCCCATGCCGGCACCCACTGCACGATGCCCTGGTGCGGGGCCAATGCCGGCGCTGGGGCGGCCCAGGAAGGGCTGGTTTCGCACCCTACCCAAATAATTGTAGGCATTTTGTTAATTAGTTTTGAAAAGAAGAAAGAGGTTTCTTTTAAAACGCATAATTTAAAAGGGGTTTTTAACATCTCCAAGCTCACACATTGATATAAAACTCCTCTGGCCTCACGCTGAAATTTTTGGTTGGAAACTCTCCACTATGATTTTCTTTTTTAATTCTGAAAACGAGTGGCAAACCACTGGCAGCGGTAAATCCCCTTACACACACGTGGCACCGCATGTGTGAGGAACTGACCTTTCTGTGCAAATCCTCCGGCAGCTTAAGGCCTTTCGACGCACTGAATCGCTCCATCAGCGTTTTCGTCAGGTGGCTGTCAGAGCCCGAGAGCAGCCAGAGGATCCTCTCCACGTTGTAAGGCTCCTGGGATAAGAAGGCAATAGGTGAGAAGTGGAAATTCGAGCATCTGTCTCAGGGGAAGAGAACTTGCATGGATTCTCTGATGTCTAATTAGAGTTGAGGTCCTACTGCCTCGTTTTTTTTGTGGAGGCTGCGGTGGGCTTTGTGTCTTCCCCCTGCACACCTACATCTCAAGACAAGTCTTTGGGAACCCTACGTCCTTCAGACCTCTGACCTGTCAGAGCAGACTGGCCGTGACCATCAGATTAAAACAACTTAATGAAGGGACAACCGATAAATCGACGGTGTGACCACGTCTGTGTAATCACCTTGAGGAACCCAGGCTAATAACACACTACGTATTTGTGAACCAGAAATATCCAGGTGTCTACTCAGTGTTGCAGATGCTGCCGTGAGTCACCCAGGTCCCGCGTGACTTAATGAGGCACGCGGCTCCCTGCAGGGCTGACCGATAAAACTTTATGAACGTGTAAGGCACATATAGGGCCTGACGGGCCTGTATGGCTATGTAGCAATCGGGGTTGCAACACTGCAGCAAAACTCAGTGCAAGACCATACAGGAGGGTCCCAGACCGATTTCACCGCTCGCTGCCTCATTCCTGCACGCTCACAGGCACTAAGAAACATTCCTTCGGGTGGTTTGGCCGAGAGCTTGTAGAGACAGCCAGGACAAGGGGCACCACCTGCTGAGTCCTCATCACATCTCCTGGGTTCAAGTGCTGGTTTTGTGTGAGCTTTTAATACCTTTTAGCAGCGGGCAGTGCCTGTGACCTTTTGTCTCTCTATCCTGTCCTACCTCAGCAAGTCATCAGGACTTACTCAGCCTTTCCTGTCCTTATCTGGGTGGCTTATGGCCTCAGTCCTGTTCTTCATCTTCCCACCATCATCTCCCAGGGCCTCCAGCCTGTAATCTCCAGTCTAGTCTGGGCGTAGCCTGTTCTGTGCTTTAGGCTGTCCCCAGTTTAGACTGTCCTCTGCTTCCCAACCTGGCAGTCCTGAGAAGCTACATGTTAGCACGCCTGGACTTCGACGACCTGCTACCAGAGATGCCTCTAGCACCATCTTCCTGATAACCCTTATCCTGCCCTTCCTTCTGCCAGTCCTACATCCAGACNGTATTGCACAGACACAGCACCTGCTGTGATTCTCCTGGGATTTCTCCTTAAAAAGCTCATCCACACTAGACTTTCTGCTTCATCTTCAACTCTCCAGTTAGTGTCTAACTGGAAAGTTATCTCTGCTTTAGCTTAGCCTGCAGAAGAGGCAACCTTAAAAGGCTGTGCACTCTCCATCCTTGAAGGCTTCCAACACCTGACTGGGCAAAGTCCTGAGCAACCTGGTCTGATCTCAGGGCTGACTCTGCTTTGAGCAGGTCCCAGCTACAGACCTCCTGAAGTCCCCTCCAGCATGAATGATCTATTGAGCTATGGAAATATTTGCACAGATACTTCAGATGTGAGTTGAACGACAATGTCCCATGCAGCCATGGAGAGGGATGTGCAGAGGGCTACACCCATCCATTTCCTTGGCAATGTCTGGACATCACCTCACCTGGCTGCCTTCCCTCATGACCCCAAGGTCTGGCATGTGCTCAGGTGCCTCAGCAGACCAGTGCTACTGAAGAGACATGGGCAAAGAGAGGAGCCTAGCTACCCTTTGAGCTCTGAGGAGCCCCACATATTCATGCCTCGGGAGGACAGTCATGCTGCAGACCACAGCAGCCTGGTGATAGGGGCATAATGACCTACTGACTGCGAAGCATGGCAGTTTCTCCAGGCTCCCAGGCCCTCCCAATGTGTTTGAACAGCTTTTGGAAATTTCAGGTAGCTTAAGGCCACAGTGATACCACAGTGTTTTACACTTTGGCCACTTGTTTTGGAGGCTACCCAGAGAGGTTGTGGAGTCTCCTTCTCTGGAGACATTCAAAACCCGACTGGACATGTTCCTGAGTGATGGGCTCTAGGTGGCCCTGCCTTGGCAGGGGAGGTTGGACTAGATAATCTTTCGAGGTCCCTTCCAACCCTTGTGATTCTGTGATTCTGTGATTCTGTGAGATCCAGTCCCTGTGGATCACAAGGTACGTATGAAAGGGGAGTTATTTGCTTCCAGGTGTTTGGTTTCTGTACCTCCATGACTTTTCATTTCTGAGGCCTTTGCCTGCCTGCTGAGACTTGTTTCGCTCTGAGCAACCTGCAGATGGCCATAGATGAGGCATTTCTTCTGGGCTTCCCTACTTTCTTCCTGGTCTCTTCTCTTGTTAGTGGAGCCTTTCAGAAGCATCAACAAAGCCCTTGAGACATGATGGGATTTATAATTGTCTAAGCGTCACGTTTTGAGAAAATGCCCCAATCCTAACGAAACCCCAGAAACCCAGCATTTAACAATGAAGATTACAAAGTCAGGCTCTGAAAAGTGAGGAAGAAGGTGTTTGATCTATCTCAGCTCAGCAGTCTGCAGCATAAATGCTCAATATGATTCACAACCCTTAATGCACCCCTGAGAGGCATTGCCAGTGGCAGAATTATGCTCTCATAAGCCAGGTAGAACAGAGTACAAGGAAAAAAATTATAAAAATAATACAAAATATTTGGTATTTTCCCATTTTGGCCAATTTATTACATACCTGAATATCCATGGCTGATGCTAATGTAGCCTTCACGCTCTCTGACAGTGAGAAATCCCCATGTTGAATAGTCCTATGAATGATGTCATTGCTGTTAACCACGGCAACAAGTCGAATTGGGAGACCCATTTTCTGGGCAATACAACCAGCTAGGAAAAAAGTGAAAAAATACATGTATGATTGATGAAGGAACATTCAAAGAGGCTTTAGCAAAGAAGTCACTGTAGAAATTGATTGAGCATATAGTTCAGAAGCAGACATAAATCACATTCCCTAACGGACTATGAGATATCTGTCTTTAATGTTTTGGTAGAGCACCAGATTAAAAAAATCCAGGGATTCAATGCTCCACCCGCCATTGAACACTGACCCTTGGGCATCCCCACGTTTGAAGATGGATGGGCAGAGGATGGAGAGGTCAGGTAGGTGCCATTCAAGCAAGAGAGATGAAGCTTTTAGGCTCTTGCAGCTTATTAATGCTGCCTCATATGAGCAGCCTGGAAATACAGTGAGCGCAGACGAGTACATTGAATCCTTTACTGCTTTCATAAGACAGTTGTACACCTATTCTGTGATGGAGACAAGCAAGCACTCACATTTAGAAGGCCAGATTATACAGCTAGAAGTGGTTCTCTTGACTTCACACTACCATGCAAACCAGAGAGCAGGACCAGGTAGGACTTCTCACCTCTGTTAATGTCTCAGTTAGGAAATCAGAGGCACAATATTTTCCCTCTTTTCATAGAATAATTGAATCATAGAATGGTTTGGGTTGGAAGGGACCTTAAAGACCATCCAGTTCCAACCCTGCTGCCATAGGCAGGGATGCCACCCACTAGGTCAGGTTGGCCAGGGCCCCATCCAGCCTGGCCTTGAACACTGCCAGGGATGGGGCCTCCACAACTTCTCTGGGCACCCTGTGCCAGGGTCTCACCACCCTCACAGGGAAGAATTTCCTCCTAATGTCTAATCTAAATCTCCCCTCTTTTAGTTTAAAACCATTGCCCCTGGTCCTGTCATTATCTACCCAAGTAAAGAGTCCCTCTCCGTCCTTATTGTAAGACCCCTTTAAGTATTGGAAGGCCGCAATGAGGTCTCCCTAGAGTCTTCTCTTCTCCAGGCTGAACATCCCCAGCTCTCTCAGCCTTTCTTCATAGGAGAGGTGCTCCAGCCCTCTGATCATCTTTGTGGCCTCCTCTGGATCAAACACATTCTGTCCTTTTCTAATGTGCCCATCCTCAAGATAGCTACCATCATCATCAAAGTGTGGTTTGGGATTTTTTGCACCTTGCATCAGTGACACCTAAATGAGTAATAACCATACATGAGTAATAAAACATAAGTGGTTCTGAAGAAATCCTACCAGTGCGTGGGTGTTTTAATAAATAGCCATACCCAGCATCTGCAAAGTGCTTTTAGTC
Organism: Psophia crepitans; assembly: GCA_013399095.1. Lineage (NCBI taxonomy): Eukaryota > Metazoa > Chordata > Aves > Gruiformes > Psophiidae > Psophia > Psophia crepitans. The sequence continues at coordinate 618,227 of VWZZ01007306.1, read as the reverse complement.
CATAGGTCACAGCACTCTCTCTCTTCCCTATCTAACCTATCTTTTTTCCCTTCACCTGTGATATTTCCTCCTCCTCCTGTTGGCACAACAATTTCCACCACTGGCAGCGGGGTGGTATCCAGGGACGGGGCGCACTGAAAGTAAGCATAGAAGTGGTGAGCAATCTGCACCATAATCCTAGACCAATTGACCGAATTCAAGCTCATCAGATTATATTTTCTGGCAAAATCCACATCAGCAAACAGTTCCTTGATCGGCTCATCAATTTCGTCGCTGTTCCCATGAGCTGTGAAAAGGAGAAAGGAAAGATTAGATCTGCCAATATCAGCACATCAGGCACAAAGTATTTCTGCTCTGAAATAGGGCCAGTCTCAAGCCCTGGGGTCTGCTGTGGCCAGGGGTGGCCTGAGCTGCCCCCCTGCCTTGGAGCCTGTACGGGCCAGGGGCTGAGTAGCACCACATAGATGCCGGGTGGTTTCTGTAGACATTGCACTCCGGGCTCTTGCTTGTACTGAGCAAATATATACTTGAAAAACACCTGCATCCCCTCTGAGATGTCAAGGTGAGACCTGTCTGAGCAGAGGAGTCCACGGGACAGCCCAAGCACTTCATGGTGATCCCTACCACAGGGATGGCACAATGGTTGAGGATTGACCACCCATGAAGGTGAAGGGACAAAGGGAAGGGGTAACACTCGATCCTTTTAGTGCCAAGAAATGGTGCTCAATTTAGCTAAACACCAACTGCCTGCATGGAAGCAGCTCTAGTCTGCAGCCAGGAGAAAAGGAAGTCTTGAACCACTTGGCCATCCCCACTTGCGGACATCTGCCATAGGCTTCTGTTGGCCAGATGTCTGGGCACAGTCATCATGATGGCAACGACCTGGCCAGCTGCAACTGCTAAAGCAGCAGCCCCTTGAGACTTTTAAGGTCATGGTTTTGACACAGCAGGGCCATGAAGTGGGCAGCCTAATAATAATGCCAACCAGCAAAGACGTGGACGTTGTCTTCAATGACGGTGGTCATCTGAAGTTCCTGTATCTGGGTACAGAGCCCTTTGGGCAGCAGAACAAAGATGTCCATGTTCTTCTGCCCTCTCACACTCTCAATGGCAGAGCTCCCTGTGTCCCCTGAAGTCCCTGTTTCAAAGTGAGGAAGAACCAAGCAAAGCAAAAAAATTGATGCATCAGTCAAACCTGCACTGCTGCACTTTAAGAAAAAGATGCAGAGATGCTCCATGAGATGGTTTTGGCTAGAGCAGCCACCCTGACATTGCCTGGAGCTCACTCATCAGCCACCCACAGGGCAATAGCCCCCCCCGGACGTCTGTGGGAAGCATCATGGGATGATGCCTCTCGAGGTAAAGACCTGCCCAGGAGTTTTATCCCGTATAAAGTGGTGTACTTACCCACCAGAATAGTGACATGCTTCTGCTTTTTCTCCAAGAAGTACTGTAAAAACTGCCCTGTGCAGGACAAGGACAGATCCTTAAAAGCATAAGTAACCCCATGCCACAGCTCCAAAACGTTCAGCCCATCTTTCAGCCTGGACAGATGGATGACATCCTTGTGTCTGAACCTGCTGAAGGCCCTGTCGATTAAGTCTGGAGGGAAAATGGTTAAAAGGGCTGTTAGAGGAGTATTTTTCTGACCCATGGCTCCCTGCATCTGTGCTTTTTGTGCTTCTGGGAAGCTTTCTGCACAAGCAGACTCCCAGTTGCCGGAGAGGTGACAGGTATCCAACAAATTATTCTTAGTTATTAGGAGTAAACCAGCCCACTTGATTGTCTTCAACAGATTTATGGTGAGAGATCCCAGGGGACAACTGACACAATCAGCAAACTCTGCTAAAATATACAAGACAGGAAACCCAAATTTTATCGTAACACGCTGCTGAGACAGAGGTTGCAGCTGCCCTCTGGTGGAAGGGATAGCTGTTAAATATTAAAAGTATTAAAAATCAGATCTCAGTGAGAGCGTGGAGCAGCAGAAAGCCCAGGTGAGAGGACAGGTATGGAGCAGTAAGCAGTACCACGGCATCAGCCATCACTATTGCAGTCACCCCAATCCCTATTTGCACATGGGGACCCTTCTCCAGAAGGTAACAAGCCCCAGCGAGGTGACAGAGGAGAAGAGGGTACAGAAAGGAGCAGGCAATGGTGCAACAGGCTCCACCCTCTGGGGGCTGTGAAGATGATGGGGTGAAGGCAGGCAGATGCATCTGGATACCCTGAAATTCATGTACACATCCCTGTAAGCAGCTCCGTCCATGGCTGAGGCTCACCATTGAGCGTGCTCCGTGGGACCAGCTCGGCTGTGATGAAGAGGGAGCACAGCTCCTTCACCAGCTCCCGGTAGGACAGGCAGCTCCACCTCCGCAGGGTGTCCCCATCCAGCGAGGGGATGTGCTGGGGCATGAAGAGACCCCCATCAGGCGCGTAGCCAGAAAAGAGGGCTCCCTCGAAGTCAACGGCCCCCACGCCTCCCCGCGTGCTGACGTACTCCATGGGTGCTGGGGAGACACCAGAGTCACTGCCAGGTCCCCAGATCATCCCCCCCACCAGGAACAGCCCCGCATCCCAAGCTGGCTTCCACAAAAACTTCCCGTGTGGACAGACAGAGCCCCTCCGGGCAGAAACCACCTCCTCCCACAAAAAGCCATGGGGAGCAGGAGCAGTCGGGGGCGGCAGAGGGCATGCAGCATTTTGTGGGCAGGCGAAACGCTGCCCGGGATTTGCACTGAGGTGGCTGGAGCCTCCTCATCCTCCTTCTCCTGCGCCCTTCCCACCCTGTCCTGGAGGCACTTCCCGGCCTGAGCAGAAGCCCTGAGGGCGCAGAAGTCACTGCGCAAGCGCGTCATGTCCCCTGCAGGCTGTTTGCAAAAGCTGGAGTTTCGAAATTAAAATACATAAACAGAAGGAAACGACCAGGATTTCAGAGCGGGCCGATTTTGTTCAAAGGGGTTAAGCTAACGCCGGGATTTAACTCAGCGTAGCGAGGGCTGAGGGAAATCCACCGGTGTCACGCAAATCCCAGCGAGCAGCCGCAGGCGCTGCGGGAGAGGCCCCCTCTCGCCCCCGTCCCGTGAAGCCCCGCTGCCATCCCCACCTCAGGGCCTGCGGCCAACGGTGCAGGCCGTGTCATGGCCGGGCACAGCACGGCACGGCTGCAGGCCGCTTCACCCCACGCAGGGGCAGCAAAGCAGCCGAGCAACTCACTGCCACCGCCGCCCCGTCACCCGCTGCACTGGTGCTCACAGAAAACTTGTCCCCGTTGCAACCCGCCAACGTTCCCCTCGCCGCGGCGCGACCGGAGAAGGTGGCCGCCCTGCGCGGAGCCTGGGAATGGGAATGTAGGGGGAAGACAGAGCCAAGCTGCTCCTGGTGGTGCTGGGCATCGGGGCAAGGGGCAGCAGGCTGGGGAGAAATCTAGTTAAATATTAGGACCTGGCTTTTAACCGTGAGGGTGATCAAGCATGGAACATGGAGAGCTTGTTGTCGGCAGTATAACCCCAGAGAAACTCGAAATTCATCGGGGGAAGCACTGAGCCACCTGATTTAACTGTGAGGTTGGAGTTAAATTTGAAATTGAACCTGTTTAAAGCAAGGTTTGGGTTAGAAACCTCCAGAGGTCCCTTCTGAGCAAAAATCAGGCTGTAGTTCAGCTGTGCAAAGCCACGTGTTTCGCCTGCGGGGCTGGGACATCATAACAGCCGTGTCCCACCGGTGGGGAAACTGAGGCACGGGAGGGAGAGGGGACATGTGTGGGGCTGTACAAAAAAACCTCAGTTCTCCTTTCCAGGGCAGGGCTGTGCACCCCTCTCCTTATTTTTTAGTTTAATAACTAGTGTTTTTTGAAGGGCAAGGTCAGTACAGGACTGGTGGCTGCGTGGACCCAGAGCGCAGCGCACTGCGTGCTGTTGGAGCGTGAGCAGGGACTTCAGCCCGGGAAGGCAAGGTGCAGAGGTGCAGGGGATGGCTGATAACAGCCTGCCATGAGTCAGCGGTAAGGGACACGTCGCCTGCCCAAGCACTGGAGTCTGACCCGACACACGTCGCCTCTCTTACTCTGGCGAGTAGTAGGAGNCCATCCCCCCCCCACCTATTACCCACTAAACCACGTCCCTAAGTACCACATCTAACCTTTCCTTAAACACCCTCAGGGATGGTGACTCCACCACCTCCCTGGGCAACCCGTTCCAGTGCCCGACCACCCTTTCCGAGAAGAATTTTCTCCTCATCTCCAAGAGTGGTCCACTCCTTGCTCTGAGCACAAATGTGAAAATGGGCTTTTGTCCACCCAACATCCAAAAAAGACCGTTACTGCAAGCTCCTCAGCGGGAGGCAGAACCTAAATTGCAGGCTCTGAGCAGAGTTGCCCATGATGGTGATGCTCAAGGTCAAACGGGGCAGCTGTGGCAGAGCAGGAAGCAAACAGCAGCCTTTTAATAATATATCTGAGCTTATCCAGTGGTCAGAGCAGTGGTACTATTCTCCATTTTCTGACCACCTCTAGGAAGTCAGCTAGAAAGAGATCTAATTATCTATAATTTTATCAATTATATCATCCAGCCAGCCTGCATCTTCCCACATAAGGAGATCTCTGTGCCCAGTGTTCCTCATTACATTGCAAAGATGAAGCCCGAGCCACCCAAATCTGCTGTGGCCCCAAGGTTCTCCCCATACCTGCAGCCCCTGGGTCCTCATCGCACATTGGTGTGTAATGGGATGCTGACCTCGTAATGGGGGTCCATTCCCATCCCAAATGCGCATCCAGGTCCTCTCACAAGACGCTGGAAGAAACAGGCAGCAGGGCAGGACCTTGCTCTTCGGAGATAGCTCAGGTTTAAATCCATGGTGAAGCCTCCCCAAGGCCATCACTGGAGTCACCAAAAGCCTCCAGGGTCACCGGGCTGCCTGAGGTGAGTGGCAAATCCCACCGAGGTGAAGTGGTATAAAGCGGTGATGTTCTCAGTCCCTTAAGTTTTTCATGCCCTGTGTATTTTTGGAAGGTAAATGATCCTTTAACGCCTGCTCAGGTATTCATTTACCACTGCTGAAAGGGGTTTTTTTCCCCATCACGTTCCAGGGGAACTGATACAAAAAACTTGAAATAACGTCTCTGGACAAAACAGTGAAACAATAGAAATTAAGAAAAATTCAAAAGCTTCAGGATTCATACTTTTCCTCCTGTACCCTAACCTCTCCCCTCTCCCACAACAGCAGCTGAGGTGGGTCTGGGATTTTCTTTCCCTGCAGCAGCCTCTGCCCATGCAGAGGCAGAGCACACTTTGAGCCCAGCTCAAATTTAGGCCAGAACAAAGACAGAATGAAAGCCCTAGGAAAAGCTGCACAAGCCGGTAAGATTTATTACTGACGTTATAATTTAATGTCACCAAAGTGCATCTGAGCATCTCCACAAGGTGCTTCAGCCCCACAGGGTCACCCAGCACATCCCAAAGGGACCTCACCTACTCCCACCACCATGGGACTTCGCGCCTCTGCACTTACTGTACGTCTGACACTTTTAATGTGCGCATTAGCTGTCTGAGAGAACTTCACTGATTCACCTAAATTTATTGGTTTTTTCTTCAAGTGAAGAGCTTACAGGGAGTTCAGGGACCCCTTTAGCATTGCATCCCTCTGGGATGCTTGCAGCCAGAAACAGCAGCAAAGCTGTCACCGCAGCGGTATCTGTGCCCTGGGCCTATCAGTGGTGACAGCCCTCGCTGATGAGACCATCGGTGAGCACTGGGATGGCCGGGATGCCTTACGTGGCAGCCACAGGCCAGCGCAGAGCACAGGGGAAGCACCTGGGACACGCACTGGGACGACAGGTATATCTACTGGGAGGGCTTTCCCGTGCTTGGCCCTGTAAGCTCCACGCATTCACGTTACGAGTGCTATTTCTTTAGTATTATTTTGAATTTTAAACGAAAGGAGGGGAAGAGTGTGGCCACGCTACTCTATGCCAGCCTGAGGGGGCTTATCCGCCGCAGCAACAGATCAAGCTGGAAAATGTTACAGCCTTTAATTAACCTGGTCTTGCTCAGTGCCCCTGCACTCCTGCTGGGATTTGCATTTCCACTTTGGACCTTGTCTGTCCTGAGCAGTTCACACTCTTTGGACTCGCCCATCAGAACCCAGCTCTATTTGTAAATCCCAGCTAAGGCTGCTGTCAGGCTTTCCCAACCTTTTTTTTTTTTTCGTAATGTATCAGGTTTTATGTCTCCAGACAGGATATCCTCATCCTCTCCACCCACCGAAGGCATCCCAAAGCATGGTGAGGAACAAAGGGTGGTCGGGCATTGGAACAGGTTGCCCAGGGAGGTGGTGGAGTCACTGTCCCTAGGGGTGTTTAAGGAAAGGTTGGATCTGGCACTTAGGGACATGGTTTAGTGGGTAATAGGTGGTGGGGGAACGGTTGGACTGGATGATCCTTGAGGTCTCTTCCAACCTTAATAACGATTCTGATTCTAAAGAAGCAGAAGGGCACACACAGCAGGGAGAAGCCGATTTTTCCCCTGCACAAATCCGCCCAGAATTTCCGGTCTCACCCAAGGGAAAGCACTGAACGCTCAGCTTCGCGCTGGCCCAGCAGCTTTCTACCCTCTCCAGCAGTGGTACCCTCTGCACGGCCCAAGAACAACGCGTTGAGTTTGGGTCTGCCAGAGCCACCAGTGAATCCCAGTGTCACTAGATGGCGGCAATGCCTCGTGTCCAAGGAGGAGATGCAGGAAAGCATCCTCGGGCAGCCTTGACCAGCCTGCACCCAGCCCATCCCACAGGTCCCTCCACCTTTCGGGCCACGGACACCCAGCCATCCCCCAGGGTTCTGAAGCAACAGCCAGGAAAGACTTGCTCCAAAGAGCCCCACTTGAAGGCCGAGGAAGAGGAGGCAGGGTCGATATCCTGCAGCAGGATGCCAGGCTATGAAGGTGTGTGGCCTGAGTCAACGCAAGAGCTTGTTGAAGTAGGAAAAAGGTTGTTCAAGTTCATCCCATCTTCTCCCTGACATCCATTCTGGGGTTTTGCCACCCTCCTCCCAGCCCATCCCTCCCTCCCTGGGGGTCTCTGGAGCCTACTCCAGAGATGCACATGGAAAGACCTGAACTCACAGCCAGGGCCAGAACACACCAAATTTAATTAAAAAGCATCACATAAGCCTGAGCAGCACAAAAATCTCCCCATATCCCCCAGTTCTGTCTCTGCCCAAGAGCTGCCTGGTGTCTGAACACCACACACAAACAAAAACTTTCAGACCTCCCAGTGACCCAAGCAAGGCCAGGCAGGTCCAGCAAGCGAGTGATGTTTGGGGTTCTGCGATGCCGTTCACCACCCCATACTGAGTACAGCCCAGTGGGAAGCGTGGTACATCAGCTGAGAAAAAATATATAAGCTTGTCACTGAGGGTTGTTGAAGAAGTTATGTGTTCCCTGACCTCTCAGGCACAGAAATATGAACTTTCACAGAGAAAATAGGGAGATTCCAGGTAAAATCTGTAAGGTTTTGGGCAGAAACCAAACTGTTTAGGTTCTGTCTTTCTCAGAGGCAGACCCACCCCTTGGTGAGGTTTGGAGATCCATAGCAGGAAGGGGGCTAGGGAAGTTTGCAGAGAGTGTCTGCAGCTGCACAGGCAACCCAGAATCGTTTGTCTGAGCCTCATGTCCAGGAGATATAAGGCAGAAATGTGTAATTGCAAAGTAATTAAAGTGCATGAAGTTGCCCCTTCATTACAGCAAATGTGGCTCTTTTAATTTATTTCTAAATCTGATATAAATTGTCAGTATCCCAGTTGACATGAGGTAGGACTTCCATGTGGGACAACACCTCTTCTCACCTGTGTGCACACACACTTTTGCACTTCCACCTCTGGTGATTTTGCAGGGCAAGGAGCTGCCAGAGTGTCGGCCCTTTCCCCATGGCTGGGTGTGACACTCTTTCCTCACTGCAAGGTGTTTCACAACAAGGTAAAGGATATCTGTGTTGTGGTTTGGGTCTTGTAGACCGAAGTGCAGGACCTACTTGTAAAGGGCAGAGCAGAGTGGGAGCACGAGGATGGGATTGTGCAATGCTGGTTCCCCTGGCGGGAAGTGGAAGATGCTGTTACCTGGAGAAGGTTGTGCAATCTGGTCCTGGAGAAGGTTGTGCAATCTGGTCCTACTATGTCAAAGTTTACATTAAACCCCAGGGCTTTATCTCAAAATTTGCAGTCCCATGGGACAGGGGCTCTATGACCACTCACTAGGGACTCGAGAAGGAAGATGTTGTGGAGCATGAGCAGTTACAGCATGTGTGCATCAAGCGGGGCACACACTGTGGCAATCCTGGACTTGGTCCACAGCTCTGGCCTTGCTGGTACCATGGTTGTTTCCCATGGAGCATCTCTTTGGCTGTGAACCTGGTGAAAACTCAGGTGATCTCAGACCCCATGCAGCCTCTCTGGTCTTCTCATGACAGTGTCCTGCCTCATCACTAAGCCTCTGGTTGGTACATTGCTCTCATGTCATTGCTTTCCCCAGACAAGGAGCACCAAGAGAAGGTCTTGGGGGCTTTTGTTTACTCTGTGATAAATATATATATAAAAATTGTGGTTAGATATCTGGCTCAGAGAGAGACCGAAACAGTGGTCTCTGGCACAGTGCATCTGCACATTCACTCTGGAGCAGTGAAGATACCAGGGTTATGATCACCCCAGAGCATGAGGCTCCGCTAGATATCATGGGTGTGGGATACCAAGTCAATTGCTTTGACAGTGATATCACATTTATGAAAAACTATTTTAGGGAGCGCGATATTCATAGGATGCATGTGTGTGGTGAGATGGGTTGCATGTAAGGACTCACGTGCAAACGGTAGGGCACGCAGACACAGAGGGTCCTCCTCATGCCTGTATGGGCCTGAGAAGCTCTCCTTGACTAATTAGTAGAAACCTATCCTTGACAACTGAGGACTGAGGACAGTATGGGCCAGCTGGAGAGGTGAGCACAGGCCCACAACATCATCCAGGTGTCCCACCAGGACTGGAGTTCATCTGACCACCTGTAGGCGCTTGGAGGCTGCTGGTTTTTGCATACCAATATGCAAGTCTCCACTTGGTCAGATGAAGGTTTAATTATGACCACTGTGTCTCAGAGGCTCTTCATGCATCTGGATCATCTGCACTGCAGGCATGTGGTGGGGTGGGATGAAACACATTTGCACTGGTTAAATGTTCACTGGCTCTGCTCTGGGAGGACTTTTCCAGACCTTTCTCACTCAAAAATGTTAATGGCTAATGGCTCCATTTCTTTCCCAACATCTCCTTCCCTGCCCTGGCACAAATGAGCTGCATAAGCAGTGAACACCATTTTCAGTCCTTGTCCCTGACTCCATAAGCTGGGCAGTGGGATGCAGGACAGCCTCATCCCACCAGAGGCCAAGCTTCAAGCACAATACATACCCTCTGAAGGCATGAACAGGGGTCCATGTGCCTGGAGAGAGGCAGCAGCAGCACTACGCCACAGATATTAGAGGTAAGAGAGCGGGACGTGAGTAGCACTGCCAGCAGCTTTATTCCTGCTGTAAGACAAGACCCCAGGAGCAAAACCCAGCTCTTCTGCAAGCTCTGCTCCCCAGGTGATCATTGGTTACCAAACCTAAGGCAGCAACAGGTTTTGTGCTATCAGTGAAACGGCTGCCTTGCCCTTGGAGGAGCAATACTGAGCCTTTGCTCCCTTTCATAGAATCATAGAATCATTAAGGTTGGAAGA
>VWZZ01007306.1:572009-607892 GCA_013399095.1 Psophia crepitans | reverse complement strand
AACCTCATCCCGTTGGCCTCTGCCCAGCGATCCAACCTGTCCAGGTCCCTCTGCAGAGCCATCCTACCCTCTGGCAGATCAACACTCCCCCCCACTTGGTGTCGTCTGCAAACTTACTGAGGGTGCAGGGCTGAGGGCTGCCCTTCGCTGAATTTCAGCATTAATGCAAAGCTTTATCAAGCAGCAGCGCTCTGTACAAGCTGCTGCTTTTGGCAGTCTTATCAAGGCTCTGATAATGGCATAACTTATCTAAATCAATATGAACTGGTGCTTGCATGTCTACAGCTTGAATGTTACAGCTTGGAGGCAGCCAACCTCTAGGAGACTGCCATGGCCGTTTTAAAGAGAAAAGTTTGGGAAACGTGTTTTTATTTCATCTCAGTGCTGTCTTGGTAATGCAGCACTATGAAAATTTAGTGGAAACCAAAAGCGACAAAGAGTTCATGGCAGCAGCAGCATCTTTTCCCATCCCATCCAACCTTTCAAAGCAATGCAGCCACGTGGCCTGCTGAAGAAACCTTTGCTCCTCAAGGTTAAAAATAATCAGACTGAAGATGTGAAAACTGGGCAGCAGACCAAGTTCCCAGGTAGGAGCACAGCAGAAATAGGGATGGCCCAAGCAATAATACAGGTTGAGACAGAGGGAAGGCCACCTGGGGATCTGTGATTGGCAAGCTTCTGACCAACCTCTTAAAAAAATGGCTAGGGGTTCTGGGGTGTCCAACTGGACGTGCATTAGGGAAATCCATGACTGAAGCAGCAGAAATCCTGGCTTGTAGCCTTTCGCAGTTGAGCTAAGAAAATCCTAGCAGAGACCCCAGCTCCAGCTTCCCAAAGCACTGAGGTGAAACCAAAGGCTTCACAAAGTCTGGAGAGTCACTTGTGGGATAGACAAGAAGAGTGAGAGAGGAGATAGAGGTGAGATGCATGAAGACATTCCCAGACATCCACATGCCTGCCAGGTACCCTGTCCTGAGCTAGAGCAAAGTGCCTCTTCCCACACATTGCTCTGACTGTAAAATCCTTTTCAGAGTTCAGAGCTTGAATAAGAGTTTTAGTTCAAACTGGAAGAGGCAGAGAAGGATTTTTGCTGCAGGAGCCCTGAGACTCAAAATCCTGTTCCCCACCATAATGTCCCAATCGTCAAGAAGCAGTGCATGTAAGAAGGTAGTTTCCCAGTGCCCTGGTAGGCTCTGAGTGAAAGTGGGAGCCGGGACCAAGAATCCCAGGGAAGAGTTGGAGGAAGGTGATAACAGCCTGCAACTGCTCCACGGGCAGCTACAGAGATGACGGGGCCAAACTCTTCTTGATTTTGGCAGATGTTATAACATGAGGCACCAGCCACAAATTGCACTTTGGGAGGTTTGGGTTGAACACTTCTTCTTCAAGAGATGGGTGGTGCAGCCCCAGGATGGGGACCCAGAGAGGCAGAGGAGGTGGTTTTTCAGATTTTGCCAAAGCTATGGCTGAGCTCATTTGGTGTTGGTGATATTCTTGCTTTGAGCAGGAGGTTGAAACAGAGACCTTCAGAGGTCCCTCTCAATCGGCATTTCTTTGATTCATCACCTTGAGACACAGAACATTCGGATACCTCCATGGCTAGGAGGGAGCTGAGAAGTTTTGCATGTCCATATGTTTGATTCAGGTGCAAAAAGCAGAAATGTGACACTGGTGTCTTTTTTTTCTGAGAAGCTTCTAAGATCCTATGCTTTATCTTCAAAGCAACTTAAACACAAATGTACCTGCTGGCTTCCCACAAGACATAGCTTCCTCAAGAATTTTTGAAAATGACCCATGCCTTTTCTCCTTCTGCAAACCAGGTCCAGGTCTTAGGGTAAGGATTTAGATTTAATCAATTGGTCAATTGACTTGGCCTTGTGTTAATGCAAATCGGGTGCATTTTCTTGCCCCTGAAATCTTAACCTGATGTCATGTTTTAAAATATCCTGTATTCTAGATGAGAGATGTACAAGTGTTCTGAACTTTGCTATTGAGATTAAGTTTATCTCACCTGCCGTTTGCTCAGCAGGCCTGGCTAGATAATAATAATTACCCTGGCCAAATTTCATTTAGTTCTTTTTTATAAGAACTGCGTTTCTTTACTTGGGGAAATAAAAGAACATGAGTCCAGCAGAGTACTTGCAGACAAAAAAAAAAGAGGTTTTATGTTTGATCATTGATCAAGAATCAGTTGGTTGCATTTCCAAACCTGCCAGCAGTGATCCATAGTTCACATTTATAAGCTGGGAGCATAGATATAGAATCATAGAATCATAGAATCATTAAGGTTGGAAGAGACCTCAAGGACCATCCAGTCCAACCGTCCCCCCACCACATATTAGATCTATTCACAGTAAGTGAGAAGAAGATACCCGCAGAAAAAAACTTGGGTCCCAAATGGGGTGAATTCTCTCATGAGTTGCCCATTTCTGCCAACCAAGAGAGTTGTGAGCAATTACATTCTCCTTTCAACATTAGGTGGGCAACATCCAGACCTTAAGAGCCTGGCCTGCCCAGGAAGGAGTTCTCACCCAACTTCTGGTGGTTTTCTAAGTGGTTCAGCTGCCCAGATTAGGCACGATAACCATCTAAAAGTTTGTGGGACAAAACCAGGTAGCTTTTCCGAATCCTATCTCAGCTTCAGGTCTCACTAGCTTGGTGGTATCCCAGGGAGATTGTGAGCCTGGGAAGTTTGCAGTGGCTGAGATGGCAGGCAAGGCACTCCTTTAAGCACCTAAGATTGGATTCATCTTGGCTAATATGAAACACTTCCAAACGCCCTAGTCATGTAGGCTTCTTTTGGAGAGGCTGTAGGGCAAAAGGCAGCCCTGGGACACTGCTCATGATGTGTTTCTCCTATTTGTGTCCTTCAGCTCATCTAGACTCAGATGTACTCATTGCACTGGACGTGGCTGCTGTTACCTGAGAAAGGTCTCTCCCTAGTGACTTAGTGGCCACCCCTTCTCCCTAGCCTGCATCTGTAAATGAGTGACAACTGAGTATTCGCCCTGGCAGTGGGATGTGGTCAGATGTGGCCAGTCCATGAGGGAGTCTCACTGAAAAATTAATTAAAATCGTAACTCCAGGCTGCCCCAGTTGACAATGGTGGGGGGAAAATGAGCCATGCAGAACTGGAGCTTTCCCATAGTGGTCACCCCACAGTGCATCAAGAGCGCTGGGCTCTGAAATGAGTCAGATAGATAGAAAAATATTCAGGTGTTTTCTCAAGATTGAATCTCTCTCCCCATCATGCAAAAAGAGGGGACCTCAACTGCCTGGAGGAGCAGCCAGAGCTCCAGGGCATGAGTACACGGAGGCACACGCGTGCTTCCAAGTGGCAATGGCCGGAGGACATTGCCTGGACAGAGGCAGGGAGCTGCCAGCTCCAGCTGCTGCCAGGACCTGGCCAGAGAGGTCAGTTACCACTGTCCCCATGAAGGAGACACTAAAAAGAGATGTGTGGCAGCACAGCCCTGCGTGACCCTGGGGTATTCCCCCGGGGTGGGGGAAGAGATGAAATGCATTTCCTACGGTGATGTCGCTCCTGTTGGGAAGCAGGGGATAAAAGGGAAAAAAGCTGAAAAGCTGTTTGGAGAAATTGATGACGCAACCCACCCCCCATGAGTGCTCTCTGAACCTGCCCAGCCCCCTCCGTGGTGCGGAGGGATGATGTCCCCCACGGATGCTCCCCCCAGCCACCTTTGCCCACCGCCCGCCCACTGGCAGAGGTTTTCCCCCTGCTGTCCCCTCAGACAGACACTGCCTGTACTAATTAACCAGAAACTGAGGCTGAATCTCACCCGGGCAGTGTCGCTGCGCACCACTGCAGCACAGAGAGCGGAGGTGGGCGGCAGCCCCAGGCTGAGCCTGCTGGAGCAGGACGGGCGGCTGCAGAGGGCTCTGGCAGCGTCTCCGGCTTGGAAGGAGACAGATTTTTTTCATGCTTATCTGTGATTTCACTTCAAGAAAGACCAAAGACGCTATGAGAAGGCAGACTGGAAGAACTGCAAAGAGGAGAAGGCATGTGAGTGAAAAGGGGGAAAACCCCATAGCTGGTGACTTTGAGAGGGAGGAGGAATTCCTTGGGGCAGAGGATGAGATGGGAGCGAGAAGCTGAGCCTGGGAGTCCAGATCCAGAGGATGGATGCTCAGATGCCATGCTGCAACCCGGGATGCTCAGCCAAGGGGACCACGCTGGGAGAGGAGCCCGGCCCCAAGTCCTGCTTTGGAGGGAAGAATCAGGCTCAGATTGGAGGCTGCTGCTGGCCCTACTTCTGGTGAGGTATTTGGGAGAAATGCAGCTCCGAGGGCTGGGATGCTCCTTCAGTACATGAGTGACTGGTTCTTCTGGGGGAAGGAGAGGAAAGGGGGTTTTAGCGGTGGCTCCTGGCAATAGCCTCGGTTGATTGCTAATGGCACTAGTCCATCTATCCACACGAAACCCCTTTCTGGAGGCAAGGCCATAGTGATGGAGCCTGACTTAAACTGCAGTCTTCAGGCTAGTTCAAGTCTAGGATTTGATTTTAAGTTGTGTTTTTTCCTTAGGGGACAGCCATGATTTTGTGACTACTGCTACATCTGGGTTACACCAAAGCCCACCATTACAGAGGACCACGATGCATCTGAAGGAGTGAGCAAGTCAGTCCCTGCCAGCGTGCAGCCAGTACTCTTCATGCCAGTGCTGAAGATCCAGCATGCATACACCAGCGAGTAGAAACTCCACCAGCGTCAGCTCCAGGGGACACCATAATCTTTCACCATTTTCTCTTCTGCCAGATGTGCACTGCCAAACTCCAGGCTGGTCAGATGATTTGGCTCGTTCCTCCCATAATTTATCTCTTTGTACAATTATATTTTTATCATTTGTTTATGGATGCCACATTGCTACCTCCATAAAACAGGTTTATGGGATTTCCCCTGCCCCCACGTTGTAAAGTGAGGTCTGTAAAATGTAGAGAAATTTATCACTGACCATTGCCCAGTTTTACGTTAATGTTTGAACACGGCCATAAAAGAATTACATCACCTTACCTCTGACCAACTTTTAAGGCAAAAGGACCTTATAAAACCAAGCTTTACTCACCAGCAAGGTACCTTCTCTTGTGTTGGGAGCACAGAGAGCTTTTCCATCATGAGCTTCACTGGAAAGTACGAACTCCAGTCCCAGGAAAATTTTGAGCCTTTTATGAAAGCCCTCGGTAAGTGCCTGCATGCGCCGTGTGCTGCTTTGCCTCCGCAGGTCCCGCCGGTATTTGGGAGTCTAACTCTGCTGATGAGCTGATGATGTAGACTGAAAACCTCTTTCAGATTTTTCCTACTTCTGTCTGTCATCTTGCAGTTGTTGGGTGTTTTTAAACGCATGTGCATGGAGATGAGCTCTCAAAATAGAAGAGAAAGCATGTCTCTGGATAGTGGTCAGAGGTCAATTGATGTTGGGTAAAATTTTATGGCTTGTAGGAAAGCAGTTCCATCAGTCTCTGCAGCCACGGGCCAGCGCGGCAGTGCTGCACACGCGTGCTAAGCCAACAGGACCTGCTTAGGGCGACTGCAGATCTGTCCCATCAGGCTGTGGAATGTGAGGGTAAGCAGGACATTGCTCAGCCCACCGTGCTGCTGCTTGGCAATGCTGCAAAGCCCCAAATTCCACCATCTGTCAGAAAAATAGTCAGGTTGTTTAAATGCTTAATGATGAATGTGGCTAGCTAGATTTCCACCAGAGACAGTGTCAGAGAACGTGCTCCTGCAGGGATTTGGGGGGCTTTGCACTACTTCTGCACAGTTTTGTGCTGGGGGCCTTCACCTGGCAGATCAGCTTCAGGCTTTGGGAGAAAACTTCAGTGAGCTAGTTCTGAGGGACTCTGAATCTCACAAAAAAACACACTTGGTTCCCTCCTTCTGCCTCAATTTATTTCATTTTCTCTGCTTGCCTGTCAGAGAAGGAAGGAAAATGGAGTTTCTTCTTTCCCTCTGATGCTTGGCCAGGGAGGTAGCTGTTCTGCTCCCAGATAAGTTGGTGGGGCAAGGGAGAAGTTTAGTTCCCACAGAAACCCAAGATGACAGTATTTGTTATTCTTCCTCCCCAGCAGACTCAGAGCTGTGTGGCCCTTGGGGAACTGTCATCCTTGTGAGGCTTTTCCACACTGCAATAGAAATTCTCCCAGCTGTGGGTCCCCAAATCCCACCACGTTCATTTGGCAGCAGCAATCTGCCCACCAATGGCTCCAAGGTCAACCTAACATCTCTCATTCCTGGGCAGGGCTTCCTGATGATCAGATCCAGAAGGGCAAGGACATCAAGAGCATCTCAGAAATCGTGCAGGATGGGAAAAAGTTCAAGATTACTGTGACCACTGGCTCCAAAGTGGTGCACAAAGAGTTCACCATTGGGGAGGAGTGTGAGATGGAGCTGCCGACAGGAGAGAAGACCAAGGTGAGTGATCAACTCCTCCTCTGCCAGAGCTGCAGGGGCTCAGGGACATTAAATTTCCAGTCCCCCTTGCACTTGGGCCAAAGGGAATGGCAAGACCACAGCTGTTAAAGCTGACACGGGGCAAAGACCTCGGTAATTTCCCAGCCTAGATCTGTTTCTCACAGTCTGCATGCACGATTTAGTATCATGGGAAGGGGCTAATTGCTGAAACCAAGTCTGCAGATGTAAGTCCCACTGCCCTGCTCCCTGCAGGTCCTCAGGAAGGCTCTTAAGGACGCATTTCAAAAAATGACAGTCCATTTCTGAGCCAACTTCCCGAAAAACTCAGAGCCTGAGATTCTGAACTTCCCACCTCCCCTCTTCACTTTTGCAGCACACTGTACAAGCTCCCCAACCAGAACTTCTGCAGATGAAGCCTTGCATTGCTAAATCTGTTTTAATAGCCAGTTTGGAAAACACGTGAAGATGGCGTTTCAATAGCCCGTTTGGAAAAGGGGGATAGGCATGCTTTCTGACAGTAAAAGGTGTGAAAGGTTTGAGGTGGAAAAGGGTTGACTTTCTGTCATATCGCAACACGAAACATACCCCCACCTTTGTTTTGTTGACTTAAAGGTAGTGCAGGAAAGTCAGCCAGTGAATCATAAACCAATAAATCTCTCCTTTTGAGTCCCAGCGGCTGTTCGCTTCTCTGCTAGCCTTTTCAGCTGCTTCTGTTTACACTGGGTGAGAAGAGTTGGCAAGGTGAGGATCTATCAGCCTTGAAATTGGGTCAGCTCCCATTCCTGGACATAAGTTTTCAATGGTTCATAAAACCTCAAGTCAGCACCACTGGCAGATATTGCCTCTCACCTCTGCCTCGGGAGAAGATGATACTTGAGGGACTTTTGAAAGCAGGAGGAATGATCACCCAAGAAGCACCCCTCTGAATGGGGATCTGGTAGCCGTACAGGCTGTATGATTGCCCACATCTCTGATGTCCCTTGTGCATAAGCTAGGGGAAAACGGTTATTAGAAGAGCTTCACTCTCCATAAATCAGCAACTCAAGGGCAGATGAACATGTCTTACAGTTCAGAAATGTTTTTTGCTGGGTTATTTATTTGAGTGATTTCAATGACCAGTGGTAGCTGCCCTGGGGGTGTTGGTGCTGTTTGTAGCCTTTTTAGACACATGGCTCCTTGGGAGGTCAGAGAGTCAGCAGATGTGCCTGTGCCCCTGAGAACTTCTCAGCCATGACAGTGTTTCTGAAAGCTCCTTAAATTGTTTCTCACCTTGACCGAGACTCCCTACAGTCCCACACTGTTGCCTAGCTCCCCATGATCCCAACCTGAGGGAAGTTTCTGCTGCAATGTTCAATAGGTGGATGGTGGAGAGGAGACAACATGGCATGCCCTGGTCCAGCTCAGCTGACTCTGCAGTACTCTCCTTGGAGGCATGCAGGTCCTCTTGGTTTTGGTGCTGCATGAGGAGCTGCTCCAAGCAGCATCAGGGCTGCATGGAGGCACCAGCATTGGCAGGGAGAAAAGCCTTCCCCCTTCTCCCCCAAAACTCATGTTGGTGTGATGCCAAGGATCCTTGCTCTGGCATCTTACAGTGCAGAAGCCATAAGTGATTCTCTGTTTGGAGGTATGGCAGCAAAATTGCACCCCTGTAGAGTTCAATGTAAAGATCCATACCCTTGCTGTGTTGTAGTCACCACCAGCACAACCCTCTCTTCTCCTCCTCCCAGGAAAGCTTCAAGGGATGTGCTTGCTCCAAACAGCTTGCAGAGGGGACAGTGGCAACTCAGTACAGAAGGGGAAGGACAAAATGCAGGGGTTGATATGGTCTGCACTGATAACATGAATGCCTCTGTCTCCTCCCCTCTCCACCAGGCTGTTGTTCAGATGGAGGGTGACAACAAGCTGGTTGCAACCCTGAAAGGGCTGACATCCGTCACTGAACTCAACGGAGACATCATCACCAATGTAAGTGTAGGAGGGGCAATGCCTGGAGTAACAGTGCCTACAGCTGCCTTCAGGGTTCTGGCTGCATAAAGCCCACAGAGATGGTGGGGACCTTAGAGAGGTGCTGGAGATGAGCACATGCTCTGTAGCCAAAACTGGTCAGTTGGACAGGCACTGAAGGCAGTTTTTTGGTACAGTCTGATCCAAAAATTATTCTTTGAGACCTCAGCAGGCATTTCTGATCAAAGTTTCATGCAATGAGGGCATGTTCTCGCCCACCTAGATCTATAGTTTGCAGCTGGGCCTAGCACTTTTAAAAAGGAGAGGTGCAGCAGACTGAACCCAGCTGAGTGATGTCAGATTATCCCTACCTGCTTTGGAGTATTCATGAAGAAATCCAAAGTTTTAATAATTCAGTTTATAGGAAATAGACCAGTTCTGTTTTGATTTGCAAGACCAGATCCTTTTCAAGTAGTGTTTGGAGGCAAGCGCCATGAAAAGCTAACACTTTCCATTTGTTTTCCAGACTATGACCATGGGAGACCTCACCTACAAGAGAATCAGCAAGAGAATCTAGAGGCCTTGTACACACCGATCATTTTACTGTGTAAAATGTGTCCATCAAAGTAAAATTTATGTGAAAGCCTTCTTCGTTGCTATCATCAACTTCTTCTCCTTTGTTATAAAGAGATACAAGCCTCCAAAACACACACAAGCCCAGGCAGAAATTGCACAACAGGCTGAGCCAAGGTTGTGTTGGTGTCAGTGAATGGAGTTGGGCTAGGGCACAGGCTTGGCACCATTGAGTCACCCTCTGAGAAGTGCTCCATGCTGATGAGCCCCTTCTTGGACAGGTACCAGTGTCCTGCTGGGGATGTCCTGGTGGATTGTGCACCCACGGCTGCCCTGGCTGTGTGGATAGAGACTCACTGGGTAGGGAAAGGGTCCTAAAGAAATTCTTTACTGTGAGGGTGGTGAGGCAGTGGAACAAGTTGCCCAGAGAAGTTGTGGAGGCCCCATCCCTGGAAGTGTTCAAGGCCAGGTTGGATGGGGCTTTGGGCAATCTGGTCTAGTGGAAGGTGTCCCTGCCCATGGCAGGGGTTGGAACTCGATGATCCTTGTGGTCCCTTCCAACCCAAACCATTCTATGATACCTTACACACATGGCCAAAGTGACCACAAGGTGACTGTCATGGCCAAAGGATGGGGAGGTTTAGGTGGCCTCAAGGAAATGTCAGTGATCCTGCCTAGGAAGCTGCATTGGGGAAGCAACCAGCATGGGGGCAGTTTGGGTGTCCCAACCATCATCCTCATCCTCATACCTCTATAACAGGATCCAGCCCTACAGGCTCTGGCCACTCCATCCCCACCTCCTCCCCATCCCTTCCCACCAGCAGAAGGGCCCCAGACATCCTTCAGGTGGCTGCTGTGTGTTTCACCCCAAGCCACATCTGATAAATAAGTTTGAACTGGAATTGAAGACTTCTTCCAGGGTGAAATACAGGTTTTCTCACCTGGCAGGAGATAGGCACTACTTGTTCACAGTGTAGACACAGAAGGAGCACCAAAGTCATCTCCCACTCTCTTGCCTGGCACTGCAGGCCAGATGGGTTGTGGTTTCCTAAGGCACACAGGAGAGGAAACTCTTCCTTCTTAGCTGTCTTTTCCAAGCCCTGTGCTTGGACAATGATTGGGAATTGTCACTGAGAAATGGGCGTAAGTCTGGTGCGATACACCTAGCTGGGATGATGTTCTTACAACCACTCAAAGTTAATCAGGACATTGGGAAAACACCACAAGTGCTTCCCCACCTCCTTCTGCAATCCTAAGACACTCTGCTAAAGGACAACGCTCATGCTGAGAACTGAAACAAAATGGATTGTCACACTGGGTATCAGATGGGCACCTCACGGACAAATGGAAGGGCTTAGCTCAACATTGCCTGAAGAGCAGATGTTGGTCTCCAGTGAACTCATCTTAGATCTGGAGAAACACCAGCAAAATCACTGAGAAATGTCAAAGAGGAGAAGCCCTGCTTTCCTTTTCTTGCTATTGTACTGAGGAGAAGGTAGGGGATTCTTGAACAAACCATTCCTTGTCATCTCTTGGCTGGCACTGAAGGTCTGGAGCAATCCAGCTGGATTTTGAGATATATGGGCAGACAGCAAAGACCTTTTTAAATTTAGAAATCCAATCATTGCCTTTAGACTTGTCCTGAACTCCATTGGCTTCCTACTGGCAGCTGATCCGTTGACTAGCCCTTTTTGCAAAATTGGTTAAAGCACCTGTCTAAGCTGAAAGGCAGGTGCTGAAAGGCATCAGAGCCCTCCCCTCACCCTGAAGGTGAGCAAAGGTGGATCCTCCTCCCTGGAAACTGCTTGTTCTCTTAGAGCAATCCATGCAGCCAGTGCACCACACCAGTACAAGTAGCTTCTGCACAGAATCATCTGTAGGGCAGGGATCATCCCCCTGTACTTGGCCCTGGTGAGGCCGCACCTCGAGTGCTGTGTTCAGTTTTGGGCTCCTCACCACAAGAAAGACATCAAGGCCCTGGAGCGTGTCCAGAGAAGGGCAACGAAGCTGGTGAAGGGGCTGGAGCACAAGTCTGATGTACAGCTGAGGGAACTGGGGGTGTTTACTCTGGAGAAGAGGAGCCTGAGGGAAGACCTGATCACTCTCTGCAACTGCCTGAAAGGAGGGTGTGGGAAGGTGGGTGTTGGTCTCTTCTCCCAAGTAACAAGTGATAGGACAAGAGGAAATGGCCTCAAATTGCTCCAGGGGAGGTTTAGATCGAATATTAAAATAATTTTCTTCACTGAGTGGTCAGGCATTGGAACAGGCTGCCCAGGGAGGTGGTGGGGTCACCGTCCCTGGAGGTGTTCAAAAAGCGTGCAGACGTGGCACTTTGGGACATTGTTTAGTAGACATGGTGCTGTTGCTCTGACAGTTGGACTTGATCTTAGAGGTATTTTCCAACCTTAAAGATTCTATGATTCTATGTTTCTATGATCTCATATCTATCCGCTGCCATCACTGCAGACTTTTTCTGATTTTTAACTACGGAGACTAATTTACCCTAATTAATTTATCCTGGTGTAGGAACTCCACTTAATCTCACTTGCAAAGTGCCCACAATTCGATGTTGTACCTGTGACAGCTGCAGAATCATTTTCCATTAGTTTTTCATCAGAAAAATGCCACTTTACACAAAACACCATCTTTATGGAACCAGGTTAACAATTCTACTGTTCCTTGGTCAACCGCCCACAGACATCACTGGAAAGAAATGGTGATGACAAGCAAGTGATGGGAGAAAAACCACTTAGGAAAGAATCAATTAAAATTTAACCAAGGACTTCAGGATCAAGACTTGTGTAAAGAGAAACAGGCTTCCAATAAGGATGTAAATAATTTTATAACAGGTTTGGTGGGGTTTTTTTGCTTTGATTTTTATATACTAGTGATAGAAAAAGGATGTTGTTTCCGGCAAAATCTCTTCCACTATGAGCCCTCAGAAGATTTTTCAGGACTCTTCCTCCAGCAGGGCCATGCTGTCAGACTGGTGCCACTGGAAACAATCCCTATGGATATATCACATTCCCATATCACATTCCCCATGTCTGGAGATGCCACAGGCGATGTTATCCCACAGGCATGAATTTGTGTCAAGCTCGAGGTTTATTCCTTCTTGTGAAAGAGACTTGGTGAGGTCTCATTGCTAGGTTCAGGCATGACTTGAATCTTTTGGTTTTTGAGGGCAGCTTCCCTCATCTTGTAATACACAAACTCATTCTGCTGGAACATGCGCAGCTCCATCTCCGTCTGGACACGCATGACCTGAGGGACACAACAGGTTACAAAACCTGTGACACAGGGGATCTGCAAGAAAGTGAATAATGCACTGCCTAAAAATGGGGACTGTCCTTCAGGGATGTCCTATGACTGATGCAACATAGTGACTCTCCAGCAGGACCAAAGCTGACTGCACACAAATATCCAGCTACTTTCTCAAACCTGGTTACCTGTGTACTATGAAGATGAAGAAGCATCAGTCCGTCCTGCACCCAGCTCTTCCATAGGCTGCTGGGAAGCCTCATGCTCCTCATGCAGGACCTAGAGATGGTGCTGTGCAGAGCCACGGAGTGAGTGCACTTCTCATCCACACACTGGGCCTGACCCTTGGTGTGACCCATCACCAAGGTGGGGGTCACCTCATGTGGGAGGGGGCAGGAGAAGAGGAGGAGGATGTTCAGCTCCTCTTCAACCACATCACAGTTGTACCCCCTGCATTGCAGGATTCAGCATAAGCAGAGTCATTCCTAGTGCTGCATTATGGCAGAGGCTTAGAAGGGATTTTAGGAAGTCTTTTTACACCTGCCTGTGAGTTCATTCAACCCTTGGTTTAGGAGCACAGAGATAAGCAAGTGCCACACATCCACTGTTTTCCTCCTGAAATAAGTGGGAAGGGACATACAGAAATGGAGGTACCGGGGTCTCTCCCCTGATATATAAAGGCAAGCTGTCAACAGACAGGTTGGCTGTAGGTGCTAGATAGTCACTTTTCTGATGATACAAAATTGTACTAATAAAGGCTATAGCTCTGCTATAATGAGGACTAAGATGTCAATAAAGGATTTCATTTCATATCATGTAATTTTTTGGCTAATACAGGAGGATGCTGTAAAGCCAACAGGTCACATCAGGTGAGTTAAAGGCTAATGAAATGACAGAACCCCAGCTGCAATTGTAAATATTTCATCATAGCTGAGCAGATGCCATCCCCTGGGATCTGCAGCTCTTGACTCTAAACTAGGAAATACACCTAGCAGTCATTTGAGAAAAAATACATCGCAGCTCAGCTGGGGAGTAGTGATTAAAGAATGGACACCCACAAAGGAAATAGGTTGGTAAGCTGAGAACATCCACCGTACATAATCTGATATAGTCAAATTGCAATGCCGTCCATCCAAGAGCAGTGAAATCAGGCTGTTTGAAGAATGGGAGGCTCTATCCTTGGGACCAGCAGTTTCAAAGAAGATTCAGGGACTCAGTGGCCATTTTTAGTGGATCTCCTGGTGCAGGCTAAAAGCTATTTTTGAGGATGAAAATTTCCCATATGAAGGGACATGTGTTTCCCAGCACACCGTAACATAATCTAGATAAAACCACAGTGCTAGTAAGAAGCAGTCAGTTCTTGATCCATCTCCCAGCTCTTACGGATGGATTGTTTCTACAGCTTGAATGTAATTTTTCCTAGACAGACAGCGGAGACAACACAGGAGATGACACCTACCTCCAGGTCTTTGGTAATTGGGTGGGAAGGTCCATGGGTTATCAGGAGAATGGCATAGGCTTTACAGATCAAGCCATGCCCAGCTTCAATGAGACCAGCATGCCAGTGAGTCACTCCTGCCCGCATCATGGCCATCCCCAGCTGTGCGTTGTTGGGATGGTATATTTTCCTGGAAAACATTGAGTAGTTTTAGATCAGGAAAGATCTGGGTTCCCAAATGTTAGTGACATGACAGGTTTGCCGAAGAGCAGATTGTTCCCTCAAGGGAAGATCCTGTTGCATTCAGTGCCACTGAAACGTGCAGCCCTGCTTAGAAAGCGGCAGGCATGAGTTACACGAGGACACGAGTTACACAAGGACATGAGTTATACGAGGACATGAGTTGTTGTGAAAGAGGATGAACAACCTGCGACCGGGGAAAGCTGGACACCTGGGTTAGAAAACGCAAAGCTCTGTCATTCCACATTATTTTAGCACAAACAACACCCGTATCTGACCGCCCAGAGGGCACCAACTTTATTTCAGATGTTTAATGAAGTGCCTAAACTGTGAATGCAACAACCAACAGCTTCTCATTCTTTGTGGGGAGAGGAACAGGTGGTTCCAAAAACTCCAGAAATGCTCATCTCACCCACTGGGATGCATCCTTGCCTCCAGGGACTGTAAGATCACTCCCAAGAGTAAGATCAGTACCCAAGGTGGGAAAAATGGCTGAAACCTGGCCTCTACATCCAACTTCAGAAGCTCAGGCAGAGTTAGAAGCTGCTTGGATTTACCTGCCTTTAAGGGCTCCATTGGCATATTGGATTGGCAGATCTTAAAGCAAGGAAGGAAATTACTGCAGTCCACACTCTGGACTGAGAAACTGAGGAAAAGACAGGGGAAGCAGTTTTCTCCATGTCATGCAGTTAGCTCAGTGCCAGGGCTGGGACGTGAAGTGGCTTGTCAGGCTTGCAAGCCAGGGAGGTGACTCTGTCACCCCTTCTGAAAAAGAACAAAATATCACAGGCCTTTTGTGGTAGAATTGACCAAAAAGATAAGTAATGGGTATGAGATGCTCTCAGCAGGAGGGTGAACAAGGTGATGAAATAGGATTTTCTCTCCCCTGTTCTCTGTGGTTTCCATTACCTTTTTTTCCTCCCCAATTACTACTCATCAGTCCTGTAGTAAAATCTCAGTAATAACAAAGTGCATCATTTTTACAGTGAGGTTTGCCCTGGATCTATGTGAACTAAGCCTGAACCTCTTTATTCTCGCTGAGCTTTTACACAGGACCGGTGCATACTAATTAGCCAAGACAAAAATCCAGGTATTGAAAAATCCATGAGTGAAGGGACATGCTGAGTGACAGCCATTTGACATAGTTTCTCTTTTCTCTGCAACTTCCTCTTCCGACAGGGTGCAAGGAATAGACCATCTCCCGCAGTGACAGCCTCTCTGTCCTGCACCCAGGCTCTGTCTTGCTATCAGGGCAGCCCTGAGATGCTTTTGAGACAAGATGAAGAGGCTAATGAAAGACGTACCCAAACCATAGTTACAGTTCTAGTAAATCAAAGTATTTGGGAGCTCTTGTGCGTTTAGGAAGGGGTCCCCCTCTGTCTGGTGATATAACAAGGTCCCTCTGAATGCCAGCACCGTGACCCTGATGGGAGCAGACTAAGAAAATTATTCCTATGGCACACTGCCTAACTGCACAACCACAGAATGCTGCCAAAGATAGGGCACAGACATACAGGTAGCCATCCACCATCCTCTTGGCATAGTCAGCTGCTTCCTCAAACATCTGGAGGTAGGAGAGCACCTCGGAGGCAATGCTGAGGATTCTCAGGAGGTAGATGTTCGTGTCCCCCAGCACAGGCTCTTGTTTCTTCAGGCATTCACGGCAGAGCTTCACAACCTGTGCCCAGGGTAAGCAGGGAGAGGAAGGCAAAGTCAGAGCACATTTGGCCCCAAAGCTACCACTCCAAAGTCCTCTGGGTTGTATGGTCCATACCAGTCCTAGAGAACAAGTCAGCCTCCATGAAGGTTGGGGAAGATAGGATGTGCTTTTATTTGTTGAGAAACTTCAGCCTAGCAAAATAATTGGTGCTCAGATCTTCCTCTCTCAGGGTTACATTCATAAAACTGGTGAGGAAGAAGTGATGTCTACTGTCAGGAGAAGAAAGACCTCAGGATGTTGGGTTTTGTCAAAGACCAAATGTCTACATGACTCTTATACCCCAACACCATCCACCCAACCTCCTACAAGCACTTGATGCCATGAATGTTCTTAATGTCCCCCTGGGCTGGAGACATGCAGCTGCACTGTTCCATGCCTGTCTGCTCGGCTGTGTCACGGCTCCACCTAGCCATGACCCAAAGTTCATATCTCTGCTCTGAGAGACGTCAGCCTTTTCCCAAAGTAACTTCAAACCCATACACTGTTGCTCGACCTGAAGCATTTCCCTGAAGCTGTTACAGTCTGAAGAGAACATTTAATATTTCCTGGGTCAGCAAAAGAGGGAGAAAGGAAGAAGTGTCTTGAGCTCTCTCACTCTTTTGAGGTGGTCTCCCACATCACACATCCATTTTCAGCACCCAACAAATGAGCACCCACAGAAGCCAGGAGTTAAAGGGGAGATCAACACAGGCAAACATAGCCCACAGGTCAGTGCTTGTGGCAAGACCCTTGACTGTCCTGTCCCTCTCCCAAACCCACCATCCTTTTTTATGAAGCTGCCTGGCAGGGATGACTCCTTACACTTGCCCTGTAACTCATGTTTTTTGCCCAGGAGGCCCTTGGTTCAACGTCTGTGTCAATCAGAGGTGCTGGAAGCCACTTACATCTCCTTGTTTCATCACTACAAAAGAGACCAGGCTGGGATGTTGTCTCAAACACAGTCATGCTTTACAGAGGGCAGAAAGCAGTGTCAGCTTTTGCAATTTGAGCTGCCAAGAGGGCAGGGAGCATGAGGAGATATTCAGATTACAGCAACGGGGGGTTGTTTCATCCTTAAATCATTGCTGTAGAGAGGGACAAGACCTGCTTTCCCTGGCAGAGCATATACGACGAGAAAGGAAAAGTACTGAGACTCACTTCGTGGTAAAGTCCCTCCATGCGGGCCTTGTTAATCTTCTCCAGCGTGTCCTTGGAGAACTGGATGACATCCTTCACCATATCTGCAGAGGGCTGGGGACAATGTTAGGAAAATCGGTGAGGAAAACACACCGCCTGACACATACCAAAACACCCTGATTGGAAGGATGTTTGTTCCCTTTTGGGAACCCAAATCAGCTCAGTGAGATACTTCCCAGATCACTCGCTACCTTCCTACCATTGGCTTTATATCCCAGTGTGTCTCCTCAGACCTGCCCAAGACTGAGAGGAGGTCCTGAGGTGATGATTCAGAGGTGAAGCTCCTGCTGACTTCAGCAAGAGCATTGCTCATCAGGATCGTGGTCCTGTGCATCTGACATGCATGTATAACTGGGTTCCTCGACTCTTCCCCCCACTCCTCTCCTTTGGAAAAGGGACAGAATTGGCCCTGCAACTGGGAGGCCTCACAAGACACCAAAGGGGCCATGAAAGACACCAGTTGGTGTGTATCAGGTGCACCTAGTGAAGCTCCTTGAGAAAAATGAAGGCCCTGAATGAGAGATGTGTGGGAAAAGAATAGGAAAGATCACTGAGTTTTACCTGCTCTAAGAACTGCTGTCAGTAGGTCCAAACACCATAAAATGGTTGATCTCTGATTTCAGATGCATCCAGAGTGTGAAATGTGTTTTCCCACACACCTCCAAGAAGTTTGGATTTCACTGTGTACTTGAAGGCAGGATGCACATCTAGGTATGCCTGACAAAACACTAACCAGTTCCTAATTAGCTGCCTCCTCTCCCTTCATTTAATGCTGACACACAACACTATGATATCCAGCGCCAGCATTCATTGTCCACTTTTCCAAGCCTTTCAAATTTGCATTTTCAAACTATTCTAGCTATCATGACCTTGCTTTTTGTAAATGGGAAATCTGAAATCAGCCCACAATCTCCCGACACCAGGAGCCTGCAGGAAGAGCCTGGTCTGGAGACACACAATAGATCAGAGCACAGGCACGTGCCCACAGCCAGGCAGGACCTCCGGGTGTGGATCAAAAGCAGAGACCCAACGTTGCAACGAAGGATGCAAAGGTTTGGAGTCGGGATTGGGTTTTTTTCCACACATGGCCAACCAGATTTTTGAAAGTTCTTGAAAGCTTAGTGTGGAAGGAAACCCAGTAGCTTTTCAGAGCCATATACCCCCCATCTAATTATGGATAAGTACGTATGTGTTATGATTTATTGTTCTATATTATTAGACTGAAGCTATCACAGCTAATCAGGTTTTGGCAGCTGTTTGGGCAGCACGCAGGGTGTCCTAGTGCACAGGACACGTTTGAAGGCAATGTTAACGTCAGTGCCAATCACACCACTAAGCTGCCTGAGTAAAGACTCCCAGAATAGGTATTTTAACCAGCACTTCCACAGCAGCTCTGTCTAATAAAAATCCTCTCTTGCGTTTACTAGACCCCTAAGCCTGTTGCTTCTATAAACAATGGGAACTTAGCTACTGTTTGGAAGAGGTGAAGGGCTGGAGGTCAGAGCGGCTGTTCAGGATGCAAGCTGTCAGTCTTGCATATATTCATAGCGCTTTTTCCAAGCAGCTGTGAGCGTTGCTGCTCTCAGGCAAGTGAGCCTGAATTCAGAAAATGCGACCCAGCCGGCAGCGAGCAGACGTGCTCTGTGGGTGAGGTCAGTTTGGATACTTATTGCCTGTGGATGGAGTGTATTTTTAATAGCTGAAATCATGCACCTTGCATAGCTACGGGCTTTTTCTGTACAAGCACTTCAGATTATGGAGGATGTTTGCCCAAAAGTGCGTGTCTTCCCACTGCAGGCTGCAGAGCATCTCTCATTCTCCTGAAGAGGGGGTGATGCATCTCACTGCTCGGTCAAGGTTTGATAGCTGAGATTTTTTTATGTCATCCACTGGAGGAGGTGTTCAAAAATACTTATACATCAAGTCAGACTAAAATGCTTCTGCATCAGAGGACTGAGCTTTGGGGCAGCTTTACTTTAGAAACAGGGAGTTTCACCAGTCAGGATTAGCTTTAAGATGAAGCTTGAGAATTTAGTAACAGGATTATATCGCAGGGTCTTTTGGACTAGTGGGAAACACAACAAGCAAAGGCTTTTGTCTATCCTTGTGTCCTACTTCTCATGGGAGCTTCCCGATACCAGTTTATCCTGTTTTTCCAAACCTGACTCAAGGAGACAGTTTTATCCTGCAATATCCAGCCTTTCCTGACCACCACCTATATGAAAGAAAACCCACGGGACCGAGCTTGGCTTTCTGGTGACTGTGCTGAGATGGAGGCTGAGGCTTTTGTACTCGTTCCCAGGAAGGTGCAGCTCCATGGGCCTCTCCTTGCGGCAGTGCTGGTGTGAGAGGTCATGGTTCCTCATCCCACCTTTGCTGTTTGGTCCTGCCCCACATCCGTCCCTGAGCTGTACTGTCTGGCTCGTTCTGTGACTGTTCGATAGTGCAGATCAATGACTTGATAATGCATTAAAATGCTCTTCCCTTATATGATTTGTAAAGCTTGCAGGAGTGGAAACCCTCTAAGGTAACACTGTCACAGAGGACAAAAAATATGAGCAATTATATCGTTGGCAGAAGAAGCAAAATTAAACTCTTTGAGCTACCAACATGCTCTTAAACTGGAGCTACTGGCCAAGCAACACATCCCACTGCCAACAGCAAGGCACAGCCTTACATCCTCCCACTGAATTACTTGTGAAACCTCCAAAGAAAACACAGATTACTTAAAAATGAATGGTCAAACACGTTAAATCTTCACAGTTAGTCTGCCCACAGCAACCATGCACCAATGTCAAGCGACGGTACGAATTCCATGTGACAGGCCTTCGCAAGGAGGGACTGGAAGTTCAGACTTCCCACCTTCCTTGAACCAGTGTGGTCGTACATGTTTTACAAACCATACAGGTTCAGCAGCGCTGGTGAGTCCTGCCACCACGAATCACCTGCAATGCATTTTCGTTTCTGCTGTTCAAAACTTTGTTTCACTTTCAGTTCCTCGAAAAAAAGAAACCACAATCTAAATGCCAGCATTTTTCTCAGCCCCAGACTTAATTTTCCAATATTTTAGCATTCTGCTTGTTGACGGACTGTTAGGTTAGCGTTAAAGGCAACTTTCGTGGGCTTTTTAAAAGGAAAAACTGCACATATGTTGTGTAATAGGGATTAAACTGGCCTTGCACGGTGGGCTCGGGTTGGTGGTGTGCTCACACACAGTTCGGTTCTGTTGTCATTTTTAACATTGGTCAGTCAGGCTTCGGCCAAAATCTGACTGTGTTGCTGTTTAGATTGTCCCCGGGCTGAGGAACCGCGGTGGCAGAGATACACAGATGCTTTGGTGGAGGAGATGCAGCCCCCTCTGGGTTTGGACACAGCAGGACAAATCATACCTTGCTTCCCCCCTCCTTTACCGCCAGCATCAGGTCATCCTTGATCTTTTTCTTGCAGTGCTCGCAGGTGCAGTCGAAGTAATACTGCTTCTTCAGCTGCTTCTGCCGCTCCTCACTCACGTTGAGGAAATCCACGTAGGACACAGTCAGCTCGTCC
Organism: Psophia crepitans; assembly: GCA_013399095.1. Classification (NCBI taxonomy): domain Eukaryota; kingdom Metazoa; phylum Chordata; class Aves; order Gruiformes; family Psophiidae; genus Psophia; species Psophia crepitans. The sequence continues at coordinate 587,565 of VWZZ01007306.1, read as the reverse complement.
CCTGGAGAAATCTTGCTCAGTGCCCTCAGCTCGATCCTGGGTGCAAAGGAGATGAGATGCGGACTTGGAGAAGCAGCAGAAGCAAAGGTGCTACCATGGAGCCATCAGGGATGAATCCTGTGACCTGCCCCTGCCTCGTAGAGGTGAGCCCTTGCCCTAAGGTACAGCTTTAGCTCTTCAGGGAGGCAACGCAGAGACAAGCAGCAGTCTGGTTAACGGAATACAGAGTAAAAACACAGTCACACCCGTTTCTCCTTCCCCTCTGCAAGTCTTGGCAGGGATACGTTAGAGTATGAGCTACAAACAGATTAAGGCTCCATTACTTTATCCAAATGGGGGCTGAACCTAGACATAAGGTTTTGTTATGTCACAGAAGATCTCACCAGAAGAAAACCCCGAGATCAGAAATGCCATGCAAAATGCTGAGTTTGGACTTTGGGTCCTTTTTTAAGTACTGCTTTGCATGCTACCCACACATCCCTGGCTAGACTCCCAGATCCCGAGCCGTGCCGCTTTCGGTATCATTTTCACTCTGCAAAGTTAAGACACATTCCTTCTGGGTGTAGGGTGAGAGATGCCCTCAACATGTTCATGCACCTCTACAGAAAGGTTTAGAAACAGTTGCCTGGAAATAGTCTATTTTTTATATAGCCTACATGATCTGATATTACTAAACCAAAATCCATAGCAAATCCTTAATGACAGGCTTTTGGAAAACCAGACCTTTGCACCTGCCTTTCTCTCACATCTTTTCCTGCAAAAAGGTCTTAAATAACGTGGACACTCAAAACTATTCCCTTGTCGTTTTACTCTACATGCTAAATACCCTAGTTACTCTGGCCCTCACTCAGCTGGGGGGGGCCGGACATTCACAACTGACTGAAGAATTTGGCCAGAGTGGGAAAAATGTCCATCAAATACCAACTGCAAGGTGGTGCTTCTGTACCCATCTACTCCCTCATTTACTAGTGATGCTACCCATGGTTAGAGATAATTCACTTGACACCGGTAACCTTGGGCTCTCTGCTCAGACTAGTTAGTGGGTTAAACATATTTTTGCAGCTAGGCATACTTACGGGTTATCAAACCAAAGCCAGTTCCATGGTCTGAGCTCCCACCCTACCGTCGCACTACAGTGTGGTACATCAGTCCCAGGACTCCCTCACCACGGGCAGCATGTGCCTCAATCGTCCTCCTGATGAGCTCAACGGCATGTTTGATGTACACACCTGCTACAAGATGGACCTGGGAGGGACCTGCTGGTCCTTCCTGGACATGAGGGGCTTTAGATGGGACCCAATGAAGTTCTCGCCAAAGGCATAGCTGGCATAGAACCCAAAGGTCTCACCAGGCGCATTAAAAATAAGTTCTTCATCTTTTCCTGCACTTTTTCTGACATGACTTTTTCTGTGTGATCATATTTCTGCAAAGGGATTGTAATTCCCTTGTAATTCCTCTTACAAGCTCTCAGCACCAAAAGCGTAGCTCTGAGCCTTTCAGCTGTGCTAAAGCTGCTGTGAAAACTACTCCTCGAGGCTGGTCTTGACCTTCTCTGGGTGTTAGATCATATCAACAGCATATTTCATACAAAATTTATCGCTAAACATGCCATCATCACGAAGGGCAGCTATTAGTTATATCACAACCATGGGAAAATGCCAGTCAGAGAAAGGTACAACCCACTACTCCAGGAGAAAGTGCATGAAAAACAGCAATTCCAATCAGAAAGGTTTACACACAAACATTCCTGTTCAGACTTAATGGGATCCTCATTAAAGTGAGTCATGCAACCAGAGAAGCAAAATCAAGCCTCTGACTTTTATGATGCCCCTGATAGCCTAAGCACCGTAGGTATATTTTAAGCAGCCATCCCTTGTGCGGAGGAGATTGATAGCGTTTGGGATAAGCCTGGAAACACACGGCATATTTTAAATGCTATAGTTAAAGAGACACTGTCAGCTGAGAGCACCCCACCGAGCTTGTCCCGTCCCCAGACTCTGCCCCAAGCACCACGGACCTTGAGAGACGCATGCACAGGCACGGTGAGTGCCCAATAGCTCAGAACTCAAATTGCCCTCCGATAGCACCTCTAATCAGAAGTGAAAGGCATTTGCCCGTTTTTATGGTCCTATCTATAATGCACCGAGTGAGTGTCAGTGGTGAAGAGGAGCACTTCAAAAGTATTTCATGTCTCATTTGAGTAAATTGTGTGTTTGCTTGAAATCAAAGCTTAAAGACAGCAGTGTCCCTTTAACAGGACTGACTATAATAAACAGCACAGTGAGCTAAGCAGAGAACTCTTTTTTTTTTTTTTTGGCATACAATCCAATTTATTTTGGATCAGGTAACAGTGGCATCATTAAAAGGTAAAACATTAATCAGGTATTATGATAAAAAAGGATAAAACCTACATCTCACGGTGTTGCTGCTGTAGTGAACACACTCAACGGGCAGAATTCGTTGCAGAAGAAACGTGGACTATTTAGTATGTCAGTAATGCAATCATTTCCCATCTCCGAATACGCAAGGTTTTATTTTGGGCTGTACAAGATTAGCGAGACCTTGTTCTGACTTTCATGCTCTTGCCGTAGTCAGGGGAGGAGAAATGAGAAGTGGAGAGGGGAAATACTGACAGGGAGGAAGCCAGGGGAGAGGGTGGGAAGGCAGGGGGGGAATTTACTGTGGGAGAGACAGTCACAGTATTACCACTATCAATTTTAATTTACTATAAAATGCAGAGTTAAGTGAGGTTTGGGTTTAGTGGGGCTTTACACGCGAGAGGAGTTCAGAAAATAAGGAAAGTGAAATTTTCTGCAAACAGAGGGAGCCCCTCGGGCTGTTTGCAACTTTTCCATTAAACAGGGGGCATGAGGGGTACAGGGCAAGGGGAAGGATGATGCTTTCAAGACCGACCCACCTCATCTGTGTGTGGAACATTGATCTTACAGCCTCATGACTGAAAGACAAAACAAATATCTGCAGTTTACATAGGTACAAGTACAACAAAAAAAAAAGGGTACATGATTCAGAGGATTGGGATGTCATCCTGATGGAGGACAAGAGGGTTCCCGGTGCCTGGCTCATGTCTTGCTGCATGTAGAGCTTCGCTTTTGCTATGCAGCTGCCATAAGCACATCACCCATCGCTGGGACACAGTGGGTTTAGGGAGAGCTGTCCTGGCACTGTGATTTTAGGAGAGGTCTCGGCCAGGGGATGAGCAAAACCTGCTTCTGGTGTTTGGCAGGTGCAATAAGGTTAGTTATCCTGCACACAAATGTCTCCACTGACAACAGTAGCCATGCTCTCTAGAACACAACTTGAAATGGAAATCAGACTGGGATATCGGCAAGGAGTGTGCTCTGTGTGATGAGTTTAGTGGGTCCTCACGGCCGGTATTGTGCCCTGAGTGCTGATAGAGAGCTCACTTCCCACCAAGTTTCCACAGAAAGACAAGAAACCTTCATCATTTACCTGGCCAATTGTACCACATAATCAGATGGTCAAGGTTTAAAGTCAGTAACAGGATACGTGGGGGAACTTCGACAAGCTGCCAGGCAAAAAAAAAAACAAAACGAAAACCCACCAACCAGCCATTCCTCTACTTACCACCCAGAAACTCAGACTTTGGGGTTGCTGTCACTGCTAGTTACCTCCTCCACTTCCCAGGCTGGTTGGAGAGGCTCTGCATCATCCCACTGTGGATCTGACCCAGGGCAACTGGATATCGGAGCACAGACTCCAATCTGACTTTGGATCAGACCCTATTTCCCACCAAGGTAATCATCCCAATGCAGTTTTGTTTTCCCTTTGCTTGTTTACCGGCTGCTTGATAAACACTGGTATAGTTTTATCAGGTAAAACCAGCAGCGAGAACTGGAGTGCAAAGCAATGTGTTAAAGAAGGGGGGGCTAGGGGGGGTTAACTTACAGCATTAAAGTTTGGTGAACATGGGAATTTGTAAAATCTTAAGACCTAATGGAAAATTTGGATAAAATATTATGGCTGTGCAGGTTTTGGCAATCCGTTTCCCACAGGTAATGTCTTGCACACGACGCACCTTGCTGGATCAGCAGCAGTTTGTACCTGTTCTGGCTTGGGAGGAGGCTGGGAAGGGCGGCGCATCCCTCCCATGGGCTGCCCCGAGCACTGAGAGTAGGAGTCTCCACTCCCAGCTCTGCTGAAACATCCCTGCATTTCCCACTTAATCTCCTTCCATCTCATATGTCCCACAGAAGTTTTCTTACAGCACTTGGGTGGGAGTGGGGAATGCCCACCGGCTTAGGGCATCCTGCATTCACGCATGACTCGGTTTGCAGAGTCATTAAGATCCCATTGCTAAAGAGTTAATCAGTGATTAATAGAGATGGTACACTCTCACAAAGATGAGGGTTGTGTTAGGAATGGTTATACACACATCAGCAGATAGTGCTACACCGCTGATTGCAAGCTCCAGTTATGAGAAACTCGTGGACTGTGGACTCAGTATAACCTTTCATAGAATCACAGAATGGTTTGGCTTGGAAAGGACCTTCAAGATCATGTAGCTCCAATCCCCTGCCATTGGGCAGGGACACCCCCCCACTAGCCCAGGTTGCCCAAAGCCTCATAACTGTAATTGCTCCTTAACTATTTATAAATAAAGCCTCAATAAAAGGGGTGATCTCGGCAGGTGCTTAGTACTTTATCTGCTTATTTTGAGTCTGGTTTCAAAGCTCACAGAAACCAGGGAAAAATTCTTTGCAGGCTCACTGGATTTGGGGTCAAACCTTGTGTATTTGGTGCATCAGACAACAATTTTCAAATTAACAATGAGAGAAAAAATAGTTCCTCTTTAGAAAGAAAATCCTGATATATATTTTCTGAGCTAAAGAAGGAAACAAAAATTAATAGATTTTCTGGGGCAAGGATCTGACACTGTGGGGTTAGCAGAATCTGCTGAGTTGCCCATTAGGATGCATCCCCGCTGCGCCCGAGGAAAGAAATCCACTCACTTGCCGTTGTTGAAGATGACGGTACAGTTGGGCCAGCAGTCATGGTTGGCCTGGCAGAGGTTGGGGAAGATTCCCACACCAACAGCCTGCAGTCCTCTTTGGTCACTGAGGGTAAAGCCGTTGCAGTTGATCTAGTCCCAAAACAGGAAAAAAACATTAGAGAAAAATCTGAACTCATCTACATTCAGGATTTTTCAACTCCTGACAATGCTTTAGAAGAGGTTTTCCTCTACCATCCCACCTCCAAGCCATAGGGAGAAAGGAGGAGTGCCTACAGGATCGTGGCAGAAGGCAATGTCAGAAATACCATCTTTAGCTGGAATAAAGCATCAGAAGAGAAGCAATGCAGGACTCCTGCAGATGGACCAACTCAGAGCAAAGCTGAGTAAACGCTGCAGAATATTTGCTGTTAATATTCATTTGGGATGTCTAAGATAAATTTGGTTTCACCATGCGTTGGTTTCCTTATATTCATTTCCTGCAAATAATTCAGAAAAAGGTCACAGGAAAATGAATTTGAGGCAATTTGAGCACAGCCTAGACAGAAAGCAAAGTTCACGCTTATTAAAACAGATATCAGTTAGAAATTAACCTTGAGACCTGCATTCAGCCTGGTCACGTTTGCTGGGTGGCCCACAGAGCTTATAAAACCCAATTACTGCTGTTTGTTATCAGTCCCAGACACTTTTCAGAGTGACTACTTTTGGGTGACATATATGCCAAGAATAAATTATTACACTTTTCTATATGGTACCTTATTATCCCAGATGAATGGAACAGGTTTTAGTCATAAATATAAAGAAAGAGAAAATTTTTGCAGAGAAATATTTGCAGAGAAAACGCGATAGGATATAGCAAAGGAAATAATTAACTCGGCTGCTAATTATTTTACTCTGTTAATAGTTTTATTTCCTTTCTTAACTGATTCTGTACTTTATCTGTGCTTCCTTACTTCTGCACGGGCAAGCTGTGTCGGTCACTAGTCCATAGGTCTCCCTTTGCCGGGGGGGACGGGACGAAAGGATGCTGTGCCGGGGCTGGCAAAGCCGACTCCTCGGCCGCACCAGCCACCAGCAGAGGTGCGAGCAGAGCGCGTGTCCCCTCTCAGCGCACCCCTGCCCCTTTGGCAGCGATGTTAGCCCAGGGGCTGGGGCGCCCCGGACACACCGACTAGGGGCAGGGCAGCTCGGCCTGAACTGGCTTCTGCGAATTGCCCTCTCTGCTACACTGGGAACAAAAATTTCTAGTTAACAAGTTAGTAATGGATATTAATAAATAGATTTATATTTTACCTACTTCTAGTATTTTACCTATTTTATTGTATATATAAATATATATATTTACAATATACCTGTAAAATTCTAATGCAGACAATATAAAATAGGCATTAATGTGTATACTAAACCAGATCTGCTATATTCAAATATATTCTAATTTACTAAAAATACATTTAAATAGATTTTCCTAGCTCTCCCAGGTGCAGAGAGACGCCTAGCAGAGTTTGTGACGACAGCGCAGCACCTACGGTTGAGCGAGTTACTTGACTGCGTGTTTAGACAGACAAAATACTTCAGACCTTGCCCTTGCCCTGCCTCAGTTTCCCAGTGTCGGGGCAGAAGTGACGCAGATGGGGAACGGGCAGTACTCAACCTGCCGCAAATGCCGGTCACAGTTATCCCAATCGCTGTGGCCTCTTACAGGCAAGAGAGGGATGAACTCAGTCATCCTCAACGCAGGCCACTTGGAGACTTCCTCTGGGAAGCTGGGATTAAAAGCAGACACTGTTTGCTCTCCCACCCATCCAACGTACCACTCCGAATATGTGTGAGATGTACTGCATGCCGAACTGCTGGCTCTGGGGTGGCCAAAACTCAAGGAAGCTCTCCACGTCAGCGCGGAGCTCCTTCTTCTCCTCCTCATCAAAGCTGTCCACGTGATTCTGCAGGTCATCGATGGAGACCAGGCAGCCCTCAGCCAGCCCGCTGCCTTCCCTCTCTATCTTCCACATGATGCGGGCAGCCAGCCTGGCCAAGAGAAAGCCCCAGGTGTTACCACCACCACCACCCACCACAAGGACAGCACAGTGGGAACATCGAAAGGATATCGAAAGTCATTTCATGGGTGGGAAATTGTGAGCAGAAAGATCAATCGACCGAGATAGGCTCAGAATCAGATGGCTGGTGACTGGTCACCACCCATGAGTTTTGGAAGGAAAGGGAGATGCAGAGTTTAGCCCCAGCATCTATGTTCTCATCTCAAGAAGTGCTACAGACTCCCCAGGTTCCCAGCCCTTCACAATGGCTTTAATTTCCTTGGGGATTCCTCTCATTTTCTTATGATGGAGCCATGACATGAAGCCAAATCAACGTATCCTTGGATTGGAGAGCCCATCTCCTCTTCCACTTTTCCATCTATTCCCCACTTTCCCACACCTCCTAAACCACACTCAGCAGGTTTGCCCCCATTCAGCTCCAGTAAAGTTTTTGGCCCACCACCAAAAACAAAAGCAGGGGCACAACCCCATTGCAGCCCAGATGCTCCTCCAGGTCCCCATCACCATCGGGGATGCTCCTGGCCTTTCCCAAACTACGTCCCCCCCTACATCCTGTCCAAACCAGGCCACCCAGCTCTTCTTGCCCCCCTCCAGAGGGATGCCCTGTCCTCTCCCACTGTCCACAGGCTGCAGGCTCAGCCCCTGGGGGCCAGCTCTCACCTGATGTTCTCAGTAGGTGCCTTGCCATGCTTCTTGATGGCGGAGCACTCATTTTTATGGTTCAGCCAAGCCGCCCTCTGGCAGGTCCTGTCGCAGTAGTAGGCAAACTTGCACTGGCCGCAGCGGTGGAGCCTCTCCTGCCGTTTGAAGCAGGTGTGACAGATGACGTGTGTCAGGCTGGAAGGACAGAAGGACCCTTTGGCTCGTACCTCATGAAGGGCCAGCTCCAAGAGTTCTGCCAGCTTTGTGTCCCTGGGCTCCCCACACCAGGTAAGGATGGATCCCCTGAGATTTTTTGGGAGGACAGAGAAACATCCCACCCAGCTTAATCCTTCTGCCCTTGCCCAGTGCACTTGCTTTTCTCTTTGGTTATGCCAGAGACAAATGTTTTGTTTAAAGGAGGACAGCAATAAAGCATTACCCAGCTCTCAGCCCTCTTGTCTGCAGCTCATCTGCTCCTCCTCAGCACCACTGCTGTTAATAGGACTTTCAGTCTGTTTTCTTTTTCTGTCTACCCGGTGCTGAGGCACCAGCCACTGATTTACTAAGCAGAAAGCAGATGCTTAAAGAGTCTGTAGCTCTGGAGAGCAGTAAGAAGAATGTGAAGGCAAAGAGCCAGCCTGAGATCTTCACCTGCCTGCAAAGCCTCTGAACTTTGCTGAAGTGAAACTCCTCTGAGCACTAAGGTTCTCCTGGGCCCTGTGTGGGCCACCACCATGCCCAAGAGACTTAGGAGAACATTTGGCTAGAGGGACCATATAGGACCATGGCTCAAGCTGTCCTAGATGCTCTCCTAAGCTTCCCTTAGGCACAGGCACACTGTGGGGATAAAAATATACATCAGAAATGCTCTACTAGTGAGCAGCCCAGAGGTGTATCATAATGAAGACGACTGATAGATCAAAGTAGTTGCATAGGGAAACCCTGTGTTTGTACAGCTTGAAACCAAGATACGTTTCCATGGATTAAAGAGGAGCTTTGCTTGTCACTTGTTTTTGCCACTGGGCCAAAGATGTAGCTGTGCTGGGCACATCGCACTTGGCAGTTGTGGCATTGTGGTGGAAATCACGTGAGGAAACCAAGAAAACTGCCTCCTTCAAGGTAGATCTTCTCATCACAGAGTGGTTTATATCTTCTCCTCCTTCCTTGGGTCACAGTATATGCCTCCTGGCTGTCCACAATCTGCAGACAGCAGCACAGAGCCCCAGACCAGGTGGCTTTGGGGCTCTCCCAGTCCCAGTGATTCCAGACAGACACCGTGGATTAGTGAAGGTCTGAGGGACCAGGGCAGGCTCCCAGGTGTTCAGCAGGTCCCCAGGCACAAATGCTGAGGTACAAATGGATTTTCAGCTGTCCAAGGATGGACAAGGAACACCAAACAGGTGAAGACAGAGGAAAGATGAACTTTCAAGAGCTCACAGGAGCACTGGCTGGGGTAGGACATGGGGTGGGCTGGCTGTAATGTCAAGCTTAGGGAGTAGTACTTACATTTATGACACCGTAAGATTTTATTAATAAATCTAGTGGAACTTTCATCTTCATAAGACTGGTATGGTGCTGAGCTGAGAACATCAATAATTTACTGCTGATCAATGGAGAATATGCCACCCATGGAGGTGGTGCCAAACATCGCAGGTAACGAGCACAGTGCCTGATGTGAGGATGTCCTCTGCTCTCAGGGCATGAAGTCCTCCCTTTTAGTCTGGCATCACTTTAGCACTGTGCTCTTCAGGCCACTTAAAGCCTCCTGCAGATGTGATGCAGATTTCTCCTCCACATCCAAAACCGTGATGTGTTTTTCTCCGGTGCCAGCAGCAGTAAGTGCTGCTCACTGGCTATTTCTGCTCCTGGCTCTGCAGTTTAACTACTTGAGAGGTTACTGTGAGTTAGATGGTGATGGGATAACTGGGAAACACCTTTCAAAAGGAGCAGGTTGCTTCTTTAGGGGGGTTCAAAACAGGATTTCCAAGAAGCATCCTACAATTGTATGTCTGTAAGTATAACCCATGCCGGGGAAGGAATGCATCAGAGGATACTGATGAAGTCTAACTTCATGTCCTCCCTTCGAGTGTCCAAGGTCCCAGATCAAGGGGAAACCTCCCCCATGTGACCAGTTGCTGGCTCCTAGGATTTAATTCATTGAGAAGGAGGGAGAGACACTTTGGTCTCCTGCCCAAACAACTTTGGGACTTCCCCCTTGCTGCTAGAGAAGGCTTTTCACTGCCTGATTTGGTGTCCCAGCTGTCTGCTTCTCCAGGCAACTGTCCACTTTATCTCTGCCTCCAGCCAGGCTCCACAGTACGGGAGAATTTAAATTCCCATCACTTAGACACTGCTGGTCCCAAGAGGGAGGTTGTCCTCATCGCGAAAAGCTCACTGACCACAGAGGCTTCGTTACCAAGGGAACACTATCATCGCCCACAGCCCAAAGTGGGGAAACCGAGGCACAAGGAAATAAAAAATGTCTTGCTGATCACACAAGGAGGCTGTGCCACAGGTGGGAACCAGACACACAGCCCCAGCGTCCCCAGCCCCAAGACTCTCCTGCCTCTCCGTTATCCAGATATATGAAGAACCACACGTATGCATATTTATATCTATCACAGTACATTTAAAATGCACTTTCACTCCTCTGGCACTACTGCGTGAGCTGCTGACACAGCCCACCCGGTGCCTTGGCTCTTGCAGGATTAAGAGGCTCATTGATTTAAAGCAGAGGGCCGTTGATTTAAAGCAAGATGACCTGCAGCAGACAAAACCACAGACGAAAATGAGGTTTGGAAAATGACAGTGAGCAGTGCTGGAGGAAGCCTGACGCAAGGTAAGCACCCAGGATGGGGCAGGGGGGAGCACGTGTCTGGGAAGGGGGATGCAGCCAGCTCCATTAAGTCAAATGAAAGAGCTGGGAACTGGTGAGAAATGCAAGGCTGTACTCTGTCAGCTGTCAGGTCAGGGGGGTAGAGAGGTGCAAGAGAGATTGCACTCCTTGTAAGGCAAAGGAGAGCCAGGGAGCTGATAAAACCCGCGCGGTTACGTTGTGCCGGGAAGCACGGCGAGATAACTCGCACGGGGAATGAGGGTCCCTCCTGCCTCCTGTGTGCTTTGAGGGCAGTCAGAAAGTGAAAAGGCAGTTAAAGAAGTTTCCCTGTAAAGAGGAGTGACAGGTTGGAGGGGAATATGGTGCAGCAAAACCCAAGTCCTCAGAGGCGTTTCTCCCCCCAGCTCCCTCTCTGAGAACAGAAAAATACTGTTTGTTGTTTATTGCATAAGGTGACCGAAGATTCCAAAACAAACCCAGCTAGTGGAACTTACTGCCAGCTCTGGAAAGTCCTCGTTTCTAAGGAGATGCAGAAATGCACAAAAAAATGTTATACGAGACTTCCCGAGGAGGTGCAGGAGCCGTTCTTGTGGCATTGAAACTGCAGACACAATTACTCACAGGGAATCTGACGGGTGGGTATAAGAAATAACACGTCTCACAGCACCCTCGTGGGATCCCCCCAGCTCAGTAGTGGTTTAAAAGAAGATGGATTTATTGATAATGTGCATCACCAGGACTCCAGAGGCCTCCAGGTCTGCACCCTCAGGGACTCAGTGCTCGGCTTCCCTTGCTTTAACACAGGGACAATAAAACCGCTTTCTGCTGTGTCTATGTGCACCACGGCGTGTGGTGTGATCTCTGGCCACTCATTCACTGCCATCTTCCACACATAGTGAGAACTTCTTTTTCCCCCCCTGCCTCAAAGCAGTATCTTCATTAGCACAGTGATGTCTCCAGCCTGTCAATGCCTTGCCAGGTCAGGGATTTAGGACGGACTTGGAAGGCAGGTGCCACTGACGGACTCACTAAATAACTTTCTTGGGAGACTCAGGTTTCCTTGGCCTCTCATCCAAGCTTCCACCAAGCTGAACTCTCAGGGACCCAGGAGCTCTGATGTTACGAGATGAGACACACAACTACTACTAATCCTGGACATAGCTACAGTCACAAAAGCAATAATTCAATGTGCCAGCCAACAAATGCAAGAGGTGACAGCACTGTCAACTAAACCATGGCTCCCGCAAGCACAGCTCTCAGTGAAAGCAGAAGAAGCAAATAGCTCTTGTGACTGTTTGGATTGGATTCAGATGGATTAAGATCTGTTGGACCTGCCAGGACAGAGGGCTGAGCACTGCTATAGGAAATATATTAACCTCATCTCTGAGACATGCATAACCCAAACATCTGCCAACCATTTTCCATCCAGCACCCACAGCATCTCATTCACTGAGCTGGAAAAGCCAGGTGAGATGGCTCTAGTGCAAAGGCATAGAGGAGGGTTTCATTGAACAGCTAATGGACATGGTGAGATACTCACCAACTATTTAACACAAGTTTATCCTACTCTGTACATCACAGATGACACATACAAATGACCTAACTCACACCTAAGACCACCTGATTCATATTTGTTATTGGCTGGCTAGGCACCTCTCTCCTTAACGTCCTGCAGAAGATGGCATAAGAACAGCCTAAGACATAGGCAAAGTCCACTTGGCTGTCAAAGCAGAGGCTGTAACACTTCACTAGACATAACAGCCTAAGGAAACGCAGCTACCCTTCCGGCAGTGAAAAGAAAAGGGAGGTAGATAGCTGACTTCTACTGAGGATCCCTATAATGGTGAATTATTAGCACAAGAATAGTTTTGCTCCTTTAAAAAAGGGGATTGGAACTTAGTTATTTTCTCTTTAAAATGTCAGAGATGACACCTCCTAGTTTGTCTGATTTGAGTGGAGGATTTATTTTAGACTGTTTTATTTTTAGTCTTCCATTACAAGCTTTCTCAGCCTCTTTAAAAAAAAGGTGTGGGTATGGTTTCCTTTAAAAAAGCCAGGTTTTCTCCCAGATTTTATTTAAGCTTTTGAACAAATGAGACAATAATAAAAAATAAAACCCCAGAAAATTTTATACGTGAATATGATCACATTAGCTCTCAGCTGTTGTTGGTATCAACTCAAAGAATTTGCTTCCATCACCTTTTCAGAGTCATACTGCTATGGAAAATTTGGCATTTCTCATATCCCCAGGTCACCCTAGCTATAATAATGGAGTTCCCCACATTTCCCTTGGAAATTGTTTTGGGCCTGCTTCATACATCAAAAAGGAGTGCGAAAATTGCATGATCTCAGGTTTTTAGCAATTTGCAGATCACTCATCAAGCAGACCTTCAGGTGATCTTGACTTCCAGCACATGACATTGTTTACCTTGACTACTGTCTCTCCAACTCCACTGGTTAAAGAGCAAACCTTCTCTTGATGGAGGTTGACAGAGATATATCAGGCATCTCCACGCCCGTAGGAAATGCAAACTCTTACAAGCTTGAGAGCCAACTGACACGCCAGAGGAGAAGGTCACATACTGTACATTGAGCCCAGGCGATGGGAATGCCATCATCCTGGAGGTGGCTGTGTGGAAAGGAGAGCTGGGATCTTGAAAGAGAAAGTGAAGAGGGAGGGAAGGATTAAACCCCAGCACATAAGCGGAGCACTAGGGAAAGCTTCACTGAGAAGTCATGTCAATATGGAATGCACAGGGGCTTTGTAAAATGAAAAATGACCCAATGAAGGCAAAGAATTCCTCAAGAAGATATATTTCCAACCTTCTGCATCTATTTTTGGGCAAAGTGGGCCTGACACTGGTGTTTTCTGACTGTTATTTCAACTGATAACAGCAAGGCTGATTCAAACACAGATCAGAGAGTGTGTCTGCACTTTATCCAAACAGCAAAATACCAGAGATCACACTGTGTTCCACCCCCCCCCTTCAATCAGTATTCACTGCCTCCCTAAACAGCCTGCTCATTCAGGTAGAAGTAACAGGCTTGATGCAGGAGTCAACACCAGGTAACCACTGTGTTAAGCAAGAGGTTATAGAATCATAGAATCAGCGAATGGTTTGGGTTGGAAGGGACCTTTAAAGGTCATCTAGTCCAACCCCCCTGCAATGAGCAGAGTTAGCCTTGTGAGTCATACTCTGGCCTTAAAGTCCGAGAAACTATGAGCTGGCTGGTGTCTACAGGAACCTTCTTTAGCTTCATTTTGAGTTTTATCTACTTTTGGACACAGTCTCTGGCACTGACTATGAAACTGCTGCTCAGATGACCATTGGGTTGAAGAGTATAAGCTGTGCCCAGCCTTAATGACTTCAGGATCCCTATGACCTTCAGGAACTTCCAGGGTGGGATGCAGCCCACAGATTTAGACACCTACATGTGCTCATCCAGGCCCTAGGTGTCTAAGTAGTGATCCCATCAAAATACTCAGTGGGATCCAGAAAGCCATGCAGCTCACCAAGGTAGGTGTCTCTGTTCGTTGCACGTTATAGTGCTCCATTGACTATAAGAGACATTTAGGATTGGATTCACTTGCCTGGACATAGGAGCCTCGTGTTATTTTAGGCTCCACAGGGACACCCATCTGGCCTTAGAAGCGGCCTGATTCTCATAAATCCTGTTTTGTACCTGTCAGCCCTAAGAGGATGTCTCAGACACCCTGGGGCATCTCAAATGACCTTGAACACCTACAGCAACTGAATCCTGCCCTTAGCTCTATGCAGACACTTATGACAGACCTGAGTTCTTGGGTGTCTTAATTTGCAAGCTGAGTCCCAAAGCATATTGCTGGACAAGACATCACATCACCCTGTAGGTTGGTCCAGTTAAATTAATGGGTCTTACTTGCTCAGAGTATGACAGCTGATTACAGAGTCAAAGAAAACATTTCTCCTTTTCCTGGCAAAATAAAATTCTCGGCACCTCCTCAAACTCAGGCTCCTACTGAAAGACAGACATTCATACGGTGCAGGTGGGTGACAGCCTCAGGTCAAAATTACTTCGGCAGCTCCTCACATTAATATATAGAGAAGGGCCTTTGCATCATTTAAGCCCAAGGCGTAGTGTATCCACACTTTCCACTGTGAGCACCTAACATCGGGTGCCAAGGTTAGGTCTTCAGGCTCCCTAGATCACTGTACAATTGGGGCAAAGAAGTTTGCTCTTCCGATAGTTTCTCAGAGTATGAAAGGTAGATTTCTGCTGTGCAACAGCCCTATGGAGGGGTTTCTCACTTACACCCCTGAAGGTAAACACCTCAGACAGATAATGCAATTTTTTCATTTTCATAATTATGTTCTTCACCAGGTCAAACGATGATCAGCGTTCATGGGGGTCCCCCATTTCTGAACAGTAACACCTCCCGTCTCTTGATAGCTGCCACAAACACAAGCTGCTTTCCATCCTGTAGTACAACCAAACCAAGAAAACTGTGTTGTATCTCTGAAGAATGGCTCCTACTAATCTGAAAAAGAGCCCTCCACTTCACCGGTTGTGTTCCCACATCACACGTAGTCACACAGAAGGCTGCACTATGGCCATCCATACAGAAGTTGGTTTCAACAACAAAATCAGGAGCAGGATTTCAGGGGGTCAGCACCCACACTGGGACCAGACTTCTTGAAGAACTAAGCTCCGCAAAGGGCTGCAAAATGCGGACCAACTTTTCCAAGTACTCTGCACTCCAGTGCTTCTGTCATGGCCTTTATATACAAAGAAAGCAGAGGTCTGAGGAGAAGGACTTGGGGATACTGGTTGATGAGAAGCTCAACATGAGCCAGCAGTGTGCGCTGGCAGCCCAGAAAGCCACCCGTGTCCTGGGCTGCATCAAACCCAGTGTGGGCAGCAAGGCGAGGGAGGGGATTCTGCCCCTCTGCTCCGCTCTGCTGAGACCCCACCTCAAGTACCAGCTCTGGGGTCCCCAGGACAGGAAAGACATGGAGCTGCTGGAGCAAGTCCAGAGGAGGCCACAAAGCTGAT
>VWZZ01007306.1:457527-564924 GCA_013399095.1 Psophia crepitans | reverse complement strand
AAAAAAAAAAAAAAAAGTTGCACTTCCAGGAGCACCAACCCATTCAAAATGGGTATAAAATACTTGCATGGTGAGTGGTTTGTAAGTGTTGGCTATTCAGTGGTTTAATGAAAATCAAGTTAAAAAAAAAAAGCCACACATTTAGCTATGCCTAAACATGGGCTTTTGTTTAATATGTGAAACATCCATCAACAGCAGATTTCCCCATTGTCAGTTAAATTTAGTAGTACTCTTGAACAGAAATAACTCTGGTGGAATTAATCACTCTGTTTAAAAAGATGACAGCTATTTTAAGCAGTCAGCTTTCTGGAGGGAAAAAAACACAAGTATCTATGCTTTTCCAATGAATATACTTGGGGGAAGTTAGGAATGCAGTCTTGCTATGTTTAGGTTTAAACTCCATTTTTTCACACATTTCTTGAACTGACTTGTCGTTTTCCTGAATTCCAGAATGTGTTTTGCTACATAAAAGCCTTGAACTTTACTTTGACCTCTTGGGAATTTCAGGGGTCTGTAAGTTGTGTTTCTTAAATTCACGGTGTTTAAAGGTAGCTCTTGCAGCTGGTACAGGTTCTGTCATGACCCAGGCACCGCAGGGATTGCTGGTTATGCTTGCCAGTTCATACCTGTGTCAAACAGAGCTGTGGAATTGGATATTGAGGGTAATTTTGGGTTTGATAGCCTATTGAGGAGAGGGTATCCCTTTTTAAAATACAAAATTAGCAATAACTTTTGGCTTTGGAAACTTTCTGTGAAGACTGTTCTTGCTAATTTCTTGACACACGCATCCCTTGGGGATTTTTGGTTTTGCCTAAGGTGTTTCTTTTGACTTGGTGGCAACAAGATAAAAGTCTTTGGTACTTGTAAGAGCATAGTTAATCTGCAGTTAAAAGCATGCATCCTTTTTCAGGGCATGGTATGTAGCACTCTCACGTTATAAATTACTAATTTCCCCCTTTTCCTCCTATTCTACACATCTTCACTTAAGGGGGGAGAGAGTTGGGTACCAATTCACTGATTATATGTTTCTCACCCAGCATTCCACAAGCCTGTCTTAAATAGCACTGAGAGTAGGCTGAGAAATAACATTGCACAAGCTACTATTAGACAGTTATACGGGAGCATTTATATGTCGGAAGAGAGCCAGGCAGAAGGATAAGGAACTTGTCTGAACCTGTCTCAGAGAGTTTAGAGTGGGGACTGGAAGATGTATTTCTTGGACGTTCTTAAGACCCAAGGAGGGTTGAACCACAACAGAGTGGAAAGGGAAAAGGGTCTGTTATCCTAAGGAAATAACTTAATGCCTGGCAAGGAAACTTAACAGCTTATCCAGCAGTAGTTAAGAAGGCTAATGAGTTAGATCCTTCTTCAGAAGGAACCAAACACCCAGCATGGGTTTAACCAGCCTTCTGTGGCACCCTAGTCACATTTTAACGGTGTGTTTCAAAAAGTGCAGCTGCATCAAACTGTGCTCACAAAAATTAAAAAAAAAAAAGTCTCGTTTTCTGAAATCTTGAGCAATTTATTGCAGTAAAAATGATTTGACACTTTAAAAAAAAAAAGGCAACTTATTTGCTGGTAAGAGCAGAACAGCTAATTCCAGTCTGCTTCCGCTGTGACAGGCTGGCCCAGCTCTCCTCGGTGTGATGGGCTGCAGGGAGCAGAGGTCAGTCTGATGGTCAGCAGAAACAGAGTAGTGGAAACAAGAGGAACCAACAGGGAGGAAAATGAAAAGAATTGAGGAGCTGTGTTGCAAGAAGTGGGCATCTTGATTTTATTAGTAGTGGTTGCTATATTGTACTTCAATCTTAATTCCTTAAAACATTTTGTGCGTCCTGGCTGAGTTCAGAGCGCTGAGAGCAGGCAAAGTCTCTTGTTACTGCTCACATCCGTTGCAAGCTGCTTCTGTTGTGTGTCAGGGCTGATCAGAGATCCATCTGGCCATCAAGGCTGTTAGCGCTGGTTTAGTGTGTGTTTGAGAAGGTTCGGGCAATGCTGGGTTTAACCCCTGTTTTGGTAGTGTAGTTGTACGCTTCAAAGACCTCCTGTGTGCATACAGGCTTAGCCACCTGGCTTAGCCAAACCTGTCTTGTAGTATTCAAAGATGTATAGAAATGCGTGTAAGTTAGCTTGTTATAGTATTCTGTGGGGAAAAATCTTACAGTTTGAGTGATAAAACTAGTTTGTGGAAATGTGCAGTGCTGGCATTACCAGCATTTGTTTCCAAATAGGGTCTAGTTTGGCATTTCGTTTTTATGATCACCCGAAATTTGAAAACAAAACAACAACAAAAAATAATTCAAAAGGATATTCAAGGACTAAACTCACTGAGAAAATTAAAATTTACTGCTACTACAGTATTGTTTTCTTGGAGAAATGTCTTTAGCCTAACTGCAGAAATCAAAATCTGCATGGTTCAGCCTCCCCTCCTCATATAGGAACACAGTGCTGCAATACTGCAGTTCAGTGTATTTGATAAGGTTCTAAAGCTTCTTATCGTTGCCTGCCCTTTCTAAGCTGGATATCTGTGGGTATCTGAATTGATTTCTAAGGTTGCTATCTGACTCCCGCTGTGCAGTGACCGTGCTTGCCTGCTGTGCCACAACCAAAAGTGGCTGGATTTCAGTGATGCTATTTGCCTGCAGTTTCAGACCACTGATACTCTCAGCATCCAAGCTTTTGTTTGTCTTTCATCCTGTTATGGAGCAGGAATATGATTGCCTGATTACAAGCAATAGAGTTTGCTCATGGTGTAAAGGTACAACTGGTCAGCTGAGATAACTGACTGTGTGCAGGCTCCTGCCTTTCTTGCTTGCAGAGTAAAGCAAATTAATGTAGTGCACGTGATGTAAATTAACCTGGTTTACTTTGCAGCTGGGACAGGCTTCAGCGTGCACACTCAGCTACCGTGAGGCTGACAGGTGGTAGCCTGGTAGGATGTGCTAACCCTGTTGCTTGTGCTGCTCCAGATGTGCCTTGGAGACGGTCTTGTAAAATGAGAAAATATGTGGGTGAATATTTGCTCTTGAGGACTTGCAGTTGTTGAACTTGATTCATGTAAATCTGTCTGTTTTTCATTAAAATGCTATGTTTGCTGCTGGCGTTTGAGGGCAGAATTTGGCTATGTCTTTTTGTGGGTTTAGTACCCTGAACTTGAAACTTTACACCTTTGCCTTGAGGGTTTTGTCTCGCCTAGACTTTTTCTTT
Source organism: Psophia crepitans (assembly GCA_013399095.1). Classification (NCBI taxonomy): domain Eukaryota; kingdom Metazoa; phylum Chordata; class Aves; order Gruiformes; family Psophiidae; genus Psophia; species Psophia crepitans. The sequence continues at coordinate 561,717 of VWZZ01007306.1, read as the reverse complement.
ACTACATTATTCGGTTTTCTGCTTCTCTGCCTTCAAGAATTGGGAAAGGAAAATGAATAATAGACTAAAGCTAGGAGCATTTCCTTTCTAATCAAGTGGTAGAAGACCCTGGGCTGAACAGGCTTTTTAAAATTACCTGGTTTCTGATATTTTAATTAATGTTAGTATTTTTCCTGCCACGTTTATACTGCCCTGAGGGAAGACTTTTTTTCCCTTCCTTTCCTGTATGTCATGCCTCAAAGACTCCTCTGCAATTAACCTAGTTAAAAAGAAAAAAAGCAAAGGTTTAAAGTGAAATGACATCCTTGAACTTCTCTCAAGTAGTAAAATATACAAGTACAATAATGTTAAAATGTCCCTGAGCCTTCTCACGTCAGTGTTTTAATGCCTTAACTGAATTGCTGTTCCATTAAAGAAGATGAGAGAGAGATATATATATATATAAAAAATGCTTTTTAAATACTGAGTGTGCTTCTAAGATAGTAACTGGGAATTGAGAAACAGTAAGCAAATCCTTATATTTTAATTCAGACTCTAAGAGTCTGATCTGTTACTATTAGGCAAGCTGTTGGGTTCCAGATTTCGAAAATCCACCTCTATTATTTTGATTTTTTAAAGAAAAAATTATTTAAATTACTTCAGTTTTCTTGTGAAGCAAAATGCTGAACACCGGCAGTCCCCGTTGCCTTCTCAGTGCCTGTATTTCAGTGTTTGAACATTAAAACAACCAAGTTGATCTTGGTTTTAAGAATATGTTCCTCATTCCCTTTTGATGGCTTCTCATTGTCTATCAATTAAATTTGGGTTTATTGTCTACATTAAAAATAATTTTAAAGTATTTTTATAAATACTACATGAATGAGCAAGAATGTAAGTACATTGGGTATCACCTGGATATTCAGGTGATACTTGATGTTAACTGTCTTCATCTGTGTTATTCACTGTTATGTCAGACTGCTTTTAATTTCACTTCATATGAAGTATTTCGCTTCTGTATCTTCTGAACGCTCTCAGAAGATGTCAGTCAGAAAATTATACCAATAAAAAGTGTGCTGGGCTTTAAGAATACATTTATTGTTATGTTCTGCTTCTGCTTTATTAACAGATTTGTCTATTTACTCAAACGTTTTATAAATCACATTGGAGATAAGAATGAGAAGTCATTTTTATGAGAGCGAAAGTGAAGTGTGTTTAGGAAACTTTTCTTGCACCAGTCTTTGTAAAGTTTGAGTGGTTTTCATTAATTAAAAAATCTTCAGTGATTTGTGGCTTGTCTTAATGGTGGAGGGCTTGTAACAGTGAAACCAACTCCCTAAAACATTAGGTCTGACTCAAATTATTAGGTTACATCTCAGTCCCAAGCTTCAAAGGTGGCATCATAAAAATAATAAAATTTCTAAGGAGATTTCCAAGTGTGAATTAAACGGAACACTGACTTAGAGGGAACATATACTGATGGTATTTCTTCAAAGAATAATAGAAGACATTATTGTTTTGCCCTGTGGCTTGCTTCTCCAGCCTTTGCAAATGCGAAAACGTGCTAATTTTTTTTCCTGTGGAACTGTTATTACTTTATTTGACTACTGGCTATGAATTAAGACGATCCAGCTTTTTACTCCTTCTGTGTTAGGTTTATGTTTGCCATCTGGAATGTGAAGATCATAACTCCTCCCAGGTTTGGTTGACCCATCTTTCTATGTGTGCTCAGGGCTGGCTGTAGGTACCTGTAGCTCACCAGGTTCAAAGTTCCAGTGTGTTCTGATCCCTTCGAAGCTGAGTTATGTTACTAACTTTGAGCAGGACCTGATGGGACTTGTAGTCTCTTGAGGCCACTACACCATTAGAAAGGGGAACCACTTAATCTCTTACGCGAGTGTGGAGCAGCCACCACAGTGAGGTTAGATCAGAGGTGTGTTGTATTCACAGTAGCTCACTGAGTGCTTTTCCTAAAGGTAACTTGTAAAATGCAGCTTAGGTGTGAGGGAGGAATTGTGTCCTCTGATAGTTTCTATTTATTTCATACTTAAATAGCAAGATGTTGGCATCTGGAGTCTCTTATAAAAGTACTTGCTTGGAAACACTTGTTTTCTAAGAAAACCAAGGCATTTAAACCAAGGTTGTTCATACCCTAACCAAAAGCAGTAATTTCAACTGACTGTTTATGCCAGTTCTGGTGTTTAGGGTGAGATGGAATAGGCCCATCCATGTGAGCAACTCAACACAGTCACATTCATAAGAATTAATTTTAACTTGTCCATTTGCGGTAGGTAACTAAATTTCTCCCGTGGCACTGTCGCAGGAATCAAAGATGCACAGAAGTGAAGACCAGAGTTTTCAAGCTTGAATGCAAATGTACCTTCCCATAGGTATCTGCATATTTGGTGTTCACTTTCTTATCTCCTCCTTAGGTCTTGAGTGAACTGTTTGTATTGCAGTCCTGCAATGCGATGTTAACAGAGGCATCCAGAAGTATCAACAATTATATGTGTTTATAAATACACACGACTACAACATTTGATTGGGGTGGTTGGGAATTAGTAGTGCGATTGCAAGCAGTCTTAGCAGTCATCTGAAAGCTGACCAGAGCTGGTGCATCCCTCTCTTTTGTGACATGCATTAGATAAGGTATTTAACACCTGGATCATTCTGAATTTAGCATTAGTAGAGGGCTCTCTTTGGCTGTATCAGTAAAGAGGGCAAGAGCTAAATGGACTGGAGAACCGGAGTGTTATTTAAGGCCGTGTTGTATAATACTGCAGTCAGCGATTGCTTATTAATTCTGCGGACCAAATAGGAGGACAGCTTTCCAGGCTGGCGCTGGCATTGGGCTGCGCCTGGTGCGGCAGCCACTTGGAAGCTCAGGAAGGGGCTGGCTGTTCTGCTGCCTTGTGGAGGTACTATCTGAATCAAGTAACTACCAGGGTGCCTGGAAAATTATCTAGTCCTGATAGTCCAGAGGGTTGTGGTAAATGGGGCCGAATCTAGTTGGAGGCCTGTGACTAGTGGAGTCCCTCAGGGGTCGGTGCTTGGTCCGGTACTATTCAATATCTTCATCAGCGACCTTGATGAGGGAATGGAGTGTACCCTCAGCAAGTTTGCTGATGACACTAAACTGGGGGGAGTGGCTGACACACCAGAGGGATGTGCTGCCATTCAGCGGGACCTGGATAGGCTGGAGAGCTGGGCGGGGAGGAACCTGATGAGATTCAACAAGGACAAGTGTAGGGTCTTGCACCTGGGAAGGAAGAATCCCATGTGCCAGTACAGGTTGGGGACTGACCTGCTGGAGAGCAGTGTAGGGGAAAGGGACCTGGGGGTCCTGGTGGATGGAGGGATGACCATGAGCCAGCAATGTGCCCTGGTGGCCAGGAAGGCCAATGGCATCCTGGGGTGCATTAGAAGGGCTGTGGTCAGTAGGTCGAGGGAGGTCCTCCTCCCCCTCTATTCTGCATTGGTGAGGCCGCATCTGGAGTATTGCGTCCAGTTCTGGGCCCCTCAGCTCAAGAAGGACAGGGAACTGCTAGAGAGAGTCCAGCGCAGAGCCACTAAGATGATCAAGGGAGTGGAACATCTCCCTTATGAGGAAAGGCTGAGGGAGCTGGGTCTCTTTAGCTTGGAGAAGAGGAGGCTGAGGGGTGACCTCATCAATGTTTATAAATATGTTAAGGGTGAGTGTCGGGAGGATGGAGCCAGGCTCTTCTCGGCCTCACTAAGCGATAGGACAAGGGGCAACGGGTGCAAATTGGAGCATAGGAGGTTCTGGGTTAATGTAAGGAAAAATGTTTTCACTGTGAGGGTGACAGAGCACTGGAACAGGCTGCCCAGAGAGGTTGTGGAGTCTCCTTCTCTGGAGACATTCAAAACCCGACTGGACGTGTTCCTGAGTGATGTGCTCTAGGTGGCCCTGCCTTGGCAGGGGGGGTTGGACTAGATGATCTTTCAAGGTCCCTTCCAACCCTTGTGATTCTGTGAATCAGACTGGGATTCCTGGTAAGCCTGAGTAATAAAAGACATAAGAAGGCAGCCAGCGTTTTTGCCGACGTGAGGTTACACGTGTATTGGATTAGCATACAGTGCTTGAAGGCAAACAGCGATGCTGCTGTCTGGTTCTAGGTATGTTTCTCAAACTTTCTCATGTTGTGGAAATATAACCATCCTTTAGCATCTCAGATGAACCCACCTTGTCCCATCTCCATGGAGTGGCATAAGCTATCTTTCCAGCCTCATCCTCTTTTACCTCTTCCTACCCCCTTCCTTCTCCATTAGGGCTCCATTGCCTTTGCAGTCTATCTGGAATTTGTACGTGATTGTAAAGTAGCCTGTTATTAAAATGCCCAAGTATCTCAGATGACCACTATAAATTAACAGTGTTACAAAACCGAGAAGGAATACAGGTTGACGTGTGTGTTTTGCTTTTTTGTGTTTTATAGATGTTTTGATTGATTAAAAAATCTTTTTGGCACCTATTCTGTGTTCTAGAATTGTAATAAGAGGTGAATTAATCAGAAGAAATATTATAGTGACTGCTGAGAATTAGTAGTCAAAAGAAAAAATATTTTATTCCTGTCTTTGAAAAGGGAAAACTTTCCCTGTTTTTCTGTTTTTTCCCTCTGGGACTGTTAATTCTAATGTGGATCATCACTAAGGGTAGCAGTTGTGTCCAGGGTCTGCTTTCATTAGCCTTGGCAGTCCAGCAACAATATTTTCTCTCTCTGTGCAAATACCTGCTTTTTTAAAGGATAGCTTATACGTAGTACATTCACGGAAGCCTAGACTCTCTCACGTTTTCTTTCTGGGCATACAAGTGAAGCATGATCAAACAGGAAGATGTTACCTGATTTACTGCTGGATTTTTCCTTTTATACCTGGATGGACTTGAATGCTCTTTTCCCGTTCTGTCTAATCAATCAGCCTTGACAGGTACATTTCTCAGCCTAGTTCCCTCTGAAAAGAAGTATTTCTCAAGAGCTTAGGAAGGATACCTGGGCAAAGCAAATGGTACAGGTGAGGCAGGTGGTGTGTTGGTGAGCTGATAATTAGGTTTGCTTGAAATAAGAAATCTGTAAATACACAGGGTTAATATGTGCAGCCTCATGTTTCTGTAATTGTCCCTTTATCATCTTGGCTCCTTTCCCTTTGCGCATTCTTTTGCTGTGGTCAGTGCTGCCTAGATCAGAGCAGAAGCACTCTGTGTTTGTGCTATACCCACTAGAAATGGATTGGCACTTCTAGACACCTGCAAGACAAGAACTGCACTCTTGTTTTCAGCCCTGCGTGGTCACGTACCTTCATGTAAACAGGGCACCCTCAAGGCTACTGAAGCCCCAGAGCTAATAATTTTAATCTACCGTATAAGACCCTGTGTCTTTTAGTGACAGCCTTTCCTGATGTTAACATCTGTAAGCAGCAACAAAGTTTGGATCACCTGTTGTTCCAGAAGCTATGCTGCCCAGGACCAGTCCTTGTAATCTCGTGGTGAGATGACACTGAAAGCAGGGCCGTTACTGAAGAGAGGCACCGGTCTGGTCAGTGGGTTTTCTGAGCCCAGAAGCCAGAGGGAATTGTTACAGTGCTCCAGGCTTCTCGTGATCCAGTTAAATCATTAAATCATTAAAGGAAGTGCAAAGATCCCTCAGTGGGACGACCTTATGAGTATCTGACGTTAACTTGCTGTGCTAAAGCCCGTTACAAAGCTATTCTTAGTATTTCAGTAGGATCAGATTCATCCTTTGATTGCCAAAAACTCCGTTATGCGTGCTACTTCACTTTGTGCATCCTTTTAGATATGTAAACTGATCTTACTGTTCCTATATCTTTTCTGAGGATGTCAGTAGACTTCAGAAAACCTGAAGTCTCACAGCACACCTGTGGCAGTATGAAGTGCCATAGGTTTCATAATATAGCTGAGAAGACTGTGGCAAGGACAACCCACTAAGACCTACTAAGAATTATATGAGAAAATATTGCCAGAGGGTCATTAGTAAATAGGAGGTGTGGGCTGGCTTATGGACTCTAGTCCACAGACTTGTCTTTTCCTCTGAAGTATGGGCTGTTGACAAATGTAAATTTTTTTGGGGGAGAATAGCCTAAAAATAAGGGAGAAGCCACACTGAAAATTACTATTTGACTTCGTCATGCAGCATGAACATTTGTATCTTCTATTTAAAAAAAAATTAATCTCATGTGTTATATTTCTAAAACATTTTAATCCATACACCTTTATTAAGGAGCATTCCCTTTGTGACAAACAGTAGTTGATTGTATGTCGATCATAACATCACCGAGAGGGTGGTCGGCCACAGGAACAGGCTCCCCAGGGCAGTGGTCACCACCCCGAGCTTGGCTGAGTTCAAGCAGCATCTGGCCAATGCTCTCAGTGATCTGCTCTGGTTGGGCTGGTCCTGTGTGGAGCCAGGAGTTGGACTTGATGGGCCTTAGGGGTCCCTTCCAACTTGGGAGATTCTGTGATTCCATGGTAACACAAAAAGCTGAAGACCTCAAGTTCAACTGAATATTTATACAACTGGTTGCACACAGGCAGAGGTAACGCAGATCTCCCAGTACTCTCATTATTGTGTGTCGCAAATGGTCTCGAGACATAATTAGGAGAAAGGGCAGACTTTTTCATGACCCTTCTCCGGAGGTGAGCAGAGATGTGTCAATAATGAAGAGGGCTGCTGATGTGTGTGGTTGCTGTTGGAAGGAGCCTGCGGTTGCGCAGACAGGACTGAAGACCATTTGCAACTTAACTGCCTGGCTGGGATTTAAGCAAGACACCCATCAGTTTATTCTTGAGTTTGTTTCCATGCAGTTCACCAGAAGACCAGGCAGAAATACATTATCCAAGGCGTATATGTTTGCCTAAAAATCTGCTAGCTATACACAAAATAAAAAGGAAAAGGCTATGTTTGTATGTATGGGTTTTCATGTGGTTTGAGGCTGAAATTATGTGATAAGGGTTTTTAAAAGTGGCTACCCAGCAATTTCAGAAGTGCGAGGTAGCTGTGCTTCTGACCGACGTGGGTAGCAGCTGCTGGATCCTTTCTGTGGATCAGAGTGTTCTGGCCTTGTCTGGCTTAAAAGAAGCAGAGGCTCATGTTGTGCGTGGCTGTATCGCGCTGACAGAGCCGGAGCTGAACTCCCATGCGATTGCTAGCTTACCAGCAGGTGAATGCCAGGAGCTGCGTTAGAGCAGGTTATGTTACTGTGCTTGTGGTTTGCATTCCCCAGCCAAGGTATCTTTTGGGCACCCCGCCTGTTTCATGCAATATGTGTTAATAGTCATCTTACGATCATGGAGAAAAACAAAGTGGAGCAAATCTTTAAGGTTCCAAACTAAAGACAAATGTTGTGAACTCTGCGCCTTTGTTTTTGTAGATATTTCTCTCTTGGGGAAAACCAATTCTTGTGCTTAGCAACACTGCGAGGGTTGGACTGAGGTAGGAGATTATTGTAGCTCTGCATTCATCACTGCTGACTCAGCTGTAGTGGCATGACCTTCTCTTGAGAAAACACTGAGCCAAGACAGAGGGACAACAACGTTAAGAGGTGAAAAATGGAAAGGCTTAATGAGAAATAGAAAAGACAACACTATGAAGAGAAAAGAGAACTAAGATGTGTTAAATTTGCAAAGAAGAAAGAACCTTAAGTCCTGTCAACTTTTTTACAATACTGAAGAATGAAAACTGCTCTTGCAGCAATGAAGAGCAATACTTAAAACTGTCCCTAGAAGATTTTTTAGTGTAATTCATCAGTTACTGCAAAATGCCATTGAGGACAAGGACACAACAGGGTTCAGGACAGCTCCGGGAGACATAGTAGAAGTTACTTAGACAACCAGACTTCTGCTCCCTATAATCCAGTCTTTTCATTGCAGTGATCAATCAAGAAAAAGGCGAACAAAACCTCATTTTTAATTTCACATTATAATGTTTTTAAATTTTCACATTATACTGTTTTTAGGGGGTTTTTTGTAGCATGCCCTTGACTGGTTTTTGTCTGCCAAGAGGGCTGGACTGTTCACTGCTAAGTCAAAGGAAAATACACATACAGTACTGTTGTTGACTAACATAAAGAAGTCTGTCTTTGAAACAAAGTCATGTTTTCCAGTGAGAAGTTACACAAATGGAAATGGAGTGAATACTGCCCATGATGGTAGCATTTCATAGACTTGTGCCTAATTGTATTGCAATTTGCCTTTTGTTTGTTGTTTTTTTTTTTAAATAGAGAATATTGCCTCATTTGTCTTTCTCTGGGTAGCTGTTCTTACAGTTCAGTACACTTGAGCAAACGGGTGTAATTTTCCTCTGGAAGTGGCTTTTTCTGCTACAAATATTGGCAATTCATGGGTTTCGGGTGCAAGATGGGCTTTCATCTAATGCCCAGAACCGAGTCATTGGATTTTCTTGTGTCGATCAACTCCAGTTATTACGTCCATCTTTCACTCCTTTGTGTGAAGGGGCTAAGCTGCATGAATCAATAACTGTGAAATATTGAACATTTCTGGATGACTCCTGCTACAGAATACGAAAAGCTGTCGTGGGCTAGTCACCTGGCCATTGCACCTCAAGAAAACAAAGTTTTTATTAGAAAACATGTTCTTATATTGGGGACTGGTGGTAGAACAATGCCAGACAGTAGCATTTTGATACCCAGTCATTGCAATCTCAGCCAAAAGCCTCATCAGAGCCAGCTTGATTAAGGTCTGTGCGTTAAGCAATTCAGGAATGTCTCTTTGGGAAAGCGGAGTGGGGTTTGCCATGTACACAGTCGGAGAACAATCTCTGCATGTGCTGTTCCTCAGGTTTTGTCAGGGCCCATAGAGCCGCTGATAGATTTTTCAGCTGGTTGCACGTGTTAATGTTGGCTTGTCAAAGCAGTTTGGCATTCCTTGTTTCTGGCTTCCACTGAAACCACATTCCTGAGGTGGTACTGGCTCGGTTAAAGTGTATGTCATACAGCTTGTACTGAAATTCTCGCTCTGTTTTTTTTAAGCAGCTTTTTACTTGTGCAAAGATGGCAGTCGTGTTGTCCAGAGCAAACACAGAGAACTGGGTAGACTCTAGTCCTTCCTTAATCATCTCTGAACTGATCATCCCGCAGCGTAGCAGCATTATTTAGAACCACAGAATATCACAAGTTGGAAGGGACCCATAAGGATCATCGAGTCCAACTCCTGGCTCCACACAGGACCAGCCCCATCAGAGCAGATGACTGAGAGCGTTGGCCAGACGCTTTCAGTCATCTGTTTTGCTGGGGCTGGTCCTGTGTGGGGCCAGGGAAGAACCTTCTCCTGATCTCCAACCTAACCCTGCCCTGTGGCAGCTCCATGCCGTTCCCTCGGGTTCTATTGCTGGGTACCAGAGGGAGGAACAGAATTTCCAGGAGTTAGAGTTACAGGACACAATACACAGTAGTGATTTGGGTTTGTTTTTTTCTTTTCATGTTCCCTTGGACTTTGCTTTGGCAAGGGGCCCAGAGAGCAATCTTTAGAAATAATGGTAATGACTGACTGCCTTTATGGGTTTCTTGATGCTTTTTTGCACTGAGCCTTGAGACTCAAGGGAGCGTTGCTCAGGGAATGGTGCTTTCCTTGCCCATAATCTCTCCAGGCTTTGTGCAGAGCATGGAAAGCCAACTGTTCCACATGTGGTTTCCAGGATTACCCGCTGGGTAAAACTTAAGAGTCTAAGCTCTTTACTAAGACATCACGGTACTTTCCGCTTTGTTTTCCCTTTAACCTCAGTTTCAATGAAGAGCATGATTTAGCTGAACTGTCTATGTGGTTCCTTTTTTTTTTTTTTTTTTTTGGCTTAAAACTTGTTTAACTCTGGCTTATTTTTTTAAGAGCAAGGTATTACAAAGAGGGAAATTCTAGCTGAATTTGAATTAGCGTGACCCACTGGAGATGAAAAAGGAACAGGTAGTCTTACAGTTTGTCAGCACAGGAAAAGTTCTGGTGATGTAGAATAGAATAGAATCATTAAGGTTGGAAGTGACCTCAAGGATCATCTAGTCCAACCATCCCACCACCACCTATTACCCACTAAACCACGTCCCTAAGTACCACATCTAACCTTTCCTTAAACACCCTCAGGGATGGTGACTCCACCACCTCCCTGGGCAACCCGTTCCAATGCCCGACCACCCTTTCCGAGAAGAATTTTCTCCTCATCTCCAACCTGAACCTTCCCTGGCGCAACTTGCAGCCATTTCCCCTTGTCCTGTCACTAGCAGCATGGGTAAACTTGATCCCTGAAAACATATCCTGTACTGGAGAAGTGTTTCAAGCAATATGAGTTAAACTGGTTTCCCTAATGAATTAAAGTGTATTAAGAGGAGAAATAACAGAGATGGTGATGTAGCATATTTGCAAGAGTTTTGCGGGCACAGCTGTGCTCTTCTGAAGGTTACGTTGCATCCTCTTAATTGACATCATGCTGGTACTACTTCTAAGTGCTTATCAGAGTACGTCCCCCAGATCAAATGTGCCTGCACATACAGTTATTCAGGAATAAGTTCGAGTCTGGCCCTTTTTTAGTATGAATTAAACTGTATACAGGCCATGAGTTAACTGGGAAAAGGGCAAAAAAAATCAAAACAAGCCATTGGAACAGTTTTTCCCCTTATAAGTAAATGAAGTTGTTAGAGGGGATAGGGGTACAACCTTCCTAAACATCTGAGACCTTCTGGCCGTTCTGATATACTGAGCTACTCCCAGACTTTCTTTAAACCTCTTATTTAAGGAGTATTCCCATATTTAACTGTGATCTAGTTAAAATGCTTCTTTTTAGGCTGTGAGTCAAGTATTTCTGACAGTGTGGCCTATTTGAAGTGGACTGAAAAGCCAATGAAAAGTCTCTGTTTTTAAAGTCCAGGTACTCTTAGAGCAATTCTTTTTAAGTCCAAGAGAGCAATATGTCTGTAAGTAGGAAGGTTTAGTGGCTTTACAGCGTTGTAAATCACGGTGTGATTCAGCAGGTGAACATTGGTTCCTTCATCCTGTGCTGCATGGAATATTCAAGTGGTTGCTGTTTTGTGTAAGCAAAGACATGCAGATATATCTTGTCCTAACTACTGGCTGATTTGTCTTTTGCTCTTTCCTTTTAGATGACGTTTTAGATCAGGCAACAAGGAAAGACCTTTTCACTGACACTTTCTGTAAGATTTGTGGGGCAGTGCTGCAGTTTGAGTCTCAAAGGACGTCACATTATAAGGTAGGCTGGAAAGGAGAATTTCTCCTAGCAAGCACTGGGGGTTTGGTTTATTTGGAGCTTTTACCTAGTATTATAGAAGATTTTTATAGTGTGTTTCTCAAGGCTTATGCTAGGCTTTGGACATTAACCAGACTTGAACGCTGTGAAAATTGTGGGTTCAGTGACAGCGGAGGGCGATCACCTGCATATTGCAGCATGATTTGAGAAGGAACTGAGCAGGTTCATGCCATGCTGTACATGGGATTGAAGCAGATCTGCACCACATGAGCCAGAGCGTACGTATGGCACGGGGCAGTGCTAGCTATAGAGGATTGAAGTTGTGCCTTCTGACACTTCACCCAGCGATACGCGCGTGCTGCTCTGTGCACCAGTGTCTGCTCAAGGCAGGTTGTATGAATCATACTGAAGGCATTTCTTGAAACAGCTGTGGCCACGAGATATTGCTGTAGACATGGCAAAGCCTGCTTTATTTTGAACCTTAATCTTGAGGGTGTGCAAGTTTTGCAGGCACAAGTGTTCCTGTCTTTTTCTTTCTTTGTGAAAAAGTAAAGTTTAAAATGTCATTTGCTGTCAGAAGTCTTTGCTATTCATGTTATTAAGACTCAGGTCTTGCAAGGTGTTTTATTTAGTTCAGTTTAACTTAAGCAGCAGTTTTTCTGGCAGAACTTCACGGAGTTCAGACTCTCAGTTTGATTTTCCATTTCTTGGATCCAAATGCAGTTGAGGATAATAGATGCAATTGTAAAGTTACCTGACTTCAGCATTACAAATCAGATTGTTGAAAATAACTGACTCTTCTTTTTTCAGTTGCATTATCTAGCCAGGTATGATAGGACCCCTTTCTCTTTGATAATATTGTTATAATATCCTGCACTGCTCCTCAGAATCCCAAAAAGGCATCTGAAAAGGATCAGATCAGAGAAGGCAAGTTCCTGCTTTTGTTTTGTAGGTCACCACTGGATAAGGTGGCATGTGGGTAAGTGTGTTACAAATGCAAGAGTTTGAAGGGTATGGGTTAGGAGACCGTGTAAGTATTAAAAAATAATGACATCTGAGGGAATTACATGCTAATACCCAATTTTAGTTACCTGGACTATTGTATCCCCAGTAGAAAGGTGTAGAAATCTCCATGGACTGACTCCAAGCTGGACATACTTTAACTTCCAGGGAAACCTGTTTCTCTCCACTGACTGTATGGGGAGACTAGATTTCTTAATTAGGAAGGTAAGTTCAGTCTTGCTGCCACAACACAGGACAGCCCTGGCTCAGTGACACAGGAGCACAGCAGGCTTGCTCTGTGGTGTCGCTGCATTCCTTTCCTCGCCCATTTGAGCATCCCTGTTAGTAAGGGAAAATGTCAGGATTTTTGATTCTGCAAGGAGTTGAGAGTAGATGACCTCAGGGGTAGCCTGAGACAAAATGTTATGAGTAATGCTAAGCACTGTACTGCTGATGAAGTATAATATTGTTACATGAGCTGGCATTTGTCCACTGGTCACTCTGATTTACACAAATACAAATCAGCAAGTGTTAACAGCAGGTTTTGATGAATGACGTCACATATCACGGCTTGGATCCTTGTTACTGAAATAGGAATAACACCAGTCTCTTCCCAGGGCAAGAAGCATGCTCAGAAAGTTCGTCTTTACATCCAAACGCATGGTGAGAAAGTTGAGAGGCAGGAGCATGTGAAACAGAAGAAAACTAATTGTATCGATTTTCAGGTGACTATTCCTCTTCATCGTTAAATAAAACATTTCCTTGTGTACTTCAGTCAGTGCTCGGAACTGAGCTTGCCCTTGTCTGATTTCAGATGGATGGGAGTGGAGTAGTGGACAAAAACAAATACTGCAATCTCTGCAACATGTTTTTTACTTCCCCAGTTGTTGCTTTGTCTCACTACTTGGGAAAGATTCACGCTAAAAAGCTGAAGCAATTATCAGGAGACCAAGCCCACACACCAGCACGGAGCATGCAGCCTGTTTCTCGTAAGAACTGAAGAGTTTGCTTTGCATGTGTGTTACTGTCACACTCTGAAACAGATCTAGAGAAATATCCTCCTATGCTTGCCATGTCTGTCTGCTTTTCTATTCTGCTGAAATTGTGGAGCTGTCTCGTGGTGACTCCTTAGGTGAATAAACAAAGGTGCATCCATGTGCCACTCTGAAGCCGTGGAATCTTGCTTTCAAATTCCCTGTCTCATTGACGAAAACCAAAAGCAAATATTTCTTATTTTTTATTAATGAAAGACGTTTATTGTTCTGAGAATTCACTGCAGTCCCAACAAGATGCTTCTCTGATAAATTAATATGATAAGAAATTAGTCCACGAGCAACATGTAACCGGTGTTAGTCCTGTACAAGTTGCTGAACTGTATTTAGACACGGAGCATAGTGTTTGTGCTCTGAATCAGCCTCTGCAGGGTCCATCTCTCTTCTCAGACTATACAAGGACCTTAGAGTGACCAGCCATCAAACACAGCTGATTTTTGGGTATCTAATGGTGGGGTTTCTGCATATTTCGGAGTTGCGTTCCTTATCAATCTGTGCTTTCATATTCTTGCAAGAACTAAGATGTTTTATAGTCTCTTGCAAGTAGTTCGGCACCCAGCAGGCCCGTTCCAGCTCCGTAGTTCTGCAGTCACCTGTTTTGCTCCATGGAACTGTTTTAGCCTTTCCTTTGCTGTGTTGTCAGCAGATTTATCCTCTACTTCCATGTCTCCAGCTTTACAGAAGCCATCAGCTGAGAAGCCCTTGCTGCCTCCAAAAGCTGAAGAGTCTTCATCATCCTCCAACACAAGGTCAAAGTTAAATGATCCAGACAAGTACTGCGAGCTCTGCTGTGCTCCCTTCAATAATCCACTCATGGCCCAGCAGCATTATGTTGGTAAGAAACACAGAAGAAATGAAGCACGGAAAAAGATATTGGAGGAACTAGGAGACAAAGCTGTCCCTGTGGAATCTGGCACACGTGGTAAGCAGAACATCAGCGAATGTTGCAATCTCTGAGTGTAGCTGGTGTGCTCAGTTCTGATTTGTTCAAGGAACTGCTCTGATGTGCATAGGGAAATGATAGTCGTCTTCTGTGTTACCAAACAAGTTCATTTTTTTTGCGTTCTGTTTGGTCTATGAACTGCTAAAGTTCTGTCTCTGACAGCTGTAAGCTGGAAAATACTTCTTATTGCCAAATCCAGTCCTCGACGAGTTCTGCAGTCAGATTCAAAGGATCACAGAAAATATCCCAGTCCCCTAAACCCAAGGCCAGGATCAGTTGTATAACTGCCATTCTTAAGATGTTCATCCACCTTGTTCTTAAAAGCCATCTGTGCAGGAAACTCCCCAAGGAACATATCCCAGGACTTCCTCATCTTTATCTTTTTGATATTAAAACCTTCTACTGACATTGAACTCGTCTCTCTCGGAGCAGTATGTATTTCTTCTGTGTGCAGAACAAGAAGCAGACACAAGAATTGAATTATTTGTTTCCTTTTTGTCACATTCTTGAAATAATTGAAAACTGGTGTTGTCTTCCTTTAATCTTTTATTCATGAAACTGGTTGTCATAATTATTTCAATCTTCCCACATAAGGAAATTAGTTTCCTAAACAGCCATTGTTCTCTAGCCTCCCTTGTCCAAAGCCAAGGCGCTGTTCCTGTACAACTTCCATTCGTTTTGAGGTGACGTCATCTGGTCCTGTGCAACAGAACTGTCAATCCTTTCTTTAGTAAGGAATTCAAAATTCTACCTGATAGTCAAAGTCACTGTTAGCATAGAACAGCTCTCACTAAGTCATGCTATAATTTAAACAAAAGAATATGTTTTGGTGCGAAGCAATAGCCCAATGCAATTAATGCTGCATTCTGCTAATAGATGAAGCTTTTGGGTTTGCATGGGGAAGAAGGTTACTCACTGGTTTCAGAATACGTAGGTCTGCGGATGGCACAGTTTGTAGGAGAGGAGAAAATGACAACTTAGAAAACACAAGGTTTTTCCTCATCTGACCTTACCTTATGTTCACCTGGGGCTCTGCATACCATATTCATAATGTACTGTATTGACGATTCCCTCAGCATCTTCATAGGGTTGAGCCAACACTGCGTGAACATTTGAGCAGGTAATGTTTAAACTGATCTTATTTTAATTAAATCTGGACTGACTGGATTGGTATCTGTTGGTGCCTGCTTTGAGTCAGGAATTTACAATAGTATTTAGTTTTTCAGTACAGTTCATTCTCATCAGCACTTGGCAACAGGTGACTGGAATTATCTCGGATCACTTCAGTCATTAGAAATACTTGTCGTTAACGTTTAAACCACGGTTACACCTCACCTCATAAATACTATTCTAGTGTAAAATTGCAGCAGAGACTTTATATCTGTCTATAAACGCTGTTTATGGGAACATTTTGTTAGGACTCTTGCATGGGATGGGATCATGATGTGCTTTGAGTTTTGCCTTTCATTTGCAGTCTCTCTAACCTACGGGTTCCTTCTTTTCAGCCGTTGGGGTTGGTTATTACATGTGCCACGTATGTAATGTCACGCTTACATCTGTAGAAACGTACCAGTCCCACATCCAAGGAAATAAGCACCAGATTAAGTAAGTCAATAAGTCTGTTGTTACTATTCGTCTGTAGTTTGTACTTTCAATCTTTTTCATTAGCCCTGTTATCTGCTGTTAAGTGACTTTGACTTGTTGGTGGGGTTTTTGATTTAGCTGGGGTTTTTTTGGTTTGATTTGGTTTACTGATTTAAGGGGCGCTGTCTATTTAAACATCATACTTGTGAATGAAATTCAGCCTTCAGAGTTCTCACAGTTGCATCTTCAATAACAACACACAGGAAAGGTCATGAAACCTGTATGTACAGTTTTCCCATTTACTTTGCTGTCTGGGGACAGCAGCACCTATTTTGGTACGGCATCTTCAGTGCTCAGACTAGAAGGAAGCAGTCTGAACTTCAAGATGCCTATTGACAGGGCAAAGAAGTCCTTAATCTCAAAAAATGCCAGGTCTCCATCAATTGTGTTGCTTTCAGGATTCATCAACATGCCTTTACATTTGGCATAAGATCATTTATGGGATAGATGATAGCTCTTGTACTTTCCCTTTTACCCGGGAGAGGTTTGTGCTAATTGCAGAATGGATTTTGTGGTGATGTAAGATGTATTTTTTAGAGATTGCTGTGCAAGTAGGCTAAATATCAAAATTGCTTACGTTAGCCCGTTTGATAAGACGAATTTTAAGTGCAGACACAATAATAATATAACCACAAGAGACTGATGTAGAATTGATATGATTTTAAATGTTTGTTTAGTCAACAGAATTAGAGCCCCCCAAAACAGGAGCGTAGGGAACTGCTGCAAGCCTAGCTGCGGCTTAACAAAATGAATGTGTAAAGCTGGTGATAAGGATACATTTAGGGGACAGGTCTTTGAAGTGGCCCTTCCCACAGGGGATGTCATTGTTATCTAGCCACCTTATCTTCCAGCCTGAGAAAGCAGAGAGTATAAACTGATAGGTATTTTTGCCTTGGGAGCACATTTATCCTGTTTGGGGTTTTTGGGAGTTCTCAGGTTGGTTGTTTCTGTTCTGTTTCTGCTGTGGAGTCACACAGTTTGCCTGAAATAACTACTGCAACTGTTCGATAGAGTGAATCTCATAAAGAAATCATAACTTTGTTGCCTGACAGTATATAATGTAATTTCTTTTTATCTGCAACTAATTGGAGATTAGTTAATGAGAGAATCTTAGATTTTCTTTTTAAAAATCAGTTTAAAAAAATGTATGCTATCATTTTAAAAGCATCTTATTCTTGCAGCATCCTAGGTTGCAAGAAACCCATTTGGTCTTCATAAAGTTATTCTGGATTTTCGGTTTTCACAAAGAGTAGAGTCTGTTTCATGCAACTTCAGCTTTAGATATGATTGTCTGTAACAGGGTCCATGTAGTTACACAGAACAGCACACTTGGAATATGCTCTTTTTCTACATCTGGAAATAAAGACCTTTATTTAGCTTAACACATGCTAAGCAAATTGGTCAGTATTAATAATTAAGTCTTTCTATCCAATTTATGCAGAGAAACAGCACTTGTTGATCTCACGAAGAAATCAAAGAAAACGTATGACTCCTTCCAAGATGAATTAACGGATTACAGGAAAGTTCAGAAAGCTAGAGATCTAGAGCCAGGAAGGTATTTAGGGCAAACAGAAGAGGAAGGATTTCAAGATGAAAACACTGAAGGAGGAATTGACCTTGGTGAGGTTATGTCTTCAAACTTTAATTGTGAACAAACCCAGCATTCCAGCCTTTTCTCAGAAACTCAGTCACCTACAAATACTGGGGAAAAGAAGTGGCCAAGCTGGCCATCAGCTTGTGAGCACGCACGAGGAAAGACACCTAATTGTTGCTATAACAAGGGATACTGTAAAGAAGAGCAAGAGGAGCAAGCATGTGAGGTGGCCACTGTAGGAGATAAGAGCTTCAACCTGTTGGTTGCAGAATCTAAAGACTGCTATGAACCTATGCTTGCTGAAACTTCTACCAGTTCCTACAGAAGAGAGCAGAAATTTCAGATCAAACATTCTGAGGTGGAAAAATGCATCAGTGAAGAGTTGAAGTGTAAGAAAGAAGCCACAAAGCAGAAAAGAAAGAAAAAAAATGAAGGTGCAGATTTTGGAAGAGAAAATGAGAAGCAAAAAAGAATTAAACTTGAGATAGACTTGGTAAATGAGAAGAAATCAAGACCTTGTAAAGGGAATAGATGTAAAGAAAACCCCGCTGAGAGAGCGAGCAAAAAGAACAAAAAGGATAGAAAGAAGCCACAGACAGATGTCAAAAGAGAAGAGGAGCTACTTTGGGATGAATCTGTCTTGAGATATTGATAAAGGTTTTGCTTAACTTTAAGAAGTTGATTCTGTTTGTAGACTCACTTAACTGTTTTGTACTATACTGTGACTTTTTTTTTTTAAGCAAAGTTTTTGTTCCAATCTGGAAGTGAGAAAGCCTGTCTTCTGAAATTTTTGGACAGTAGGTAGATATCAATTTTTAGTCATTTTATACATACAGCAGCCATTGCTGTGATGTGAGTTTGAAAGTGTGTAATCTCTTCCAGAACATACTGCAAATAAGGGTCAGGAGCTTACAGAAGGCATTTCACCACAACGTGTAGCTTCTTTCTGATATTAATGGTACCTAGTATTGAAGTTTCTATTACTCCTCTAGAAAAATACATAAACTCGTAAGATAAATAAGGGCACTACAGTCCCAGACGTGTCTGTAACTATTTCTCAGACAGATTTAAAAAGTAAACGTGAAAGGCTTTTGATTCCAGATCTTATTTGCTGTTGGGGTTTTTGGTTTTGTTTCATTGTTTGGTTTTTTTGTCACCTAGTTCTGAGTGGAAAATGAGCCTATTAAATATGCAACTGGTTGTCACATATACGTTGTCTAGTAAATTTTTCTCATTGTAATCCTGATTTTTAGTTTAATTTAGGAAACACGGAAAAGGTACAAAATGCAAAATTAATTGCTAACATGAGGCTACGTTGTACTTCATTCACTCAAAGTAACGTGCAGAAGGAATGTTAGAATGAAGCTAGATTGGTGATCCAAACAATACCCTGAAAATTCAGTAACAGCTTTGTATTTCCATTTTAAACGGCGTGTCACCAGACCTTCATTCACAGTATGGATTTGCGTCATTGTGGCATGAGCGCTGATATCCTATATGTGGCGATTAATTGAGAAACTTAGATGATGGGGTTCAAGCTCTTATGTTGCTCCCAGGACTCTCAGATGACCTTCATTGAGAGTTCAGTGCAGAGCCATGAAGATGATGAAGGGAGTGGAACGTCTCCCTTATGAGGAAAGGCTGAGGGAGCTGGGTCTCTTTAGAATAGAATAGAATAGAATCATTAAGGTTGGAGCTTGGAGAAGAGGAGGCTGAGGGGTGACCTCATCAATGTTTATAAATATGTTAAGGGTGAGTGTCAGGAGGATGGAGCCAGGCTCTTCTCGGTCTCATAAAGTGATAGGACAAGGGCCAACGGGTCCAAGCTGGAGCACAGGAGGTTCCGTGTTAATATAAGGAAAAACTTTTTCACTGTGAGGGTGACAGAGCACTGGGACAGGCTGCCCAGAGAGGTTGTGGAGTCTCCTTCTCTGGAGACCTTCAAAACCCGACTGGACGTGTTCCTGAGTGATGTGCTCTAGGTGGCCCTGCCTTGGCGGGGGGGTTGGACTAGATGATCTTTCGAGGTCCCTTCCAACCTCTATGATTCTGTGATTCAGTGAGCCACGGACACTGGAAACGCACCGGTCTCTACAGGGCCTGGAGCAGGCGGGCTGCCCAAGAGGCAGAGAGGAATTGCAGTGCCTGCCTGCACTGTGCAGAGCTGGGGCTCTGTGAAGGATCGGAAGGCTGTGCGGTATCTTTCTGAAAGCTGCCGGACTGAGTAGATACAGTTCAGCTCTGGAAAGTGGCCATTTAAAAGCAAAGTCACGAGACAACATTTAGTGTCTCTCTTGTTGCCTTCAGGTTGCAAGATAGCGTTTTCTGAGCCTTGATGTGGGATCTGAAAGCCATCATGCTGTGAGTCGTACCGCTTAGAGTGCGCTTTCCGCTGGCTTCGGCCGCTCGTAGCGGCACCTGTGCAAGGCTGCTGCTTTGGGTGAATCTGCCCAACTGAAACTTTCTGTTGTGGGTTGTTGTGGTGTGGGATGGAGTAGAGACCAGCGCCCTCAATCTTGAATCCTGGTCTTAGCTTTAGTTCTGCGGGTATAAGTAGTAGGTTGAAAAGCCCTGAGTATAATGTAGTCTGCTTTTTTTTTTTTTTTTTTTTTTTATTGTTTTTTGTTTTTTTTTTTTTTTGTTTTTTTTTTTTTTTTTTGTACAGGATTTGTGTTTTGTGGTTGATTGCAATCTTGGATTTAGACTTTTCTTGCTACTGATAAAGCGCTAAATCTGAGTAGTTAACGTCTGAGCTGTCGAGTAACTTAGTCCGTCATCTGTCAGACAAGCTGAACTAGATACATGTACAATTACAAGGTGAGCAGGGACATGAAGGTGCCAGTAACAATCCCCAGTCAGGAGCCTCAGCAACCTGAGCACAGATGTCCATGGAAATTCAGCTTTAAATTCAAAGTGTACGCAGGATCTTTGTTCTGGTCCCCTTTCCTAATCTTTCCTGGTCTGTCTTTGAGGCTGATAATGCCTTCGCTTTCTTCAGCAGCTCCTCTTCCTCGCTCCGGAGTTACATGCTTTCCTGTGTCTTTCCAAGGACTCTCCCTGGTGTCCTCAGTCCCTGCTCATCTGGAGTCTCAAGTCACACATCAGTAACTGCTTTTCTCATTATTTACTTGGGAAGAGAGTGGATTCGCTCATAACTTACGCTGACTTTTGATGACAGCTGTGAGCTGTTGTAAACTGCCAACTGTAGGCTGCTTGTCTTGTCCCACAGCGTAACTGGGGAGGTTTTTAAGTGCTCTCTGCAATATGTACTCTGCTGTGAGAATAACGTGGGCAACGCTGCAGCTTGTCTCCCAGTAAGACAAATAATGACTTTCTCTTCTCTCAGGCCACCCAGTTTAGCAAAGTAGGCATTGTAGGAACTCTTTGGTATTTCTGCCAAATAGGGCTGTACAGGTATGGCCAGCGTCTGTCACAATTATTAGTAGGGAACCCTTGCTCCATATGGTCACACACACTTCCTTTCCTTAGCAGTCAGCCTAAGAAAATTAGACCTCCAGCAGGCAGAAAGGCCGTGATGTACCCTGAGTGTACACAAGGAACAGACTAATTGAAGGGAAATCAGTGCCCATTTACTTGCTTTTGAAATAAGAGTTCCGCTTTTGGAAGCCGGGAGAAGGAGTTTAACAGCTCTGAAAATACAGTAAAAGCATGAGTTGGCAGAACAAGGAGATGTTTCGGGTTTTTTCAGGGATCATTCCCAGATCTGTACTTAAACTCTGTACCCTCCTCGCCCACCCACTGTAAAGTGGTTGCACAAACTACGTGGAATAGCTCTAAACAGTTTCTTGGTATCAAACATGAAAGGTAAGATCCCAAAACATGTGGTATTGCCACGTTTTAATTAAATAATGATTAATCTGCAATGTAAATGCTGCAAATGAGACATAACAGATGCTCATCTAGCAGAAGTGACTTACAGCTCTGATTTAGATAAGTGATATCCAATTTTCTAACATCATAAATAATGAGTATTGTTCACGTGTTTCCTGATTGCCTCATTCCTAGCCTTTCATATTTTTGCCAATCGTTTTCTACATGCTAGAACCACTTTCAAACACTAGGCACCGAGATTGATGAGTTACATTTACAGTAAAGGGTAAATGTGGTTTTTCACTTCTTAGTAACAAAGACATCCAGGCAGTCTGTAATGAGAGCTAATTTTGCTCATCTGTTCCTCCCATTAAAACTACCAAAGCGTTACAATTCCGCTTTGAGAAACAAATTAAGTCACAGACTTTCTGTTACATCTGAGCAGAAAGAGTTGCAGATCTGCCTTGGAGTCGGTGGTGGTTTATGGAGGTACGAGGGTGCCTCTGTGAGGGCCAAATGCCACTAAATTTTGTGTCTCCTGTTTCAGTAAACCTGTGTGCCGCTTGGCTTTGTGAAAGAACTGTATATCAAAAAAGCAAGTTAAAATTGTGTACGTGTAGCTTAATACAAAACCAAGGTTAAAACTGCTCGAGTTTAACGCTGGGCTTTGGGTGAAGACTCCTGCATTTCGATTTTGGCTCACTCTGGTTCACCAGGTCACCTGGATCAAATACTTTGTTCTTTTGAGGCCTTTTTTTTTCATCCTGCGTCCGCTCGTCTCCTTCACAGGCAAACGGATCGGCTTAACCCCGGTAAGGGCAGCTGACGTTAGGGGGAGGCAAGGCCACCCTTCTGCTGGAGCAGGAGTAACAGGTGCCTGAAAGCTTTGGAGTTGCTTGTTCAGTGAACATGTAATAGAGCCTCGATGCTCTGCTCTGAGAGCTGCTGTCATATTTGCTGTCCTCTGAAGAGTGGCATGACTGCTGTTCTGCAAAATATTGTCACTTTTTTATAGTTCGTTTTCATGATTATTTTTTTTTTTGATACTGGTGTTTTCCTGACTCTCTGCAGTAGGTGAAAAACTTGTGGTGAGATCCTGGTGCGAGGTCTATCTGAAAAAGGCCCCAGCTGAAACAGGACATCTCTTTCGGCGTCCCGTGAAGCGAGCAAGAAGTTGCTTTTGCGGTGGAAGGTTCTCATTTTGAAATCTTGTGATAAAAGGGAGAACCACTGAAGTTGCCTGGCTGTGGTTTCAGCGAGGCGCGCTGGGAACGCTCACACCTGGCAAGTTAACCCTGCTGTTGGCCTGTGAGACATATCCTCCTCATACCGAACCTGCTAAACTTGTCCAAGCGTATTTCTATAAAGATTGAGAGGCATTTGACTGAGCTCAGTGTAAATCCCCTGAATGCAGTGCCTTGAGCTGCATCTCAAACTTACCATGGATCTGTGGAATCAGATCACAGTGTAAAACTGTTGAGCTACTTAGAGGAATATTACAGTTTAATTAAATTAAGGTGGGGGTTTTTTCAGCATAGAGCTCTCGACCAGCGCTGCCATCCAACAGCACGGAAGCTGACAGTGTGTTTAATGGATGTATTTATCAGCCAGAACACCAAGATGAAAGCACCACGGTGAGGACTGGGAGATTTGGATTCTCTTTCCAGCCTTTCCACAAGCTCCTCCTGTGATTTACAACTTGCCAGGAGCATGGTGGTGCCAGACGACCTTTTGCAGCTGCAGCTTTTTTAATCTTAACATGTTATAGCTGCTGGTTCTTCACATCCTCTGGTGGAAATGGCCTGTTGGAGGAGGCCAGAGCCCTGTCAGATCTGCTGGTGTCTTTCCAGCTGTAGCTGGTTCCTGTCCTGCTTACATTTTCAGGGTGAGGGGGTGGGCAGCTAGGCACAACCTCTTCAACCCTGATGATCTGTAGCAGTTCTTGACTATACCCTTAAGCTGGTGATGAATGCAAATATCACAAAAATGGGTCAAAAAAAAGAAAAGAAAAGAAATTGTAAATAAGTACAGTGCCATAAACCTTTCTGTGGGGAAAGCTTTGGAAAAAGCAACAGTGCTCCTCATCTCCAGATAAACTACAGAGCTTTATTGCAGAGAGCTGGATTTACAGGTGACAGCAATGACGTGCTATTTCAGCCAGTTACTGCTGGCAGAGCCAAGGGTTGGGCATTGATTCCTGTGGAGCTTTAAGAAAACTCTGTCTGGATTTCCACGATCTACAGCAGACTGCCTGCCCGGCTTTGCTCCTAGGTGTGCGCTGGCAGCCGCTCCTGCTCCGGGGTGGAAGGCTGGGTGCAGGCATGAATCTCAGTTTCCACAAGTGACTGGCGTTTCCACGAGCGTCGAACGCCTTCAGGAGCCTGCCTCGCACGGGGTGCTGAGCGCCCGTCGTCTCACCGTTGGGCTTCTTTGTAGGGTTGATGCTCAACACCACTGGAAAAACTTCAGACCCTCAGGTCACAGACCTTTTCTTCTTGCATTAACAGGCTCAGGTCCTTGCTGTTTCTCTACTTGAGACATGAAAATTTGAAATAAAGCCAGAATCTCAGTGGGGACAATGTGAAAGAAGTGGTACATCATCTTAATTTTTTTTTTCTCCGAGAGCTGTGGGGAAAACTGAAAATCTCTGTGTGTGGGAGGGAGGGGATTTTCAAAAGAAACCTCTAAAGTGAAGTAGGATTTCTTAGAATTAACAACGGACCTGTTCACGGTAATGTCCTGAGCGCTAACCTAACAAACAGTTGAAATAAAGTTGTTTTCTCCAAAGCTAAGCGCTAGGTTTCCAAACCATCGGCATTTTAAATTCAAGCTCCGCAGGCTGAACCACAGTTACCGATCAGATCGTGCTGTACGAGGAATTTATTGACTCTGCTACCTCTTGCTGACAGCCAACCTTTCTCCCTTTTGGAAGTGCGTTGTGTCAGTCTCTGTTGATGCAATTTCTGAGCCACGGTGGCAAAACCTTCTGTTTTGGAGTCAGCAGAAATTATGATTTCTGTTTCTGGGTCAGGGACATGCCAATGGCAGATAATACATTGAAGTACCACGGTGTATGTGCAGGTTCTCCCCGGGGTGTTGACCAAAACTCTGAAGCCTGTATCCTTACATTCATTTGACTTCATGTGTAAATGAAGTCCGTGCCTTGAGAGCGTGATGGGAGAAGCTGTGGGAGCTTTCTGCATCAGCTCAGTTCTTTCCTACCATACCCTTGGCCTTTCTCAAATCCATCTCTTGTGCTAAAAAAAGAAAAAAATAAATAAAAGTGGCTCTCCCCTGCTTAACTTCACCTCAGTAATGTTCCTTCTCTTGCTTTGTCACTCCCCATGTTGCTGCAACACCAGGAGATCATTGCTGTGTGGTCAGATGAGCCACCCAGGCAAGGCGGCGCGTGACCGCAGCAACGTGAGGCTTCTCCGCAGCTTGCAAGATGTGGCTCTTCAGCTCGCCTCTTAGAGGTCGGTAGAAGTTTTGGTGCTGTAGCTTCATGCCAGTCCAAATCAAGGGGCCGTGCGGGGTGCCCTCAGCTCACGTGGGTTTCTCTCGGACAGCAGCTGCCTTCAGCAGCACCGCCTGTGCGCGCACCGAGGTTCCTGGGCAAATGGCTCATGCCAGTGGTGCCCAGGATGCAGAGGCCTCAGGGCCCCTTGGGGAGGCACCTTCTGCACCTCCATTGGGTGTAGCACTGAAATCTGAACGGGCATCGGCAATTCCTTCACACGTGAGCTCCTTCCCGGCTCCACGCTGTGGTGCTCAGGGTGGAAGAGGACGCCTGGGAAGCCAATGTGAAGTGAAGACCATGATAGTGGAGTTGCACCCTACAAAGCAACATCAGGCATTATCCTGGTTTTGGGTCCAAGAAGCTGGGAGGGGACACAGCCAGGACAGCTGACCCAAACTGCCCACAGGGATGTTCCATACCATATGACGTCATGCTCTGTGTATAACTGGGGTTTGGCCAGGAGGCAGCGTGGCACAGGAACTAGCTCAGCATCAGCTGGTTGAGCAGCTGGAGGCACGAGGGCATTTTGATTACCCCGTGCTGTAGAAGGCTTAATTCTTAATTACCCTGTCTTGTGTTAGCTTTGCCAAACTCAGCTTCAGGCGGTGAGAAATTGTGCTGCGCACCACTTGTTTTGTATATTAATTATCATCATCATCATCATCATCATCATCTTCCTTTGCTGGCCTATTAAACTGTCTTTCCCCATTAGTTTTACCTTTTCTTTTTCTTTTCCCGTCCCACCGCAGCAGGGGAGTGAGCGAACGGCTGCGTGGCTGTTAGAGCTGCCGGGTTAAACCGTGGCAGCCACGAAGGCTGGGGTCTGGGACCCCCCCTGGCACTGGCCAGCAGTGAGCGTTACCGGTGGTTGTGCCTGTTTAAGCGCTTACAGGCCGGTGGTATTTTCTGAAAGCTCTCAGGATGAGTGTCTCCTCCCTGCTAGGCTGTCTCACCTCTCTGTGTGAGGGTATCTGCGCTCGCAGCCTAAACCAAGCAGGTGTTTCACACTCGTTTCCTTAGAATTACCCTCAAAATGAGGGGATTGTCTGGGAGGGGCTTTGCTTTTAGAAAAACCGTTCTCAAACCTGAGGGAGAAGGTGATGCCCGCTGCTTCCCTGCCTGCCTTCTGGTTTGTTTACGTCTCTCTTTCTTCCTCTTTTTTTTTCTAGCTCGGCAAAGGAAGAAATCAGGCTGGTAGAGCAGCGCTGGCGTGCCGACCCCGGCGCCGTGCCTGCGGTGAAGGTGCCGTGTCGCCCAGCCCGAGCAGAGCCCGCACGCTGCCTGCCGCGCAGCTGCAACCGGGGGCTCGCCGGGCGCGGGGTACGGCTGCCGGTGCGCTGCTTGCCTTTCATCTTGCCGCTCCGCGCTCAAACCAGCACGAAGCACCAGTCTGTGAAAAAGCAGAAAGAAGGCTGAGACAACACACACAAGCTGGTGTCCTTGTCGACCTCCGCTGTGTAGCCTTAGCCGCTCTCCAACGCTCATCTCACGGCTGCGTCGTCCGTAGTTACGATTTTACTGCGCCAGGTACTCGTGCCCCTCGTCCGCTGGTGAGGCTGCTGAGAGCAGCTGGAGGAACAAGGGTGTTTTGGTTGCCCCATGCTTTAGAGGGCCTAGTTCTTAATTACACTGTCTTGTGTTAGCTTTGCCAAATTCAGCAGGCGTGCTAAGGAGAGATCTGTCTAAAACTGGAAACTGTTTCTGTTGTATTTTATTTTTCAAGAAAATGCGTGAACCCATGAGAATTCCCAGCATTTCCCCTCGGTGGGATATAACTTCAGTCATTTCTCACCTCCTAAGAGTAAACTAACTCCTGGCTGAGTTATTCATGGCCCGTTCCCAGCCAGGCTGATGTATATCTGATTGCTTCTGAGGCTGCTGTGAGGAACAGATGAAGCATCTCCCTTCACACTGAGCACTGGCACATCACAGAATTTCTCTGGGACTCTACAATACAAAAAAAAAAACAACCACAAGCCAGGATCTGTCCCAGATGAGCTACCCAGCTTTTCAGCTCTCCTACTCGCTCTCCTCATTGCACCTCTGATGCTCCTCTTCTTTATTCCGCCTCCTATAACTCATTTCTTCCCCCCTGCCCGTACATAATAACTGGTGCTCGGCCAGGACGTAGCATGGCGCGGAACCTCGCCGGCTGATTGTCTCTCTGTCCCTGGGGCTTTCTCACTCTTCCCTACTTAACTGCTCTGCTACACCGGGTCGTGCCTACAGCAAACTTACAGGTTGTAAATAGTTGGGGCTAATATCCAGCTTCTCTATGAATCGCCTGGTGTGCTCTGGGGTGCAGCAGAATGCTTCAGAGCGAAAGGAACTGGGGGGTGGCTTGTCTAGGGCTGATCAGAGCCAAACGTTTGTTCTGAACCGTAAAGGTGTCTTATGGAGAGGCCACAACCGGAGCACTGCAGCAGACAGTCCTGTGCTGCATCGAGACCGAACCCTCCAGGGTATCAATCTGCCTGCTCCTACTCTGGCTTTTATAGGGTTCCTCTGATGTGCAGTGGCTTACAGATGTTTGAGGGGCATCAGCACCGAGAGGATCTAAGCCAGATGTTCCCTTCTCCGGGAACAAGCAGGCATCTTGTAGACGCTGGGTGAAGGAAGAGCTTTGCAAGGTCCTACGCAAAGCAGGGAGTCCTGAAGGAAGCCCTTGAGTGACAGTCACACTCAAGAAGCAAAAAACTTGTCACCACCAAGGCTTATTTTTACATCGCTTGTGCCACTTGGGTGAAAATGCCACCTCTTAGCCCCTAGGTTTGCGAAAGTTAATCTGAATTTCTACCACCAGGACTAGACCAGTGGGGCCAGTGGCCTTCCTGCATCCATCGCCACATCGTTAAGCGGAGGCTGGGCTAGCTCTGAGAGCTGCCTCTGCGACTGATCCCGTTGGGACCGAGGAACGCTGGTGCGTTGCAGATGGGCTGGGGGTTTCCACAGACAGACCCCTCCGCTCCAGAGCGCAGACGGGGGCAAAACCACCAGGGAATGTATACAAGTGTGTTACTCATTTGGCTCAGAGAAGCAGGCAAGGCTGGGAAAAATCTTTTATGGGATCTACTGGCACCACTGGAAAAGCGGAGAAAACCTCTGGCTCACGGTCCTGCCCCCATGGCAGTCTGTCGCAGCCGCGGCGGTACAGCCGCTGCCGTGAGCGCAGCCCTCCCCGGCTTGTGGCGACAAACAAAGGGCAATTATTCACGGGGAAATGAATTCTCATGAAACATGTAAGGTGTTGGCAGGTAAGAAAGGTGCTTTAACCAAAATAACCGTGTGTTTTCTGTGAGGTTTTGTTATGGGTAAAACGCAGGGAGCAGCCGAGCGCAGAGGGGAGCAGGCACGGGGGAGGGCAGGGGGGGAGAGTTCAACCCCCCGCCCCAAGGGTGAAGGGGGTGTTTTCGTGGTGCTCGGAGGGGGAAAGGGGCTTTCTGTGCTTTTAGACAATGATTTATTTATTCACTTTTTCATGAGCTCCGTTATAATGTGCGCTTCTGAAGAAGTGTCGTTATCAAACCCAGACATTGGAGTTTTCTTTAAAAAAAATATGCCGTGGCAACGTGCCGTTTCTTTGCACTTCGCCACACAGTGTTTGTGGAAAGTGGGGTTTTTAACTAATTTCTTGAGCTAGCTCAGCAGTTGCCTGCCGGGTTAAAGGCGAGTTCTTTAATCTTTTTATTTCAGCCTGGATGGCAAAGCGCTTTTTTTTCCGTGTAAACCTCCCCCCGCCCCCGCATTCTCAGAGAGAGCAGCTCCTCCGAGATGAGATCAGACACATGGGCTGGAAATGAGGTGGTTGATTTAGTTTTTGAAATTGCCAGTGTTTTAAAATCATTTGAGACCCCCTACGTATATTTTAAGGCTCCTTCTGGGTTCAGAGGCAGGGGGGTGATGCGGGATGGGAGAGGCAGCATGAAATAGAGGAGCGGGTTTGTGCACCAGCTCAGAGCCCCGCTCTTCGGCCCAACGCAGAAATGTTTGTGTTTCAGTGAATATTCTGCAGACAAAAAGCAAGTGAGGGAATTTTCCCTATAAAAGGGGAAAAAAAACCCAACCCACATCTTTCCTCGTTACCAGAATTTCTCTTTCCCAGTGTAGCCAAAGTTAAAAGCGTGGGTAGTGAGGAGCTGAGCGGGCGGCGATTGAATAGACAGTCCGTCCTCTAACAGACAGATTTTATTGGATACATGCACAACTAAGCAAAACAAAGCGGTGATGTCCAGGCTCCGAAAAGAAGATCTCACCAATCCGTTGGCCAGACGTCCTGGGAGTCTCAGGAACCCGGAGATGGTTGCTGCAAAGGTCCATGTGGATTCAGCTCCTTTAAGTCCAAGGCGATTATGGGGTCTTTAGTTCTGCTCATCTTTTATTTTCCTTCCAAGTCTTTGAGGCAGGTAACACCTCTGCTGTCTTCACTCAGGTAGCACTTTTGCACACTCAGGTATTACGTTCCCTTCTCTTTTCTTCCAAAGACCCTGTCTTTGGCTTTCCTTGTCCCCTTCTCCTCTGCTTAAGGAGTCTTAAATCACACAAGAGCAGCTTCTTCACATAGCATTTAGGGATGGGAGGTTCAAAAGCAAGTTACTTATATTAACTCTTGGGTTTTTATGGTGAGGGTGATCAAACACTGTAACAGGTTTGCCCAGAGAGGTTGTGGAGTCTCCATCTGTGGAGATAGTCAAAACTCAGCTAGACACAGTCCTGGACAATCTGCTTTAGGTGACTCTGCTTGAGCAGGGGGTTTGGACAAGATCATCTCAAGAGGTTCCTCCAACCTCAACCATTCTGTGATTCATGCCAAACGCAGACTGCTCGGCCTGCCCTCCCCTCCTGGATGGCGCTCTTATAACAGAGAAAGCCATCCCTCACATCAAGGTCTGGTATGGCATGTGTCTCCACCGCTCAACGCCTACTGGGTTGCAGCCAACAGCGGAGCTGAAAGTTCTTCTTGGTGGCAAACACAGAGGCCAACCCAGTCTTGCCCTTGACTATGATAGGAGGCGCTTGGCCAGCCCCAGTCTTTTCATCTCTGTGTCAATGCAGAGCTTCACCTGCCTCATCCAGTAACAAGTCGCTACCATGGCAAAGCACACGCAGATTTGCATTAGCAGTACAACTACAACGGGGTGCAGGAGCGCGTTGAAGATGCCGGTGGCCGTGGGGGACCAGCCGAAGAAAATTTCCCACCAGTGGTGTTCTCCCACCCTCTTAATTCGTTCCATTACCTGTTTTATAACATTGCCATCGTGATGTACAGTTATTAGGATCTTTTTAGCTTCTGCCTTAGCATTTTCTAACAGCTGGTGTAAAGTTGCGTGCTCTAGCATTTCTTTTACAAGTGACAAGTCCATGCCGATGGGGGTCGGGGTTATACTACGATACAAGGTATAGTTTCTAATTAGCAACTGGCTAGTAAATACAGGCGGTTTATACACAAAATCACAGCCTCTAATAACAGCTACATTGCAAGCACACATATTCGAGTCATTAAACACGGTCTGATTATAAACTTCATTAATCTGCACGTATTTACACATCGTTCTAAAGCACACACACCCTTTCCCTACGTACACTAAGACGGTTTTATTACTGCTCTGGGGATTGATCTCAAAATGGCACACCCCTTCTTTGGTGTCAAAGCAAACATCGCTTGCCTTAAGGGCATCATCTTCGCATATGAATCCCAGCCCCCTTTCCAAAATGCAGGCTTCCAAATCTACCGACTGCCATTTCCCACGAGATACCCTCGCCCACATGCGGTGCTCCAGGGGGTAGACCACAGACCCGTTTGTGTTAACCCCCAGGGCCACGATGGGATAGACCTTTTCGATGCGAGCCTCCGCCACAGTCAGAACGTGAGCGATGACTGCATTGAGGGCCTGGTCATGGGTGAAGTTGACCAGCCGCCACCAAGCTTGGAGCTGCCGCTCCTTCTCCGTGGCTGCGTCCCACACAATCTTTCGGATCTCGGTGGGGAGGACGCCGTTGTCGCCGTCTCTCAGGATACCTGCAACGACACTCTGCACCCACATCTGGGCCTGGATGCAACTAAGAGCGAGAGAGACGTTACTTTGCTCAATACCCAGCACTTGCAACAGCACCTGGTGGTCTTTCTCACTTATTTGTTCCCAGATGGGCAGCACCTCTGACACGAGCCACTGGCCCATCCCGAGGCTGGTCAGGGATGAATTCAGGGGGTTGAGGAGGCCCTGCACGCCCGAGGTGACAGCCTCCAATTTGTTGGCCAAGACCTCAGCATTCATGCTGTTGAGGACTCCCAGCCCGGCGCCTCCTCCTCCCAGCGCCGTGGCCAGCAGGTCTCTTCTGGCCCGGGTCCCCTGGATGGAGCGGCTGTGGAGCCACGCCAGCCAGCCGGTGTGCAGGGTGGACAGGAAGGGGGTACAGTGTGGTCTGATGGAGGAAATGTTAACGGTGGACAGGGACAACACTACCTTCTTCAGTGACCGAACAGGTCCGGTCAGCAGCTCTTGGACGTGATTTTGCTTGACTACGTAAGGGCCTATTTTGGAAATATAAGGGCGCAAGACAGCAACGATGGTAAACTCTTTTTTAAATCCTTCAGGGCCTCCTATCCACCACGTTCCTCCAAGCTCAGGAGACATTGCTACGCTCAGGTTTCCTTGACACCACACCCGGAGGTTTATGACCAGGTGTGGGCACCGTCCAAAATCCTGACTATACCATGAAGCCTCCGTGCCTAATTCAGATGTATTAAGCGATTTGCTCTCATGGAGGCATTTTACTGGCACAACCCACCTGCGGCCGTTAGGGGCAGCGATAGTCACAGCGGTGCCGTCGATTTGCCTCGGGTCGGTTATACTTTCTTGGGAGTATTTAATTTCCAGTTTTACTTGGTTGCCGACTTCAGCGTAGTGGGCCACGTGCCAGGCCAAAAAATGGCACTTCGAGATCTTAACAGCAGCAAAGGAGGGTGTCATGGTGCTAATCTTGAATTTAAAGGACAGCCCCACGCTGTCGTGGGCCCAGAGGCAGACCACAAAGACTGGCTGGACCAAAGTAAAATTGTACCAACAGTCCAATTTTTCTACTGCGCAGGTTTTTTTCTGATTCTTCTTCGTTTTTACTTCGGTTATGGAAATCTGAGTTACCTGCTGGTGAGTCGATCCATTAATTACCCTGCACCCTACCTTTATTTCTTGCCCCACCTTCCCCAGCAGCTGTGGCAGCCTGTTTGTGCTGTCCCAGCCCCACTCGTTTTCCAAGTACACCTCCGTCCCATGCATAACCACCGTGGACAAATTTAAGCCTTTGTTAGAATTTAAACCCATGCTTCCCGTGTATT
Organism: Psophia crepitans; assembly: GCA_013399095.1. NCBI lineage: Eukaryota > Metazoa > Chordata > Aves > Gruiformes > Psophiidae > Psophia > Psophia crepitans. The sequence goes on along the minus strand of VWZZ01007306.1, from coordinate 529,585 downwards.
TTACGTGAGCTTGAGACCAGGGCCAATCGGTCCCGATTTTTGTGTACCTCCTAACCCTGTGCTGGGCTGTAGCCCGTGTTTCAGGGTGCCTTTCTAAGTAGGAACGACCAACTTTTTGTCTGAGATGCTGATGGGTTGGTTGGGCATGTTGGGTGCTGAGCGCTATGCACATACCAGAAAGCAAAGCAAATCCTGCAACCACAAATTTGAAAGCATTTTCCCCGCAGCACAAACAGGGCTGGTGATGCCACGAAGTTCGCCCTTCCCGCCGGTCACAATCGCCTTCCATTTTCCTTTATCTGCAAAACATAAGCAAGGCGGGCTCTCCAGCCCCATTAATTTCCCTTCCATGCTTTTAATTGTGAAGAATGGAACCATTTTTCCTGCCTTTTCGCCCCCTTTCTGATTTCTACCTGGTACATGGAGGCGCTGGCCTTGTTCACAACCCTAACGGGCCCCATCCATTGGGGTCCCAGCACCTCATTCTTCTCTCTAACCCCCCGATACATTACCAGGTCCCCCATGTTCCACTCCACGGGGTGCAGCAGCACTCCCAGCTGCTTATCCATCTTGGGGATGTTGGTGTCCTGCACCAAAGCGAGCTGGTGGTACGTAGCTGACACCGCCCTCAGCACGTCCTGGACCCACCTGTCTGTCAGCACGCGGGGCTGCAGTTCATCCGGCGGCTCCCCTCTTTGCCACCAGTGCCCCAGCAGCTTCAGGTCTCTTGCAGGAGGCAGTTTTTGGGGACAAGGTGCTTTAGATGCCACAGCCCCCCGTAATGCCAGCAGGACCAGTGGGAGCTTCTGATCCCAGTCTTTCCTTTTCTGGTTCACGAGCTTCCTCAGCGCTGTCTTCAGCGGTTGGTTGGGCCCCTCCACTGAGCCGGGTTTCTGGAAATGCCCCGTGATGTGAAGCTTTTGCTTGATGCCCAGGGCCTGGCACACCCCTTTCGTGACTTCTCCGATGAAGCGTTGGCCGTGGTCTGAGTCAATCTCCTTTGGGACACCCCACTGTGAGAAGACATGCTCTACCAAGATCTTTGCGGTTGCGCTGGCCGTGTTGTTTCGAGCTGGAAAAGCTTCCACCCACTGGGTGAAGTTATCGCTGATCACCAAGCAATACCTGTTGCCTTGGGCTGTTTGGGGCAAAGGGCCAATAAACTCCATCTGCAACTTGCTCCACGGCCCAGAAATCCTCTGGTGGCCCAGGAGGACTTTGGACATTTTTGCATCAGGATTGTTGGCTGCGCACGTCAGGCAGTTGCTGACGTACCTCTCTACATCCTCTCTCATTTTGGGCCACCACCCAGCACCCTGCAGCCTCACCATGGTCTTGTCTGTCCCCAAATGCCCCTGCTCATGAGCCAGGGCCACCAGCTCAGTCCGCACAAGTTCAGGCACCACCCAGACCGGGAAGTCTGTCCCCTCCCTCCGCGCCAGGACCAGCCCCGAGACATCCTTCCACACCTTACACCCTTTGTACTCCCTGCTCTGCACTAACTCCCAGATGCCGGGGTCTTGTGCCTGCAAGCCCAGCAGGTCCACGCTCTCCCAGTGTCTGCTGGGAGTCACCAACACAGGGCCATTCTTCAAGGGCTTGCTGGCCTTCCACATCAGCCCTTCCTTTGCACCTTGCTTGGCTTTGGCATCCGCCTCCTTGTTCCACTTTGCTTCCTCCGTTCCCTTCTTGTGGGCCTTGACCTTAATGATCTGGGCCGGTTGTAGCCTCTGCTCTGCCAGCCTCGTGAGGTACAGCAGCTTTTTGGCGTAGGTGACGGGCTTGCCGTCAGCAGACTGCATGTCCCTCTCCCTCCAGAGTGGCAGCCACTCCAGTGCCACCCGCACCACCCAACCCGAGTCTGTAAATATGGCCAGCGGCTGGTCTGCCGGCGTGTTTTCCAGAGCGGCTGTCACGGCCACCAGCTCAGCAGCCTGGATGGAGTGCGGCAGGCACTTCCCCTTTACCACCTCCCCAGTGTCACGGTTGACGGCGGCGTAGCCTGTGTAGAGCGCTCCTTCCTCGTGGTAGTTGGACCCGTCTACGAACCACACGGCGTAGCCCCTGTCCTTGGCCTCCGCCAGGCTGAGGCCGCTCTCAAACAGGGGTGCCCGCCGCAGCTTGGGCTCATCTGGGGGAACCCCCGGCTCCTCCCCATCCCTCTCTGCACTGATTACCACCCCGTAAGTGCCGGGAGAGGGCACCCCCGCTTCCCTGGGGACCTCCTTGTCGGTCAACGCCAATGCCCAGTTGGCCATCCTGGGGCAGCACAGGGGACCTGCGTCCCCCTTCCCCGACAAGAAGTACCTCACCGGCGCGTGGGAGGTCCTCAGCAGCACCGGGGCCGAGCCCACCAGGTATTCCCAGTGCTGGAGGGCCCAGGTCAAGGCTAAAACCTCCCTCTCATAGTCAGTGAACTGCTGCTCGGCCGGCGACAGGAGGCGCGAGGCATGGGACACGGGGAGGAGCTGGGCACCGTGCTGCTGGCTCAGGGTGGCCCGCAGCCCCCTCCCTGTGCTGGCCAGCTGCAGGACGTAGGGTCTGTCCCCCTGGGGACATGCCAGCATGGGGGCTTGTGCCACATTCTCCTTTAAGGTCTTCACTGCCTCGTCCTGCTCCGGCCCCCATTCCCAGGGGTTGTCCTTCTTGAGAAGGTGGCAGAGAGGGGCAGCTTTCTCTGCATAGCCCTCGACGAACTCCCGGGAGAACCGCAGGAGAGCCAGGAAGGACCTCAGGGTGGTGGCGTCAGCCGGCGCTGACACCTTCTGTATTAGCTCAACCCTCTGCTTCTCCAGCGAGCGCCCTTCCTCCCCCAGGGTCACTCCTAGGTAGGAGACCTCCTTCCAGCAGAGCTGGGCTTTCGGGGGGCTGATCCTGAAGCCTGTCTTCTGGACAGCCTCCAGCACCTCTGCCAGCACCTCCAGGTTCTCCTCCTTTGTCCGGGTGTGGATGAGGATGTCACCGGCACAGGACAGCACGCTCTCCCGGTGGCTGAGCTTCTCCCACATCCTCACCACGTGTGCGTGGCAGATGGCTGGGGCGTTGTGGAAGCCTGGGGGGACTCTGGTGAAGGCAAATTTCCGTCCTCGAAGGGTGAAAGCAAACTTGTGCCAGGACGCAGGGTGCAAGGGTATGGCGAAGGATGGGCTGGTCAGGCTGAGCACCGAGAACCACTCGGATCCCTGGGAGATGGCTGCCATGATGTCAGGGTACTTGGATACTGCAGAGGTCCGCAGTGGGGTGACATGGTTCAGGGTGCCGAAGTCGACTGTCAGCCTCCATGTTTTCCCATCAGCTTTCCGCAGGGGCCACACTGGGGCATTGCTGGTGCTCTGCTGCTCCACCAGCACCCCCTGCGCCAGCAACGTTTTGACTGTGTCCCACAAACCATCCTCAGCCTCAGCCGGGTACTGGGGCTGGGGCTGAGGAGGGGGATCTGGCCCTTTGACTGCCACGACAGTGTCAATCTGCCCACAGTCCAGCTTGCTCCTTGCCCAGACCTGGGGGAACTGCTCTGTGACCCGTTTCACTCGGGGCTCCCACTCAGGGTGGACCAGGAGCTCGGGGGCTTTCACTGACATCACCCTGTGGCTTGCCGGGATGACGGGCGCATCACTCTGGGGGCAGTGGAGCAGTGCTTGGTTTGCCAGGTCCACCACCACCCCCATTTTGGTCAGCGCAGAGATAGCTAAAATTCCCGGCTTTCCCTTCGTTTCGATTTTCCCGAATTTTTCAGACCCTCTGGCAGTCCCAATTTCAAAGGGTATGGGCCTTGTGAACGGCACTGAGGATTTTTGGCCGTTCGGCCCTGTCAATTCAATAATTTCACAGGTTTGGAAGATCCCGGCTTCGCCAGGGGCCACATTCAGAATTGAATAAGAGGCACCAGTATCAATTAACATCACTTGTCCAAGCACCCCTCCTCCAATAGTTACATCAACTATCAGGCGCCCCCACGAATCGGTCTTAATCGGTGCCACAAAAAGGGGCGATGCGGGTGCCTGGCAGCCCTATTGCTGAGCCTTAGACCCCGGGTCAATCGGGTTGGAGCTGCTGTGCTTTTTGGCCTCGTGCAGGGCCAGTTTTCGGAAGAGCTCTGCATCCGGCAAGCCATCGATGTCCTCCTGCTTCTCGTATTTTATCAGGCGCTTCCTCAGCTCAGCCCGCCAAGGGTTGGATTTCTGAAACCTCAGCCCTTGCTGGTTCTCCTTCCCCGAACCACCCTTGCTGTCAGGGTCTTTGCGGTTGTCTCCTTGCATTTTTCTCACCCCCGCGTTTTGGAAGGACATGGCTGAGGTTTTCCCTTTCTTCCCCCCCAGCATGTACCCAGGGAATGCCTGCTTTTGCAGCTCGAAATTCTGGGTCAGGATCTGCTCCAGCTCTGACAGCGGCTTCCTGGCGGCATCTCCGCCAGCGATCACCCGCAGCGGAGGAGTCAGCCCCACCACCAGCGGCTCCTTGAATTCGGGCCTGTCAAAATCGAGGGGGGAGTCTTTCGAGCCAGGCAGCCCGGCCATCTGGTAGAGCATCTTCTTACGGTTAACGTAAGCGTCCGGACGCTCCTCCGGGTTTTGCTTCTCCTGGTGGAACAGCACTAAGGGGTTGACCTCTGGGAAGAAGACCTTCAGCACAGCTGACTGGACGTCCCCGATGTCCTGGACGTTGCCCATCTGCACGTCCCCCGGCAGGGCTGCGAAATCATCCGGTTTCATGCACTTTCTCACCACGTCTATCAGGTCGCTCACCGAGTTGCCGCTCTGGCACCGGGGCAGCCGCTGGGCCCTGGACAGCCAGTTGACGGCCGTCTCCTTCGTCAGCGGCCCCAGCATCTTCCCCACCGTTTTGAGCTGCTCGGGAGTAAACCAGAGCACAGCCCTGTTGGTGTCTATGGCATGGAGCGGGCCGTGGCCAGCTGGCTCATCAGGGGGGGTCTTTTTAATTTTAGAAGCCTCCACCTCCCCTCCCTGGAGCTGGCACATCTCCTCCCGCAGAGGAGCATAGGGGGATGGCCTGGTGGGGCCATTGGCACCCCACACGTCATCCTCGTAGTCATAGTGGGGCGGGTGCGGGTCCGAGGAGTCCTCCCCTTCGCCATTCCCAAACCGGCTCCTCTTGCCTTGGATGGCAGCCACGATGCCCCTCGACACCCCCAGCTCTGCCTGCAGCTCCTGGATCTTGGCGTGGCACACCTTGTGATCAGGGCCAGTGCCCCGGTCCCGCTGGACATCCTGCAGGACCGCCCGCACTGCGCTCTGGGCATCGTGGGTCTCCCCAATCCACTTGCCAACCTCTTTCTCCAGCTCCTCCGTTTTCAACTTCTCATAGCCCAGCTTGCTCTCCAGCCGCGTGATCTCCACCGCGCTCCGCAGAGAGTCCCCACACAAACCCTGCACCTCTGCCCGCAGGTTGTCCACCTGCATTTTAAGCTCGCCCTTGGCCTGCTCCAGCGTCTGCACGCTCTCAAGAGCCTCCTTCAGCAATTTGGACAACTCCCTGCCCACCATCAGCAAACCCTGCAAAGCCGCTCGCTTCTTGCACTTGTTTGTGGGTTTGGGCTTTTTGGTCTCCTCCGACCAGCTCTCCCACTGCTGGCAGAGCTGCTGGTACGCCTCCGGGCCCTGGAAGGCCCCCGGCGACCAAACTGCGGGAAGACATTTCTGGAGCACGAACTGCTCCAGTTTCCAGTTGCTAACGATATCGGTCATCATAGTGAGGGGAACGAGATCAAAGGCGGCTCCGTCTCAGGGCAAAGCTACCATAACACCAGCACCACCAATCCACCCACAGAGGAAGGCTGCGACCCCGCGACCCGCCCCTCCGAAAAGCCACCCGAGGGGATGCCGAACCTGGTAGCGAGGGAAGGGGAAGGTGGGGACGGAGGGCCGCGGCCGGGCAGGCAGCCGCCGCAACCTGCCGGCTCCCGAGGAGGGGACGGGGAAGGGATGCGGGAGCGGGAGAAGCGAAGCAGAGGGGTAATAGGATCCCGATAATAAGATCTCACCAATCCTTGGCTGGACGTCCTGGCAGTCCCGGGGATCTGGAGACGATCGCTGCAGAGCTCCGGTGGATTTGCCACCTTTAAGGTCAAGGTGGCCGCGGGGGTCTTACTGCGGTGGCTTTTTATAGCCATGGCAGGTCGTTGTTTTAGGCTGGTAAAGCTTCTGTTTACTTCCTCAGTGGCTCTTCCTCCTGCAGATGCTGTATGCCTCCCCCTACCTTCCCAAGGACACTTGCCTTGTCTTTTCTTATCCTCTCCAGCACTGATTAGGACTGAAATCACATGGAAGCAGGTGTTCTGCCCCTTATCTGTTTTTGGGGGGAGCAGGATTAGTCACCTCTGGCTCATATTAACTTCTCTTGCACCAAGTGCCCTGAAGAGGGAGAGCTGGAGCCTATCCCCACAGCAGCCATCCTCATGAATTCCCAAGAGGAATTAACACCCTTAGGCACCTGGGTTTTGAGGGGAGATCACACATGGGGTTCACATCCGACACCTGCAACCCACGCAGTCTCCCCAAAGCACTACCTCTGAGCGCAGAGCCGCTTGCTGGGGGCAGGCAAGCTGGCAGGAAGGTGCACAGAATTTGTAGTTTAAATCCATTTTGACATCTGGACTTGAAAAGGAGTGTTTTTCCACGCCACAAAGCAGCCCACCGCACGCTGGCGTGTACCTTGGGGGTACCCCAGGACGTGTCGGGAGCCTTGGCTGTGGTATTGCATCAGCTGAAGGACAGCTGTAAATCCGCACCCGCGAAGGCAGGCGGGCACCCCGACCTTGCCCCACAAACCACATCTGAGCTCGGAGCAGTTTAGAAAAGAAAACTTGACCCACTTGACTTTTTTCTTGTACTACACTGAGGAAAAGGTAGTACTCGTCGCAGTGAAACTGCTATCATTGCCCTCTCATGAGCTACTCCAGAAGCTGCACCTTTCCCTGGAACAAAATCATTTAAAAAAAATTAAAAAGCAAAACCTGTTCACCTGTGGCTGCCTGAGTCCTGGGGAGGTTCCATCCCATTATCCCCCCCAGGCCCTTATTTCCATGTACTGTGGTACTGGCTTCGTTAAACCAGGCTCAAGGCTGAGCAGCGCCCCCCCCCCGCCCCAATCCCAAAATTCAGCCCTTGTAGCCCTGAGAGAACAGAGGGAATGGATTTTTCCTTATTTTTATGCAGCTGTTCCTCCAGCCTGGCGTTTACAGCCCAGCTCCAAAGACCTCTGCTGCAGCACGGGGGTTAACAGAGATGAAACCCCAGCCAGGTCCTGCTGCTTGTCTGTAGAACCCTTTCTTCCATCCCGACGCTTTGCTCCAACCCCCTGAGAGCAAACACTTTGCTTTTAAGAAACCCATCACAGGGAGGGGGGAAAAAAAGGGTTAAAAATGTAACGAGGCTGGTGAAAGCAGGAGGAATCAGCGTCAGCATGGCGAGGGGCGCAGGGTGCGGGCTGAGAAGCAGCAGAGGGGTGAGGAGGAGACCCACAGGGCGAGCACTGAGATGGGGCAGGGGTTTTGCTGGGCTGGGGACTGGGGTGGCTGTCTTTGATTTCAGGAAAAGAATAAACCCCCCGTAGAAATTGTGCAGCTGAATAATGCAAATACACCGAAATTCAGCGATCCCCCCCCCCATCTCGGCCCAGCCGCCAGCCAAACACTCGTGACTAGGAGCTGCTGTACCCCAGCAAGGTCATCAACAAATCTTGCTTGTGCTAACAGATCAGTTCAGCTTACACCTTCTTTTCCTCCCCTCTTTTCTTCCCAGGACAGCAGACCCAAACAACGTGGGGATGTTATAAACAGCAGCTGCTCTCCCGCACATCCCCACGGTGCTTTTATTTTTGCTGGCGATAGGCTGCCAGACAAAGGTATCCCACCTCCAAAATGTTTTCTCCTAGGAGCAACACCCAGCCCTGAGAACAGCTTGGCTGCCAGTAAATAGCTCGACTGCGTATAAACAGCAGCTTCAAAATAATTAAAAATTAATCCCTAAGTACACACAAGATGCTTTTACATTGCAAATATTCCTTTTTATTTCCATAGGAGACACCCCAGAGGTAAAAGCGCTGCAAGGAAGCATGTCTAAAGCTGCTACAACGGCCTGGAGAATCCTCCCAAGCCAAAATACCTGCTTAGAAAACTCAATATATCTGCTTAGACACCCCAGTGTCACCGGCCTTGCAGCAGCCCGGTGTAACAAGCCCTATGTACAAGGTTGTAACGGTGACAAAAAACACCTCTGGGAGCACTTTGGTCTTGGCCAGGAGGCCAGAAGATGCTCCAGGTGACAGCAGCAGCGAGAAAAGGGGGTTGCAGCCATTGCAGCAGCCAGGGACATCGGGCTCCAACTCCACCGTGGGGATAAGGGGACGATTCGCTTGCAGTGGCATTGCTCATATTAAGCAAACTCCCCCAAAAAGAGGTGCCTACACCCACTTCTGGAGAGGTCCCAATTTGAGAGTGAGGGGAAAGGCAAGCAGGGGGAGAAGGAGGGGCTGCTGCATGCCGTGCTGGGGGGGTCAGCTCTGAAAATGAGCCCTTAAAAGCACTGCAGTGCATTTGAAAGCACTGAAATTAACTTTCTCCTGCAGGAAAGAGTTAAGGAGTGATTCAGCCTACCCTAAATTTTAGCAGCTGAGCCCTTCTCTGCAAGGCTTCTGGTGGTTAGCAACCCGCTTCAGGCAGGAAATTATTTTAAATAGAAATGGGGAGGGGACGTGTTGCAGCAGCATGGAAAAATCTGGTGCAAAATGGACCAAAATACAGTGCTGCGTGAGATGCAGAATCGTTTTCCCTGTTTGTCCACCAGCTCAAAGCCCGGAGCAGATTTCTCGGTACCCCAACATGAGACCCTCCCCAGGAAATCCCCCCCTCATCAGGAGGTCAGCCCTGGAAGATGCTGAGGCTTTGGAAGGACCACGAGTATCTACACAAATAGGGCATAAAAAAAATGCCAAACCCTGCTTGGCAGCCAAGGGGGCAGTGAATAAATACAATTAATAACTCTTTTTTTCCCCCCAAACATGGAAATATTGAAGGCTGCTGCCACCAGCTCGCCCCTGTAATTTCACATCACGTATTTCACTCTCTGAATCCTAAACCTCTAAGCGCTTCAAATCTCTCCCTCCTGAAGACGTTTCAAAGCCACTCTGATATTTCAGCTATCATTTAAATATTTCGGTGTATGAGCCTCACAGTGTCACAGCTACCAAAGCAGCGAGGTGGGGAGCCCCAGCAGAATTTCCTTATTTTTGTGGTTTTTCAGCCACTACATTTGTTTGAGGTTTCTTGCTCTTGGCTTCAAAGTTTTCTGTGATGCCTCACACCTCTGCTTCATGGCGAGCTAGGTTGGTGTTCATCATTTTCCAAGCCCGGAGAAAAACACCTCTTGCTAAAGATTCTGCTGAAGAAAACAACTCCACAGCTCAAATCGCATCTTCTCCATATTTTGAATGCGTTTTGATTTCAAGAGGGGAGAAACCAGACAAAATTCATCCTCTCCTTTTTTTTATTCTTAATGCCAAGCTCCTACATATGTCGTTAATTGCACGGAGCTAGATTGAAAGGGGGGAAAGCTAGGTGATGAACTATGAAGCAACTATAATTAAAGATCGGTGAGGTTTTGTTTTCCTTCCTAAAGGGATCTCAGGGGACCCTGTGCGGTGCTGTGGAGGCGCGTGGGGCTGCCGCCCTGGTGCACACCTGCTTTGGGGGCTCGGGGCAGAAGAAGCGGCTGGGCTGAGCCTCAGGCGCTGCCGCAGCAGATGCTCTTTGGCAGCCAGCAGCGAGACGTCTGCGCCGAGATGGGGAAGGACCTACTGCTGTGAAGCCAGCCCTACCACCAAGAGGTGACCGGGCATAGAAAGGGGGAGCTGACACAAAACCCTCCGTCGTCAAATCCACTGCCATGGTCCGGCTGTGGCTCCATCTCTGCATCTGCCTCCAGATCCCAGGTAAGAGGGACACAGCTCTTAAGGGTTGAGGGCGGCTAGATTCATGTTGGAGCCTTTCCTCCAACCTGCTCCAGCGCATGGGATGCGTTACACAGCATCTGGACGATGGAAGGTTAAATATACAGGCTTAGCGTAGATCTACGGGATGTTATTACCTGTTACCACATCATTTTGGACAACGCACTTAACAACACGCTTGGGTTTTTGGTCAGCCCTGAAGCCATCAGGCAGCTGGACTGATCATTGTAGGTCCCTTCCGACTGCAATAGTATTGTCTGGTTTGGTCTGGTCTGGTCTATTCTATTCTATTCTATTCTATTCTATTCTATTCTATTCTATTCTATTCTATTCTATTCTATTCTATTCACAGTGCAATGTATAATGGTATAGACACCTCGGAGTTTGTTTTTACTGCCCCTTAGTGCAGACGGCCTGTGAGAAGCTGCTGCTGGAGACGTTAAAGTAGCGCCTATCTATCTCCACTGCCTGTGTACCGCACAGTGAAGTGAGACCGTAGACATCCCATCAAATTTTCTTCTAACTCTCTCCATGGACTGAATGTTTCCCCAGGGCCACAGCTGGAAACGCTGTTATAAAACCGAGCTGCCTCCTGCTTATTGCTGCAGGAAGTCTGGACCGACTGTAGACCATCGATATCACAGCAAGGTGGTAGAATTACGCTTTACAGGACAAACTGCGCCATCAGTTCTTAGATGAAAATTATTGAGAGCTTGAAACACCCATTAGATGTATATATATTTATATATATTAGGGTGGTGGCCCAAGTTGGCTCCCCAGATGTTGCCCAGCCTGGGTCCATAGCCGCCCAGCATCCTCGCTGGAGGCCACCAGGATTGCGGGTGTTTTCTTCGTGGCGTGTGACGGTGATCCAGCCATGGTGTAACGCCCGACAATCTGGCAGCAAACAGCCCGAGGCACTTTATCAACACTGTATACAGGTAATAATATCCTATGGATCTATGCAGTGGGGTCCCCACTGAGAGAGCCCAAATAAATCAGAGTTTGCTCCGCATGTGCAATGGAAACAGGGACCGGTTTTGAGGTTCTGCAGGCTGGTCTGGCCGAGCACATGGAAACAAACCTCTCCCACCCCGATTCCCCATGGTCCCCCATGAAAATATACACCAGGAAAGGGAACAGGGAGAGTCTGGAGGACGAAGGTGCAGCAGGGGATGAGCTTTTCTGCTCTGGCTCTCTCCCAGCTCACCCTGCTGGAGCTCGGCCTCTGGCTCAGAGCAGAGCTGAGCATTTTCCAGTATCCCTTCTCATCTCTTCTGATTCATCTAATATCTCACCAACCGCTCGAGCAAAAGGCTTTCCTGGGGCGGTTAGGTTTCCCATGCCCAGCAGAGCCAGATCTCAGGGCAGCCAAGGGGACCCTGAAGCCACCATGCCCCGTGGCCACCCACATTTCATCCCCTAAAAACCCACACTGGTGTTTGCCAGAGCAAAGTTGGAGAGGCTTGCACCCCAAACTCTGAAAATTATGTATTTTAGTAATAAGGAAACATATATATTGTCACAGAGCCAGAGCAGGCAGTGAGAGGCTGTGGCTGCAGTGCAACGCCAGGATTTGGGCATTGCAACGTCAGGGCTGAAGCGTGCTCGTCTCTGCAGCACCCCACCAGCCATGGGGTCATCGGTGTGGGGACAGAGGAGGGCTCTGGACCTGTGTCAGTCAGCAGAGCCCTCTCCTCTGCTTGTTCCCATCAGGGACATGGGGGACATGGGCCTCGGGGATGACTTCAGGTGTTCTTGTGGTCACGCAAACCCCTTTGCACACCGCTGGGTTTGCAGGGCTGCATGAGGCTGTTTGCAGATACTGTAAGCAGCGCTGGGATTTTGAAGGAAGACGGACATTTTATGGTAAAAATAGCCCCAAAAAAGTGATTTGTTGAGCTTTTCGCATCGCTGTAGAACACGTCTGGGAAACAGATGGGGAAAGCGAGACCATCCTTATCTTCAAAGGGCTGTTTTTCACTTGGTCTCGGAATATCTGCAGCTTTGTAGGACTGTTTGCTGCACAGAAAGGATCACAAGTCACCTGTTGTCCTTTTCACAAGGCCACGTCCTCGCTCGCACGCAGACACCGCTCACATCTGCCTAGGCCAAACACGGCTTAGATAATTTTTTACAAAAGCTGCAAAGCCCAAACACGGAGATGCGATGTCAAACTGAAGCTTTCAACCCCACCGCTATCCCTCGCTCCCTCTCATTCCCTAAGCCTCGAAATTCACACAAAAATCACATCGTCTGAAAACTAATATCAAATTGGCTCATTTTGAGATGTTTTGCACATTTTTTCGCGTCTTTTCTATTCTATTCTATTCTTTTCTGCACCTGAGATGCGATCTGAAGTTTATTGGTGTTGCTTCTGTTAGAACAAAAATCTGGTAAATAAGTTGTGTGGCTCAAAAAAAAAAAAATCCATGAAAGAGAGGTGAAGCCTCTCCAAAAATGAGAGAGAAAAGGAGGCAGGAGAGGAGCATCCACAGGAGGAGGTGGGGGTGCCCTTCCCTGCACATACAGACCCCAGGACACCCTCAAAATCATCCCTCTCCCTGCCACTCAGCCTCCTCCCTAGATGAGTGTTTACAGGACAAAAATCTACCTGTGTAACTCAGCTTGAGCAAAAACTAGCTGGGGAACCCAAAAGAGCCTCTGAGGTTCCTGACAAAGACGTCCCTGTTTTTCGCTTGTGTCTCGCCCTGGTCTGTGACTATTTGGTCTTATTAAGCCTGCAAAGAAAATCTGTACTTAACATGGAAGAGAAGTAATGAAAAAAAATATTAATAACTACTTATTTCTGTCTTTTTACTTAGGTTTCTGCACAAACCTACTTCTATCCCAGATTCCAGGGCATATTTTAGCCCAAACCAACAATAAAACAGAGATGCTCTGTGAGCTGAAAGAGGAGCACGCTGGGGTGTACTGGTACCGCTGGAGCCAGGAGAGGCAAAAGTTTGAGTTCTTGGTATTTTCCAACCTGTTGGGCAAAGCCACGTACGGCACAAACATCAGCCCGGAAAAGTTTAGTGTCCAGAGCGCGAGTTCCCGTACCTCCTACGCCCTGCACATCAGACACCTCCATGCCTCGGACAACGGCACCTATTACTGCTCCATCTCCCAGTCCTTCCAGCTCTTCCTGGGCAGCGGCACACGGCTCGGTGTGGGTAAGCATCACCCCCAGGGCTCCAAAATGTGCCACCAGCAGCCCGTGATGAGGTCCCCTAGGTCAGGGGTGGTGTGTGTTGGTAGACCTTTCCCAATTTTGAAACGCAAGGTTGGGACTCCGGGATTTTTGTGAAGAGACTTATTAGACCGGGTAAGGCAGAAAACACAGCAAATAGCTGTATTTTGTGTCAGCTGCCTGTGACAGTCCTTTTGCCACCAGCAGCTGCCTTGCTGTGGTCATGCCTTGAGCGCCGCGTTGGTCCTAGTGCTTTAGGATTGCCACAGGAATGTGCTCAGCCTCCAAACTGGAATACCCTGTGTTTCTCTTCTCCCCTGTGGTGCTTTGGATGAGAGGCTGGATGTGTGTCCTGCCCAGCTCCTGGGCCCTCCCGCACCCCGGGTCTGCCTTACCCTTCCTCCAAGTGGCAAGAGCAGCAGCTTCAAGGCCGGAGGCCATCACCCCTCGCATCGCTGGGGTGGGCCTGCCCACAGGTTCCAAACCCCTCCTTCACACAGAGGACTGAATTGGGATTTATTCCTCAAAGCCCTCGACCCACCGTCACTGGGGAGCTCCAACCTGAGATCTGCAGGTGGCACTGGGGGGGTGATGCTTTACTGAGCCTGGGTCATAAAACAGCTCTTTTCAACCCGTTTTCCCCTTGACCTCCGAGCAGGAGGTGGTGGAGAAAAACTAATGCGTTCAAAGTAGGATTCAGCCCTTTTTTTGCAGGCTTTTAGGGAGACAAATAACTTATTTAACCAAGATGCAGCTACTGCTGGTGGCTCTAAGTCATCCCCACTGCCCAACACTTTCTGGGTTTTTTTTGTCCTGCACCTTGAGCTGGCTGAAAAATCCCTTTTGGATTCTTGCTGGCTTTCAGAAAAGCTTGTTTAAGATAAAGGAAGAACTGTTTTCTCTTTATCAACTAGGCACATATTTCTGGGCAAAGCAAAGCATGAAAAACAGGAATGAAATTCAGCATGATCAAGGACAATCCAATTTAAAACTAAACATCAGCAGGTGCTCGGGGAGAACTCTGGCCTTGCTGGAGATTTTCTTTTTTTCCATCCATACACATGATAAAACAGATTTGCCTTTCAGTTCCTTTTCTTTAACTCCATATATATCAGAAACCTGATGTCTCCCCTTTCCATGGAAAAGAACTGTAGTTTCCGTATTTATTTCAGTCCTGGACAGAAGCAGAAAAAAATAGTTTTGATTTGCTGAAATTTTGAATAAGTGGGGTTTGAGCGGTCAGATGTACAGATATTTAATGACATTACTGGCCTATTTTCCTGACCACCTTTACAGAGAGATAAATGTGCTCCATTATAACTCAGGTACACCATATCGTGCCCTCATTTCACCAGGAAAAAAAATAATCCGATTTTAAGGAAAGAATAGAGCAACCTGAATAGGGAAAAGAAAAGATGCAGGGAACCCCTTAAAACCTCCTGCTGCTACTGAAATCTCCAGAGTTTGTGCAGCACTGGTGAGAGAGCCTGGCAGTAAAGGTAGCTCAGGAACGTTTCCTTTCTCCCTTCCTTGACCTTCTGCCCTCGTTTCCTGGTACGTTGATTTATTAATGCTTTTTCAAGCTCTTGGTAACTTCTGTGACCACCAAGAAGTTCAGGCCAAGCTCCCAGCCCCTCCGGATAGCCCAGCACTTTGTGGGGGGGGGTGGTCCCTGGGTGTAACTAGTTTTAAAACATTAAATTTTCAGCCTTTCTTGCCTGCTATTTGAGATCCCCACTGTACTCAGTGCCATATTGACCATCCTCTTCTCCTTACCCACCAGTTGATGTTTTGCCTCTGCCTCTGAAGACCACCCAGGCGCCGCCCTCCAAAAAGCCTGTGCGGTGTGCAACCAAAAGCAAAGCTGCCAGCAAGAAAGGTACGGCACCGGGTTGGCTTGCAAAAGGGTTTTACTGAGCTCCTGAGGGTCTCCAAGGTTTGGCTGCAGTTTGTCCTGGGGTGGGGGCAACCTCAGTGTGACCCTGCAGGAGAGGGCATCTGGGTCCACCTAGACTTTGGATGGAGCTGACCTGCCTTTAGGAGTGGTCCCCTGGCATATAGAAGCGTTTAGGGGCCAGGATGTATTTCCATTTAGCTCTGACTAAGCTCTGGTGTCCCTTGGGTGTGAAGACCCTGCACATGCAGCATCAGTCCTGCAGGCAGAGTGAATTCCCAAGCCAGAGAGGACACCAGGAAAAAGGTTATCATGACTCATAGCTAAGTTCCTTGCAATGCCTCCAAGGGAGGGTCATGACCAGGGAGGGTCACCTCCAAGGGTGATGGTCATGTCCCCCACCCGGTCTGAGGACTTGCCTTGCTTTTCTCCCCACCTCGCCCCATCCTTCATCCCCAGAGCTGCTGAGGAAGGATGGTGCTGAGTGCTGAGCTGGGGGAGCAGCTCCACACTATGTCCCCTCCTGCTCTCTAGGTGCCTGCAGCCCCCTGGTCTGGGTTCCCCTGGCCACCAGTGTCCTGGTCCTCCTGCTGAGCCTGGTCCCCACTGCCTACCGCCTCTACCGTAAGCATCCCACCACCCTGGGGGACGATGAAGGGTCTCGGGCTCCGGCACAGCCCGGGAGAGGGATGAGGAACTGGGAGGACGTCCCAGGGCTCACAAAAGCTGTCTCTCCCCAGGTCTGCGTCGCAGGCTGTGGCTTCGTGTCCACAGGCAGTAAATCCCACCGGCTCCCCCTGCCTCAGGCAGGCAGGGAAAATCTACAGACCCTCCCCTGCACGGTGCTGAGCTCTGCCTGGGTGTGACACAGGAAGGGTGTTACAGGGGGCCGACGGGTTCGCACTGTGAGACAGACATTTCTTTCCTGCGACAGACCACAACCTTAACATTTTCCCTGGACACAACTGCTGGCAATGGGCCGGGCCGGATCCTGCAGCGTGCTGAGCGTTCCTCAAAGGACACTGAGCAGGGTGGACACTGTGACTGGCTCCTCACCGGGGCTGATGGACCGAGGGGATTCAGGTGGGCTGGAGAGATGCTCTGAGAGCTTCTTGGCTCTCCTCTCCGTTTGCCCATGGGATGTCATGAAGGAACTTTTCTTTTGTGAACACTCTGAGAGCAACCAGCAGAGGGGCAGGTCACTGCGCAGCTCGTAAAGACCCTGTACAGGCACATTCCTTAGAAACAGTGAATACATCACACTGTTTTGCTCTTCGGGCTGATGTCTTGTGGCTGCGGGACGTGGCTGTGTGGCGAGCAAGGAGCCATAGCCTCTGCCCGAGCAAGAGTTAAACAGCACAGCTCCGGGGGGAGCCAGGGCTGGGAGGGCACCTTCTCCCACGGGAGACGGCCAACAGCCCGGAGTGGGAGCGAGAAGCCAGACAACGCGCTGTACCCAAGGCCGAACATCTGGCAGAGCCCGAAGGCCAACGCTGCCTCTGAGAGCAAAGGGAGGCAGCCGGGGGCTGGCCCGGAGCCCAGCGGCACGGCGCACAGGCAGAACTGCCCCGAGCAATGCCCGAACGTGCCGAGACCTGAGCAATGCCAGAGTGAGCCCCAAGTGTGCCAGAGTGAGCCCCCAGTGTGCCAGTGAGCCCCCAGTGCGCCAGAGTGAGCCCCCAGTGTGCCAGAGTGAGCCCCCAGTGTGCCAGAGTGAGCCCCAAGTGTATCAGAGTGAGCCCCAAGTGTGCCAGAGTGAGCCCCAAGTGTGCCAGTGAGCCCCCAGTGTGCCAGAGTGAGCCCCAAGTGTGCCAGTGAGCCCCCAGTGTGCCAGAGTGAGCCCCGCGTGTGCCAGAGTGAGCCCCGTGTGTGCCGAGCCCCGAGCAATGCCTGCGAGTGCAGAGCCCTGAGCGATGCCAGGAGCAGGGTGGCTCTCTGGGGAGACATCTCCCCAGGGATGTCAACAAGCTGCAGGGCTGACATGGGGCTGGAAATTCGGCACCTTGCTGCATGCAGGCAGCGGGTGCTCCCTTCTGGGTGCATCCCCGGCCCCGTGTTTCTGCGGAACTACAGGCACCAGTGCCAGGCTGCATCAGCTGCAGCGAGTGCAAGGGGAAGGTGGTCCAGACCCCCCCCTGTCCCCGGTGTGAGTGGGAAGGCCAGCAGCTATTTTCACTGCTGGGGAAGCAGCAGGGATCCCCTGTCCTGCACATGGTCCTTACAGCTGCCCACAAGCCAGGGGCTGATGTGGCTCCAGAGTCTCCAGGGCAGGGGCAAACACGGGCGTGGGGGGAGCACGTGCGGGTGGAAAGCCTGGCAGTGGCACAGCAGCATCCCTCTGGCCTCACCCCCCTCCCCTCCCAGCCGCAGGGACCTGCTGCTTTCCGCTTTAATGTAGATTTTTCCCAGAGGACTTGGTCTCGCACCTGCCCACAGGTGCTCCTTGCGATGGATATTTCCCATAAATGGTGCAGTTACGGATATTTCCCGTAAATGACGCAGTTATAAAGCTGGCAGTGGACCACGCTGAGCCAGCTTTCCCAGGCAGCGATGCCAACCCTGGCTCTCAGGCCACCCGGCTGATGGCCACAGGGGACACTGACCCCAGACCCCAGTCTCTGAGCATCTCTGCTTCCAACACATCATACCAGCAGCATAGGTTTTAGCTCTGTGAAAGCTGTATTTTAGCCTCTGTGAAAGCTCAAATGAATTAAACCCACTGTTTACCTATCCTGCAAGCACTTGGTGTGCAGAGCTTCACCCGGAGCAGGTGATTTTTATGATAAGCATTTTTAGAGGACAGGTATAAGGAAAACTCTTTGAAACTTCTCACGGGCAAAACTTTATTCTTTCAAAAAGCAGGGGTTTTCCCTCTGCTGCAGCTGCTTTTGAAATCCCAGCTCCGTTTCCCACACCTGAGGCATCCTGACGTCCCTGTCCATACCTGCTTCACCTCTCCCACCTCCTGGCCAGCAGAAGAGATGGCTTCCCGTGGCCAAGCAGCCAGGGATGGGTCTGGGCAGCAAAAGTCAGGCAGCGACAGCCCAATCCTTCTCTCCCACAGGAAGGTGAGTGGCCTCGGGGATAACCCTGCCCAGCCTGCTCCTCCTCCCTCCATCCCCAAGCTCAGGCCATCCCCACGGTGTCTGGCCCTTGCTGAAACCACCCAGGATAGCACCGTCTTGCCTTGGCAGACACCAGATTATCCCACCTCCAGTAATCCCCGTTCAAAGGATGGGTATTTCCCCCTTAGCTCTTGGCCAGCCAGTGAGTAACTGTAACAGGCAGCAAAAATTTGCTCAACTCCTGAATACCCCGATTTGTCTTCATTGTTCCTTTCTAAATTGGAAAAAAAACCCATCTAACAAACAAACCACAGAACAAACAAACCCAACCTCACCATCATCTGTGTGCAATGAGGACGGGGGGGTACAGCAACAGCCGAGGACGCTACACGTCCTGTTGAAACACAAGCTGGAGCAGTTTAGCAATGGAAATAAGGAAAACGTAGTAATTCCTGTAATCAGTAGGGTGTCTGCAGGCAGCAAACCTCGGAGAGACTTCAGCAGCATGTTTTACAGCTGCGAGGGCCGGTGGGAAAAAAAATCACCTCCCGTTTCACAGACATTTTCCCCAGAGCACATACAAGAAAGAAACAGAAGCACTAACGAAGAGGTGCTTGTACGTCTGGGAAAACGAGTGCGGTCCCCTGGTATCTGCAGCTGCTTTCGTTTTCCTTCCTTCCTCGTCACTGTGCGGCGAGCACGATGACAGTACGGTCAGGGACGCCGTGCTGTGGCACGTGGGGGGAAGAGGGGTGCTTCCCTCCTGGAAACTACTGGGGAAGGATTTCTGTGCATCTCTGCTAACAGCACCGTGCCCGGCTCCGTGGAGGGAGAGATACAGGTAACGGCATCACCCATCGCAATGTCACCCCTGCCGCCGTGTCCTGGCAAATTAATGTCCCTGGTTTATTCCTTGTTCCCTTCCGAGGACGGACCAGGCTTCTCCCATCTCCCGCCGTCTCCCTCCTCCACACCTAGAAGGGAAAAGGATGGGATTTTATACAGAACCCCAAATCCTCCCGCGAGCGGTTAATAAATGACGTCACCTTAAATGGCAAAAGGAGGTGCCGCAAAAAAGAGACAAAAGGCGTTGGGATGGGGCAGGGAGGGTTTTGCAGGTCTAGGGGTTTCAGTACGAAGGGGAACTTACGGTGCGCCAAATCGTCAGGCAAGGAACTGCAAGGGACGGCAAAAATTACATAGTGCAATAATCTTCTGTTATTTCTGTATTTGCATTCTGTCTGGTTTAAGTTCTCTGTTATACAAAAAGCCGATAGTTCCTCTTTGGATAAGCAGTGCGTGCGCATCTTGAAAGCAGTAAACTACTCCAGGGACAGGGAGCAGGGCAGAAATCCAGGTATTCCAGGCACTGCAGGACACAGTCTTCACAGTTTTGTAAAACTTCTGTAAACGGATTAAAAAATTTTGCCTTTCCAGAACATCTCAATTGCCAGCCTAATACTGGCAGTGCCCATTTTTTCTTTATTCTTTTATCCTGCTCAGTGATTTTTATGTGAAGGGCCTGTGTTCTTATAACACAAACAAGTGAACATAAATCGGGTGCAGTCGAAAACACTCGACCAAAACCAAGGTAGTGACACGAGGCCAGAAGTTAGAGCTGATTTTAAAGCTCCTAAATACATTAAAAAAAGAACTTTGCAGAGTCGTAACCACATTTATCCTTGGCCAGCACGGCTCCGTGCACAGCAGCTGCTTATTAAACATCTCCTCCTGGCAGTAAAAATGGATTCACTGCCGGACTTCTGGGCATCCAGACCAGGCTCGGTAAATGGGAATTTCTAAATGTCTTTTCCTGCCGCCGTACAAAATCAGATACGTCCCAGAATATTAAAAAAAAAGAAATCCCAACATTTACTTGCTTCTCCTGAATCCTGTTAGTGCACAGACATAGCCCTGCACACGCACATCCCTGTGACAGTTATTTATATTGACACTTTCATAATAATTATGTATATTACTATATATACAGCTAGAACTTACCTATTGTATATTACAGTTAAATATATATCATGTATTCAATCTGGTTGTAACTTATATCATGTATCTTACAATGAAATGCATTATATAAAGCCATTTATAGATAATTTATATATCTATAGCTCTCTATATATGTTATTATATATATGTTGACAACTATATAGAATGACAGATACCTATAGAAAAACCCCACTGGGAAACAAAGAAGTGCCTTCAGGCAGCAGAAGGGGCTTCACTGCTTTTCATTCAATAAACCAGAAATGGTAATATGTGAAATATATGTGATGGTAATGGTAATATATGGTAATATATATATGTAATGGTAATATGTGAAATTTCTGATTTATATAAACCGGAAATGGTTTCTTTAATATTATTATAAATTTCATTTAATATTATTTCTGGTTGTTGAATTCAGTATTAGATGAAATAACCAATATTTGTGTACATCGCTCTGTCCGTGCTGCGCGCACTCAGGGTGAGATCTGCCATTTGATTTCCCCGCTGGAGTTAGATTTCTCCGTTAGCCTTTAAGGTATCCGGATGCGTGAAGGGGGACTGCATCACGCTTTTAATTAGGGGAATATCGTTACTACTATCTGCACTTTCCGACCTAGTTAATAAATGAAAACCAGGATGTGAAACCCTCCAAAAAAATCCCAATGACGGCATCGGCGCAGAATTTTTGCTCAAACGGCAAAACCCGCTCCGAAAAGCTCCCTGGAGGGGTGGGGAGCCCCCAGCCAGCCAGGGCGATGCCGGCACCCATGAG
Source organism: Psophia crepitans (assembly GCA_013399095.1). Classification (NCBI taxonomy): domain Eukaryota; kingdom Metazoa; phylum Chordata; class Aves; order Gruiformes; family Psophiidae; genus Psophia; species Psophia crepitans. The sequence goes on along the minus strand of VWZZ01007306.1, from coordinate 508,697 downwards.
CTTGGCTTTTTTTGGGTCGGGCAATGAGTAAGGGCTAAATTTCCCCTTGCCCAAGCCGGACCGAGCCCCTGCGTCGTGCGGCAGAAAACACAACCCTGCGGAAATCGTGGGCCTCTGCGGGTAAAGTCGTCACAGGCCTGAGCTCTGCCGGGGAGTGCCCAAACCCCGCCGGATGTCCCCGATGGGAGCGGTGGGTGCCTCCGAGGAGCAGCGATGAGCCCGCCAGCCCGCGCCAGCTGTCAGCACCCCGCCTGCAGCAGTCCGCCCCGCGTCCCACTCCACACCTTCCTCCGCGCTGTGAGCACGATGGAGCAAGCCTTACCCAGCCCAAGGTGGAGCCACAGCGGTTGTTCTGCTCCCCTCCTCTGCTCGTGGTTACAACGTCCAGTCCGGCGGTTGGGCACCAAAATACGGGGTGCAACCAACCTCCCTCCCCACCAGGCTGAGCAGGGAGGAGGGCTGTGGCTTAGGAGACATCTCTGTCCCCAGAGCTGCTCGTTGTGATCTCGCCCACCACGTTTCCTGTTGCTCCCTCCCAGCACGGGGCCGCGGGCCGCGCAGGCAGCGTGACACGCAGCACGAAACCTGCGTGTCGGGCAGCCGGCGCCGGGGACGGCAGGGCATCCTCAGAGGAGCTGGGTGCGCGCTGCTCTTCCACGTTGCGGCACGGCCCATGGCAGAAACCACAGCTGAGTCCCACCATATCTGACATCTCTTCAGGTGCCACCACGGGAGGAGACGCTGGAGTGCCGGAGGTCCTGCAGCCGGCTTGCAGGCAGGGTGGCAGGCAGAACCACCGCTGTTCCCCAGCAAAGCTCAAGGTGCAATCGCTGTCTGGCGTCAGCCCGAGACGGATGGTGTGTCAGGGAGAGGTGCTGGGCTGTGACACCCAGCCGCGGGACTTGAAAACCTTGTGCCTTGACATCAGCACCGAATGCAAAAGTCAAAGGGGCTGTTTCTTATCGGTGGCTTCAAAAAAATAGTGAGACCAAATGTTCCTGGGGGCTGGGGCTGCATATTCCTGCCCTGAGCACCGAACTGCGAATGACGCTGCTGTTGTCAAAATCTGTCCCAAGTCATCTTGATGCAGGAGGAAACGAGCCAGAGCAGCAGTGGAACAGCCATTACTCAAACCCATGCTTTTCCACAGGTTGTTTTGTGTTCTTCTTCCCCCCCCCCCCTTGCTACCACAGCCAGGATCAGTTTGATAGAAATGTGGGTCACATCTCACTGCGCAGAGCCCAAGCTGCGATTCCCAAGGAGATGCCGGGGGAAGGCAGCTGCTGCCGTGCAAATTCCCCTGGTCCCCAAACCTGGGTCCCCCCTCGCCTCCCCAAAGCTGAGCCACAAACTGGGCTGGTTGGCTGGGGTCAAGCATCTTTCCTGGCCATCATCCCTCTGTCAAGAGGCATCCAGGGTGCCCTGGGCTGTAAAACAGAGAAAGGAAAAACTCACCTGCCTTCCCTGCCCTCTCCCAGCGCCAAAGATCATAGAATCATAGAATCATTAAGGTTGGAAGAGACCTCAAGGATCATCCAGTCCAACTGTCCCCCCCCCACCTATTAACCACTAAACCATGCCATGCTGGAGGTCCCAGGCAGCAACAGAGTTGCTCCACTGCTCCCTGCTGGAGGGATGAAGGGGTGTGATGCACCAAAGATGGCCACAGCATCCCCAGTGATGTCATTTATGGGTGGGCTGGTGATATAGCCCCTTCTCCCTTCCCTGTGCCACTCACAAGCAAGAGAGAGTCCCAAAGGGCTGTGGCAAGAGTCCTGTCCCACCCCGAGCAGACAGGGACGCAAACACTGGGCTTGCAGGCATGGACGCTGCAGCCCTAAAGGGCTGGAGCCACATGAAGCTCCAACCAGTTCCAAGCCATCATCTTCAGCTCACACAACTGGAGACACAGGTTGGAAAGCCACAGGCAGTTCACGTGTGTGTCTGTCCTGTCTGCCAAACGTATACACACCCAGAACAGAGTTTCTGTCTCTGTGCAACAGCAACCACACCAAAGGGTTGGACCCTGCCCTTTCCTCTCACTGTCTGCGGTGCAGAGGACAGAGATGGTGGGAGAGCTGTGGAGCACTGCAGGATCCGTTCTTGGGATAAACATCCTTCTGCAGGGCCCACAGCTAAGGAAGATTTAAGTGTTCTGCATTAAAGAATGAGATAATTGGAAAATTAACAGTTTCAGAGGAAATGGATGTGAACATTGTAATGAGGTCTCATAGTTAAGAACATAAAAATGACTGGTTTGGATCAGAGCACAGGTCCAGCCAGATGACTATTCTGTCTCCAGCACTGGCTACAAGCAGGTGGCTAAGGAATAATAAGGACAAGGCAATCATATATGACACTTTCCCTTCATATTTTTATTTTATTTTTAACTACAAAGATTTCCTGAGCCTGTTGCTATCTATTGAGTAACCCACACTGGACCTCTCTTCCAAGCGTTTGTCCAGACTCTGCATCCTCAGTGTCCTTTAGCAGGGACATCTGTGGCTGAAGGACAACTTCGCTTGCTTTCAGCCTGACCCACATCAGCTTCATCCGCTCCCCCTTAGTTTCTGTACGGGAAAAGGCAGTGACTAATCAATCCCTTTCCACACCCTCCCAGTCGCCCACAATTCTGGCAGCCTTTAGTGTATATCCACTCAAATCATATTTCCAGACTAAAGAGCCCTAGCCTGCCCACACAAGCCCCCTCTCAGACCTCTGATCCTCCATTTTGTCCTTTTCTGAACCTCTTCTGGTCCTACTACTTCTCTTTTGTCCCCTCTTTGAGATGAGGGAGTGAGACCAACACAGCATTCAAGGATTTGTACAATGCATTGGACCATGCATTGACCATGGTAAAGGCAGGGACTGGGAGAATGAAGAAGCACCCACTGTAGGAGAAGATCAGATTTGAGACCATCTAAGGAACCTGAAGTGCACAAGTCCATAGGACCTGATGAGATGCATCTGCTGCGATGAAGTTGCTAAACCGCTGCCCTGGTTTCAAAAGCAGCACGACCAGCAGGTGAGGGAGCTGTTTCTCCCCCTCTACTCCACTTCTGTGAGACCCCACCTCGAGTACTGTGTCTAGTTCTGGGGTCCCCAGGACAAGAAGGACATGGAGCCGCTGGAGCGAGTCCAGAAGAGGTCACAAAGATGATCAGAGGGTTGGAGCACCTCTCCTATGAAGATAGGCTAATGGAGTTGGGCTTGTTCAGCCTGGAGAAGAGAAGGCTCCAGGGAGACCTTAGAGCACCTCCCAGTACCTAAAGGGCCTTCAGGAAAGCTGGAGAGGGGCAGGGAGTGACAGGACAAGGGGTAATGGCCGTAAGCTGAAGGAGGGGAGATTTAGATGAGATATTAGGAAGAAATTCTTCCCTGTGAGGGTGCTAGGCCCTGGCACAGGTTGCCCAGAGAAGCTGTGGCTGCCCCCTCCCTGGCAGTGTTCAAGGCCAGGTTGGATGGGCCTTTGGTCAACCTGGGCTAATGGAGCATGTCCCTGCCCATGGCAGGGGGGTTGGAACTAGACGGTATTTAAGGTCCCTTCCAACTCAAACCATTCTGTGATTGCACCGTTGGACGATACGATGACATAGCTGTGCTCTCTGTTTTATACCAAATTTCTTTCCTACCTGCTAACACCTGAGCTTCTTTTTCTGCTGGGCACTGAACTGATGTTTCCATGGCAGTCCCTCTCTTAACCCAAATTTTCACCTTTCACAGCAATGTTTGGCTCCTTATTTTATAGGTTTTCCTTGCGTGCATCACTTCATGTTCGCCTGCTCCAAATTTCACCTGCCCCTGTATTGCCCAGTCTCTGAAAGATCCTTCTGCAGTTCCATATTTAAGGTACATAAACGCACGTATATCAGTGTGCACAGAGGTCTGCAGGACGTGTTTTAAACATGAACTGCCACATGGCTACTGAGCCCAACACTCAGACAGGGTGGGAGCAGTACCTCTAGGAGGACAGGTATAGAAAGCGTGATCACACGCTTTACACAGCAGTGCTGGGGATCGGGCTGTTTGAAGTGAAACTCTAAACGCCGAATTCAATTTGCTTTGTTACTGACAGTAGAGCATTAAACCAGCTGCTGCTTCTTGATGCAGCCATCTCTCCTCCCCTCCGCCTCTTTTGAACCAGGTAGCGTGGTTTAGGGTTCAGTTTTACACACCTAATTCTACAGCAAGTGTTGTGGTTGTTCAGATTTTTTTATTTTTTTTTCAAGAAAATGCAAAATCAGGAAGAAATAACATGTTGTACAAGCCAACGAACTAATAGGACCACAAAACAGATCACAGAATCACAGAATCACTCAGGTTGGAAAGGACCTCCGAGATCATCAAGTCCAACCGTCAACCTAACACCACCACGCCTGCTAGAAAGCAAGATGAAGCAAGAAAACTCAAGCAAGCCACAGGTTTCCATACAGCCAGCGCCGTCAGCAGGATAATCAGCCGGGGGAACACTTCCATTTGACTCGCTGTAACCACCTACGGAAATTAAAAGTTGCCTCTCAAAAATGTTCGCAGTAAAGATGCACAGCAACACCCTGTCTGGGAAAGTCCTCCTGCACCACACAGATGGGCCCAGAAACTCCCTGGGGTATCTCCACCAGGCTTTCCTGCCCCAGGTCTTCAGAGAATCATAGAATCATTAAGGTTGGAAGAGACCTCAAGGATCATCTAGTCCAACCATCCCACCACCACCTATTACCCACTAAACCATGTCCCTAAGTACCACATCCAACCTTTCTTTAAACACCCTCAGGGATGGTGACTCAACCACCTCCCTGGGCAACCCGTTCCAATGCCCGACCACCCTTTCCGAGAAGAAATTTCTCCTCATCTCCAACCTGAACCTCCCCTGGCACAACTTGCAGCCGTTCCCTCTTGTCCTGTCACTAGTTATCTGCGAGAAGAGGCCAACCCCCAGCTCGCCACAACTTCCTTTCAGGTAGTTGTAGAGGGCAATAAGGTCTCCCCTGAGCCTCCTCTTCTCCAGACCAAACAAGCCCAGTTCCCTCAGCCGCTCCTCATAAGACCTGTTCCTTCAGCTGCTTCTCATAAGAAGGTCAATGTGCAGCAAGGAAGACTGGACACGAAAAGACTCTGGATTGATGGAGACAGAAGTCAGCTCCCAGGGTATGAGACCCTGGAACAGGGCTGAACTAGGAGGACAACTGTCAAACAGTGCCTCAAACCCAACAGGAATTTGATTGTGGGAATTGGAAGTGAGATAACGAGCCCAGTTGCCCAATTAAAGACAGTTGGAACTGCTCTTTGGACAAAAAATAATACACTGGAGCTATACAGATGATTTTCCTCTTCCTAAGGAAAGCCCATCTTCAGTGCTACAAAATAGAAAGTCCTTCTGTAGTTTTGGACTGAATCTCTGAGGTATTTAGGAGTTTGGAGCTGCAAAAAAACCCAATCTGTCTACTGCCGACTCCAGCTGTGGAACTAGTGCCCCAAAAGATGCAATTATGGGTTGCTGATCTACCAAGCGTCTGCACAAACCAGCCCTGCAGTATCAAGAGAGAAGGTGCAAGAAGCCTGAGGAAGGAAAACCCACAACAGATTCAGGTTTTCTTGTATCAATCTCCCCGCTGAGGCATCGGCAAGCATGGAAATTAGGGAGATTTTTCAACCCAGCGATGAGGTTAAATGCTGGCACCACGGAGAACTGAGAGCGCGGTAGCGCCTGTGGTTTGCACACTGTATTTTACGGTGTGTGATGTTTACAGAGAGTACCAGGAGAGAGAGCAGCACTGGCCACCGGATTGGAAACACGCAGCTACAGTGGAAAGATAGTGTGTGAGTATCTGCTGTGTGACAGTTGCACTTGACATTCTCCAAACCCCTTCAGTGCTGCAGGTTTGCAAAGAAACGGGGGGGCAGCAAGCTGCTCATAAACCACAGCTTCATGTCACACCGGAAAAGTACATTTTCCCCCACCGCCACCCACCCTGTTTGAAACAGAAGTTTGTGATTTGTAAGTCAATTTTGAAATCTTCTTTAAAAGTTTCCATTCCTCCTTACAAAAGGGATCCTTCAAAGGTTAACAGCAGGAAGGATCGGCAAGCACAACCTGGTGTCACACCCCGAGTTACTGTCACTGGTCACTTGCAGGGATCAAGCAGCTCCTACTCGTCACCCGCAACGTTGCGTCATTGCTTAGCGGTGGGAAACCCCTCAGAAGCACTATGAGGAGATACCATGGGCAACAGAAACAGTAGGCCTCATAGAGCACGGTCATTTTGATGCTACTTTTGCGTCTACCAACCATCACAGCACAACTCCCGTGTCCTGAGATGTGCTCACGCAATACTGTGAGGCTTCCACGCAAGGTCCGATATTGCTGCTGCTGAGAAGCTGAAGAGTTTCTTACCACTGTGCAAAAGTCACTGATCCTTCCACAAAATGACTACGAAATCAATCATGTCTGAAACTCAACACCTCCTCCAGCTCTGATGCCCCAAGCTCCTTCTCATTTCCCGTGTCTTCTCTCTTCAATGGATGTGAGCAAGCACAGAGGAAATTAATCCTAAACTCACCTCCTGCCGAGCCCCGTTCCAAAAATGCAGATCCTTTTCAGTCTGTCTCTTCTCTGTGTGGTTTCGTCTCGTCTCTCTTGGCTTCTGTCTCCTTAATCGTTTGACACTAATTAAAAACAGATCTAGGCTTGCCTTAGTATATAAAGATAAACCTCAGTCATAAGGAACTTAGATTGGAGTTCACCAGCAGTCGAGCCCTGCAACTTTAGCTACGAGTGAAATGAAACTTAGTGGTAGGTTTGGGAGAAGAAGGAATTACCTTCTGCTGTTGAACCAACCTGTCTGGTCTCCTGACATCTCTTACACAGTGCTCTGTGGAAGTAACTCCTTGTCTGAATATTTTCTTCCTCAGTCATATCATCACTGTGGTACTATGATAAAAATTACTAATAAAACATGTTATTCATGTCAGTGTTCCACTAATGTTTGACTTGGGTTCTCAGTCTAACAATGACAAGTCTACTGCAAAATATCATCTAGAGGACAAACTGCCAAACCAGAGTACGCTAAAGCCACGGGGATTTCTTAATTGACCTCATTAACCACCTACCCCTCCCAGTTTTGGAGTAGGTCACCAGTTAAAACACACATATATGGATCTAAATTATTTATAGAAGTGTTGATCTTAAATTAGAGCTTTTCCTGGAGGTCCCGGAGCTTTTTGTAATCAAATAATTGCCATTGCAACTGTTTTAGTTGTTTTACTATGCAAAATAGAAACAGCTTTGTGCTAAGCGATGCTTCAACACAGCAGCCAGAAGAACAAAACGATCTCTGCTTCAGCTAGTTTAATATTTAGGAGACACGAGATGGGGGCACGGGAAAGGGGTGGTTTTGCCTAACCACATGCAGACCTCTCCATCCGAGCTACACTTCCCTGCTGCCCTCTCTGATCAACGAAGGGTGTCCATGCTGAGAAGAGATGCATGACAGCCCACTTGTAGCTATATCTCTCCCCCAGCAATAAGTTTTTGCCTTGCCTTAGAAGGATATATCCATTAGCAGTTTATTGCAGGCAGCAGAAAGGAACAGCTCCCCCTGAAGCCATCTCCTTGTCCAGGACAAGGGACAAGTTTTAGAAGAGAAAGGGGCTGGTGGTATCTTTCATGTAGTGGTGAGTCACAAAGCTCTTCAGCAAATAAAAAGTACGAAGAGGTAACAGAGACATCTGAATGGTGACGCAGAGCCTGGGGTCTGAACATGACACATGAAACGGTGGCCTCGCATGGAAACCAGCTCAAGCGGTGAGCTACGAGGACCAGTATCAAGGACACCCATAAATCCATGAGAGGAACATCTGAGCTCCGGTTTGGCACCCAGAACTCAGTCATAATAAAATTTACTGTTAATCAGAGACAAGAGAGAAGTACGATGTCTCTACTAAGAAAGGCAACAGCCCCCCTGGATGATGGCCTTTAATCATACAGGTTCTCGCAGCACTTCCATCACCACACCTCTGAGGACATGCACTGTGTGCTGTCAGTAAGCACCCACGCTCTGCCACAGCGTGAGAACCCAGTTCTGAGAAACGTCCGATCCAGCCTCATTTCCCAGCACCTTCACTTCCATCCGAGCCATACTGAAAAATGCAAATCAGGAATTTTCCTACTTTGGTCTCAAGAGGGTTGTGCTTTGTAAATGCTTTTGGAATTTCATTTCCTGACAGAGCTGTGAGATAGTGATGGAAATGGGGGGGGCACTCACACAACAATCCCAATGGATGGCAGCAACCAGCTCACTTCAGCATCTCAGAAAACATGAGACTCAACCGTAGTCATCTACAAGGCAAGCCCATGGCTTCAGCTCCTTGCGTACGTTCCTCCATCAGCCCGTGAAGACAAGTGCTTCCGAAGAGCAGCTTATCCCATTAAAAAGGGAGGATGAATTCTATTTAGGATAAGGAGACTAAACTGCCCACAGAAAGCAGAATGAGCTTACACAAGTAGCATCACTTAGGTGTCTCATCTGGAGATGCCTGAAGAACCTCAAGCTTGCTCACGTTCGCTTGATGGGATTTTGAGATCCAGATCCTTGCAATGTTGTTTAATTGACAAAACCTATTTTCTCTTTCTTTTACCAAAATCTGCTCTATTTCAGGCAGACACGGCAAGTGTCACAGCCTCACGAAAGTATGAATTTCACACGTCTCAGCAGGTCTAACAGCAGCTTTCCTCCCTCACCAACGCGCCTTGATGCTCACTGAAATAAACCCTGTTCCTAAACCGTTTTCCATAACTCATCTCCAAGCAGCAGCCACAATAGCCACGGCACCAAAGTCAGCAGCGCCTGGCTTCTGACGTGCCCAGGAAAAGGGGGCTTTCTTTGCAACCCCTCGCGCAGAAAAATTATCGCTAGGAAGTGTCAAGCGAAGAAATAAATAATACATCAGCCCACCATCTCACAGTCTGGTGAAGCTGTTGCTACCGTACGTGCAGAGCTCCAGGAAGCATCGCCTATACCCATGTGCAAGTGGTCACCTGGAGGCAGCAGCAAAGCCCTCTGCTGAAGCGTGCAAGGGGGTTTTTTGGCAGGGCGGAAGCCCCTGTGGTTAGAGAAGAAAACCACCGATGTTGGGTTTTGTCTTTCAAAAAATTGCCTACCCCTGGGGCACAGAGCGTTCTCCGTGGGTTTCAGATCACAGACCACCTGCCTTGCACAAAGCGGCTTCTGCAGAGCGATTGCAAAGAGAACAATGGAACACCTGAAGAACTCAGCTGCGTGTCAGCAACGCATGTGCTTGGAGATACATAACACGTATGGACACGTGCCATGAACGACCCATGTCTTGCTTGCTAAGTAATAAAATGCAGCATTCTCTGCCATCTGCATGAGACCCCCTGAGTGCGCCCAAGCGAAGGCGGCAGAGTCCCTGCCAAGAAACACAACCTGGGGCCTGCAGCCAACGCACGAGGCTTGTCCGTGACTTCTGCAGAGCTGGAGCTGCTGCGAAGCCCCCGATGGCTGGGAGACAGCAGGCTGTGGTGGCTGATCCTACCTCAGGCACGAGCATCCTCAGTCTGGATCTCTAGGGAAGGCATCGAGGTAAAATCCTTGAGGCACCGTTAAGAACTGATAGCAATACATGAGCCGCAGTTCTGGATTAGAGCTGGGTTTCTTCAGAAATCTATTTTTTCCTCCCCTTCATTTTGCCGCAGATGCCGAACGTCGTCTCTTTACCCAGAGGGTCCTGGTGACATCACATCCTCTCCGAAGAGCGACACAGCCTCCTAACTCAAGTGAGAAAGATCACCTCCGCTCTGTTGCACCATCCCCAAGGACGGGCACCCCTAGAAGATGACCAGGTCTCCTGCGCTGCTCCTGCTGCTCATTCTGGGGTTCTGTGAGTACGGAGAATTGGGTTGTGCATCACCTTCACCAGGAGGGGCAAGTAAACCCCTTCCTCTGATTCCAAGGAATTGGGCTAGACAGTTAAAGGGAAAATAAAAAGCAAACCAAAAGGCTGACTTTGAGGTTTGCTCAGTAGTTGTGGAGGGAAAGGTGGCACAACCTCAGCCAGAGGGGTGGCTGCAGCGTCATCTCCACAGGGAAGGGAGCCCAGTCGGAGAAGTGGTTCTGGAGGGGAGAAGGAAGGGGGAAAAAAGGTGGATTTAGCAGTCAGTGTTTTTAGAGAGTCACTGCAGGTCAGTGGGAAGGGGTACCATCCCTGAGAAGTCAGCTGGAAGGCTTTTCTGAAGGGCAGCACCCATATTTAAAGCCTGGGTGGCTGATTGCTGAGCACCCTCCACACCCTACCCCAGCAAGGACTGGAGTAAAACCTTCAAGTCATTCAGGGAGCACGGTCATCCTTTGCATCTGACCTTGCACTGCATGGACAGGGAATGAGGTTTGCCCAGAGGGGACATGACCCTTCCCAAGCAGTTCCCATGAGGATTTCTCTCCCACAGGCTGCCCTGGGATCCAGGGCCAGGGGTACGAGATGAAGGTCAGGTTTCGTGACAGCAGCATCAAGCACCCCCGGCTGGGACAACGGCTGGAGCTGGAGTGTCTGTCCGCCAAGGAGGATAGCGGCGTGTTCTGGGTCCACCTGGACAAGGGTGGGACCCTTCACTTCATCGTCTTCATTACCTCCCTGCGCCGGACCATCTTCAAGGGGAACAGTAAGACATCCACACGCTATGAGGCAACAAAAGACAAGAGCTTCTACCGGCTGGTAGTGAAGTCTTTCACGCCGCAGGACGAGGGGCAATATTTCTGCATCATGAACAGCAACCAAATGCTGTTCTTCAGCCCTGGCCAGCCTGCCTTCATCTCAGGTGAGCAACACCTCCACCCAACCTTGCTTAGCTCTGCCAAAATGTCCAGCACCCCCCACCCATGCCTTTTTTAATGCCACCTCTCCCACAAACTCTGTTTCTCTGCTTGCTTGCCCAAGGCATCTCGTGACCAATGCACCCATCCTCCTGCCAGAGGCTCCCCGCTTATTGTTTCTTCTCATGGTATCACCCCTGCCCAAAGGCAAAGGTGAATGGGCATCACCTCCCCACCCCTACTTCTTCCCATTCACAGCTCTGAAGCAATGAAACTAAAGCGAAGTCCACCACCACTCCCTCCTTCCTCACCTCACACAGCCCTACCAACCTCAGGGTACCATCAGGCTTTCTGATGGGGGTGCAGAAAGCAAGAAATAAGGACTCTGCAGCTCCCTCTTGGGAAGACCCTCCTTGGGGGAGTCACTGTCCAAACTGGGCTCTGTGAAGTCCCCCCAGACGTGAGCCCTGTGCTGGCCACAGGAGCAGCTGTGCCCTGGCAGGGGTGGGAGAGCAGAAGAGTTCTGTTTTATATACACACACATATATATATATATGCTGTATTTATCCATTTTCACTTACAGTCACCACCACAGCGGCCCCCACCACACGCACCACCCAGCACGGCATCACCGAAAAGGACCCCTGCCTGAAGACCCTGGATCCAGGTAGCCCATCTGCAGGGGGGAGAGGGGAAGATCTGGGCTCTGGTCCACAGCTGCCAGGGAAAAGCTGCAGGCGTTTTGGGACAGAGAAGAGGGAAAAATCCTTAGAGCTTTATCGGAGTTGGGTACTTGGGTACATGCAGCGGGGAGGGTTAAACCCCAACGTCCCATCCCACTTAGGAAAGGCTAAGGATGATTTAAAAAGGAGGAGCACGTCTCCTGGGTGGGCACAGTGGGAAGAGGTGGAGGGAGGGTGGTGCCTTGGGGCTGGGGCTGGTTGTGGACACCCCTGGTGGGTCAGGGGAAGCCAGGCAGGTCCCTTGGCTCCACCAGAGCTGACTGTGACACCAACCTTGAGCGCCTTTCCTCTTTATTCCTGCAGAGACCAGCAAGGAGAAAGAGATGAATTTCTTCTGTGATATCTTCATCTGGGTTCCCTTGGCAGGCGCCTGCCTCCTGCTCCTGCTCGCCCTGGCAGTCACCATCATCCTGTGCCAACGTAAGCCTCACCCGTAACCCCCCAGCACATAGTCCTCTAACCTGAAACTGCAGCCCTGTCCATCAGCGGAAGGGAGTTTCTAGCTATCCCTTTTACACAGACATCAGGTAACCAGGTCACCAACTCAAGATAAGGACCACTGTTAACAAAAAATAAATAAAACCCGTGTCCATATTTTCCACAGCAGTAGGCTCAGCCTGAGAAATAAGTATCAATTTCTACACTGCGATGAAGAAAACCAGATTATAAATAGAGAAAACTTACTCTATCAAACTGTCTTGGCTCTACCACCCTTAAATTGGTGTAGCGGGGGTGAAAGTACCAGAACCTGCAACACTGAGGACATCGGGTAGATGCGCTCCAGCACAGGGCTTGCAAATTCAAATTCTGAGACTCCCATCAGCGGCTTGAGCCGTAACCAAACGAGCAGCTTAATTACACAGGTTCAGAGGCTGCTATGGTTAAAACAGTAATGCAAAACCTCTGGGTAGGCAAAAGTTCTTTGGTGAAATTTCATGTTTGAAATGTCTTTAAATTACCCTGAGCAAGCAGTAAGCGCAGATGTATTTAAATCAATTTAATGCTCCCTGAAATCAGTTTAACTTTCCTTCGGGGACTGCCCCGACAGCCCCAGAAGTTACGCTGATTTCCTTAAACTGGCTCAGCTCGTTTGCCTGGAACACCAAAGTATTTTGCTGCTGAATAAACCTAACTAAATCCTCACCGGCTCCACAGCCCAAGATGAATTTACCAGCTGATCTAGTTAAAAAAAGTAAAATACAATTTGTCAGTGTCCTTCAGCCCTGGAAAACACTAATCACCAGTCTGCAGCGACAGGAAGGAATACATGAAAAAACACTGCTGAGCCACAGCCAAAAATCATTCTTCTTGGGGGAAATAGCCAGCGATGCAGGGGAGCACCCAGACTTGGTCCAAATCCCCTCTGAGGTCAGCAGGAGCCACCGTGTGCACTAGGATTCCCTGGTGACCCACAACACCGTTAACCTACGGGCGCCACGCAGTGATGCGTTTCCGCCTTGTAACGCTGATGTGAATTCTCAGTGAAAAGCCATTAGCTGGAATTAATGTCTGCAGCAGGCAGCCCCAACCCTCAGGGACAGGTTGGTTGTGCTAAAATTGAGGCCTCGACATTGTATTTCACTGAACACGTAACGACCCCGACGCTAAAATGGGGAAGGAGCATCACTCGACCTGGCTGCACGCCGCGTGGCGTCACCGCCGCTCATCTGGTGGAGAAATTAATTGCTGCCAAGGGACTTTCAGCAACACGCCCAAGCTGCTTGCTCCACCAAGGTTGGGTGGAGGGGTTGCTGACCTGGGATGAAGGCAGTTTGCTCAAAAATAAGCTCGGTTTGTCCGCTGCTAGTCGCAAAGCAGGCAAGCTGCTCGGGAATGCCAGCCCTTCCTTGCTGCAGCGTTCCCTTACTGAGCTGCGACTCCCTATCTCGGAACTAAAACGTTTTCTTTTTCTGTTTTAGAAACCAGAAGACGAAGGTGCAGGTGCAAAAGGTTAGTAAGCGACAGATGGTTTTTCTCTTAGTGACATTTTTCTCTTAAACTTGGCAGCATCTCACCCTCGAGAGAAAGCAGGCAGGTGCCAAAAAGCAATCTCAAAATTCTTCGCCCGATACACGGTGGATGGGAGGGGACTGTGTAATGAAGTTAGGACAAAAAAAAAAAAAAAAGAGATATAAAACTCTCTTCTCTTGTGTTCGGTTTTTGTTTTGTTTTTTAATATTAAATAATTCAAATGACTGAGCCCAGACGCTGCAGTAGATACCCAACAGAAAGACAGAAGGTGTTTGTGGCAGCCTAAAACTTTGTGCATCACGCCGTGCTCACAGCTGACATCACATCTGAGCGCTCCCGATGCACTGCTTCAGCTCGAACTGACAGCAGCTCGCTCCTTGTCCTGCCCCTGATTTCATCTCTGGGCTCTCCCCTCCTGCCTCCCCAGCCCACCCACCATCCCGAGTCACCAGGAAAACACTCTCACAGAATAAGAACTGCAGTTGGCTGGTTCGGAAGGAGAAATCCTTTTCCTTGGAACTAACATGCACTTTGCTTCTGCGGAAAAGTTTTTTCCCTGAGTGATGTGCTCTAGGTGGTCCTGCCCTGGCAGGGGGGCTGGACTAGATGATCTTTCGAGGTCCCTTCCAACCTCTTATATTCTGTGATTCTGTGAAAACTGCTTCTGCAGTTTTGCAAGCCTTGTGCTCAGAGGGCACCCCAGGGCTTGGGGCCAGGGAGTGCTTCAGCACCGAGATCCCTGCGACTGCTCCGGCCAGGCCAGCGCCGGGCTAGCACTTGGAAAAGCTGGGCTGCAAGAAAGTTTGGGACAGTACAGTCACACCTCTGGAACCTTATTCTTTGCAAATCAAGCATCTTTCGAATCAGATAAACTGTGGCTTCTTTTTATTTTTAATTTGCCTCTGACTTCTGCGTGCTTCTGTCCTCTCATCAAACCTCATTTATTTATAAATCCTCATTCATTAACTATTACTATGAAAGCCATGGATATATAGATTTTTAGTTGTCCAAATTAATACACTCAGAAAGAAACGATGACCAGGAAACGCCTCCCTTCCCCTACGTTAACAGAAAATGGATGCCTATAATTATTTTTTTAAAGGCAGAACACATCAGAAATCATCGCCTGAATAACAGCAGCGTTTCAGGGAAGAGACACTGAGTGGCGGTGCCTCCTGCCCTCTGGGTGCAATCTTCCTACGCATATATCAGAATACAGCTGCACCCGCAGCCCCGTGTTTTCTTTTACCTGTCTGAAAAAGGGAACAGCCTGGCTTTTTTACGATGGATATTTATTACATCCAGCGGTCTTTTGATCCTCGCCTGGCTTTCCAAGGGCTAAATGATAACTAAGAGCTCTCCTTGCAGCCTTGTTTAGGAGGCTGCTTGCATTCTTCACTTATCTCAGTTCCTGTTGCCAGCTCTGTGCAAAGATGTTCATTCCCCAAGGGAAAAAAAACCACTCAGTTTTGCCCCGATAGAGCGATTGGGTTACAAGTGCCTCAGGAAATCATCTCATCAAGGACAGCTTTCCTTCAGCAGCGCTAACATGACAGGATTCTGGGTTAAGCAATTGTAACGTATTTCAGCTTTTATTTAGAGAGGAAATTCCTGCTGCTCTGAGCTGTTCCCCCTTATTGAAATGAAGCTCTGTGGAAGTTAATCGTGCAATTTGCTCAACCAAAGAGCGCCTCAGGATCTGGCCTGGGATTCTTGCTGGCAGCTGAAGGATTCATTTTTTCCACCACAAATTAATCTTCGCTGAAAACGGGTGTCAAATCTCCAACTCATTAAATCAGCATAAAACTAACAGTTGCTGGAGACCAGTAATTTCTATCATTTTGGGAACACGCTGGTAGCCTGGAAAGCCTCCTTTTAAACTCCTCTGCAGGAAACTGGTTTCCAACAAGAAAAAAATTCTTCATGAACTGATAACAGCTTCCCCAACTCCAAAAAAACCCTGAACTTTTCTTCCCACTTCAGCTCCCAGCATTTCTGAGTGTGGAGAAAGGTTCGATGAGAGGACAGAAGCGTGCAGAAGTCAGATGCAAATTAAAAAAAACCACAATTTCCTTGTTTTAATTAGTGTAACAATTGATCAGCAGTGTATCTTAAATAGGTCCTGCCACTGGCTGTCACTAGCTGAATGCTGGCAGACCCCTCACCAGCAGGAAGGGGATTTAGGAAGAACACTTTGCAGCCTGTCCTTCAAGGTCCCTGGCTGCAGACCAAGGCTAAACGAGCCGATCAGCAGCCATACATTAACTGCTGCCTTGTTCCTTTTGCATCAAAGTAAATAAACCCTTTTTCTCTCCCTAGACCCATGAACGGGAAGCCCAACGCGAAAGCGGCCATGCCGAGCCGACACGTATAAGCTCCTGCGCTTCCTGGCATCTAGATGGTCTTCTGGGAGCTGTCACTGCACAAGCCCATCACCTGCGTTATCTGTACCGCTCCTACTTCCCACGCACTCTACCTTGACAGACTTGAAAAGATAAGGTGGAGCAGACACACGGACAGCAAGCAGGCACTTTGTCTGTGAACTGCACGCTCAATCACCGCTCCTTCCAAAACCTGAGATTTTTTTGAATTAATTCCCAAGGCCAAAGGCCACCTCTGTGCCCAGTGACAGAGCTCTGCGGTTCAGGCAAAACAAACCCCAGGTCAACCCCGATGCTGACACCTATCAGTGATAAGCCGATGAGAAATAAGGATATGAACCAGACGTCCCCTCAAGAGTGTGTAATAACTCTTTCTAAAGCGCAGCTGAAAGTTGAATTTGCTACAAGGCTCATTAGAAGTACACCCCCCCCCCTTTCTGTGGGGCCACGTACCCCCCAGGAGGATCCCCTGTTTCATCTAATATAACACAGGGCTGCAGTGAGAAGGTAAATATTCATTCCAGGGCATTACTTTTCAAGATTTTACAACCCCGTGAGGTAAAGTTTACTGTTACCCCTCTTGCTACCCCTGTTCTGCTGCTAGCCCCACTTCCACCGATTTCAGCAGTTTTGCCTGAGCAAGGAAGGTGAGATTTCCTTCCTTTCTGGAAGAAATGGATAAGTGGTGTAAAAACAAACAAACAAACAAAAAAAAAGTGTCTTTGTCACTTGGTTTGGTTAAGCAGGCCTTTGAGCACACCGTCTTGGGGCACAACGTTGATTGCCTACAGTGAGTTCTGGTTTTTCAGCTCTGTATTTGATGTAAATATTGGCTTACTATACTTGCAAATCAAGAACTGAGGAAAAAAAAATAAAAAACTGTTTCTAGTCAAACTCAGTAAAATTTATTTCTTTCTCCAGTTCCTAGCCTCAGAAAAGCCAAAACCCTTTGTGAAAATAATAAATGAGTGTTTGAGAAAGTCTTGGGTAAGGGAAAATGCAACAATTTACATACCAGCCTGATCTCTCTAAAAGTATTTTCCCAGGGACTTGGAAGATGGGCCCCGTAGCACCCCCCTGGCATGGGGGAGTGTTATGAAGGTGGATGAGATAAAGACTCTGGAGGTACTCAGATATTCTTGCCAAGGAGCCGGTAAAAACCTGGGGGGGGAAAAAAGAGTGAGAGAACTTCTCCTCTGCAAACAAGCTGGGAAAGAGAGAAATTCAGAGAGAAACTAAGTTATTCCAAACTTGTTTGTTTTGTAGCACTTAATTAAAAACCCCAAACTATTAGGGACTAGATAAGTGTATCTAAGCAATAGCAGGCAAATCCTAAATGACAGCTACACGTATCTACACACACTGTAAAGGAAAAGTTAACAGAAAAGCCTTAACACTGAAGTGCAGTAACAGCCATTTAGAAAGACTAAGACACATTCAGCCTGTGAAGGGTGGCCTCACCCCAACCCCAGGCGCTATGCTGGGGAGACGCTGCGGCTGCAGCACCAGGCTCTGCCCCATCACCAACGAGCACCTGCATTTTGACACCACTGTGAAGCAGATCTACTCAACAACCTGTTTCTAGGCAGACTAAGTCCAACCTTTAGCCTGTTTATTACATTATATTTACCCAAACCAGTCCAATCTCATCCTACAGTCAGCTCTGACCATGCCGATGAAAAGCTCATACATTTTCTCTCTCAAACGAGCATCAACTTTATCAGCAGCTTGTATCTTGGTTGGAGCTGGAGGTGTTCGCTTATAAAGCCTTAACTCATAAAGCATTTCTGCAAAACAGTTTACAGAAGGGAGGAACATCACTACCTCACCAGTAACATTCTCTGCAGCTCTTCCCTTGCTGTTTTCAGTCACTTTATCCTGGGTTTTCACGTTACACTAGAGCTTTGGTCTACATCATTCCACGTTCCTGCAACCCAGGCTGTCGGGCAATGCTCCCCTCCTGACCCCACTATCCCCCAAACCGAAATCCTTTCCCAACAACTTAGATTGTCTCCCCACTCCCACAGTGACCTTCCCCTCCCGCTCCGTCTCTTAAATGGTTTTGTAGAAGGAAGATGAAACACATCTGCTGTGCACATGTGGCGCATGGGAAGCACTTCCTTGAAAACGCATTTTCTCTAGCACAGGGGTTGAACGTGGCGTGTGACACGCACCCAGATTAAATGTATAAACACTGAACAGGAAACCTAGCACAAACATTTTTCTGTATTTTACTCCCTGTAAGCTATGCTATTCTTTCAAATGAAATTATTATTTCATGATCCACAGGTTAAATATTTATTGGTAGTTCTACTGCTGTGAGAACTTAAGGTCAATCCTGTAGTGAAAAACAGGATATGGGTATTTAAAAATCAAAAAGCATTTCAGTAAGATGAGCATAGGTACAACAAATTACTCACTACAGAAGTCGTGTGGAATCCTAATGCGGCATAAACAGAGCAAAATAATATCCCAAACAATGCAAAAACAAATATATTTGGGCACTAGTAGGTACCACTGTGCTATGCTGCACTGAGACCCCCAGTTCTGCAGTGAGAGCAAAGCCCTCCTGACTCTGCAGATGAAGGTAGAGAAGAACTGGAAGCAGCGCCTATTTGAGTTGGGGTTTTTTTCAGTAGTCTTCATTTGCACAGGGAATCATCTAGGAAAAAAAAAGGGAAAAAAAAACCCCAAGAGACAGCACTGACAGTTGTAATTACCCTCCTGCATCCACGGCACAGTGGGGGCTACTGATTTTTGACCTCTAGTTCAGAATCAGAGAGCATCTTTGATCTCTTTTAACCACAACGCCAAACTTGGGAGGCTTTGGGATGCCTCCCACCTCCCTCAACGTGCACTCCTCATGCTGCGGCACCTCCAACCCACGCTGCGGTTCAGAGCGCCCCAGGGTACACCCTGCTCACCCCCACATAAATACTGGCCATCAGGCAACTGCCTTCGGCAACTAGTGTTTACTGCCTCCAGCTCTGGTTCCACGGCCACATGCCTTAAGGGAAACCTCATTGTTGAAGGCAGTCGGAGCCTTTGTTCATAAATGCATGAACCTAGCAAGCTCCCAGCAGTTTTCACTCTGAAAAAAGGACTTTGATTGCAATATTGCTGCTTATATAGCACATTCCCTCGTTAGAGGGTATGTTTCACATAAAAGAAAGCCCAGTTAACAGACACATTACAAATTCTCCTGCCTGTCGATTTCTGGACAATGTCATCGCAGCTGTAAGCGAGGAGGGCACGGCTTTTTCCTGGGTATAATCAAGGTATTAAAAATAGATGACTGTTCACTGAACTCTATTAGCAGCTTCCAGCGCCTTACTTGCTGTCAGCCAGGTATCATCTTCAATTCTCCATCTTCATTCGTGTCTTTGCATCTCTTTAAAACATAGATTTGGTGATCTCCGATTTTGGTTCTTAGTTCTGTAGATGACCCAAGGAATGTAGCACTCAAACTGCACCTTAAGCTTGACTGCAAACTGCACATAAAGTGTGATAAAGATTATTATCCCTCTGTACTGTTGTAACAGATACCATGAGTTAGCATAAACCTATTAAGGAATTAATTTTAAAGGCATAGCTGTCTTCCTGCGAGATAACTACAAGTATGTGGGCACAGATTGCTGTCCCTGTCAGGATACCCAGGGGTAAAACTTGTTCATCTCCCTCTTCTTACATGGGCTTTTCTATTTGTGAATTGCTGAGATTTAAATACGTTTTCAAAATACACCAAATACACTGGCCTGAACTGCTGGGATTCAGCATCTGCTCCACAACCAAAGTCACCTCTGTGGGAGGTCAGAAGGCTGAGGGAACAAGAGGCAGCAGCTTGGGGCTCGCACCACAATAAGCACTTGCTCTTCTGTAATTGCTGCCTCAAGTTTCACGTTGAATATCCCCCAGATGACGAACACCTCACAGGCAGACACATCCACGACAAGTTTGCTTCAAACACCAGACTGACTTGACCGAGGAACCCTCCGGCAGAGGCGGTGATGCAGCACAGCTCTGCAAAGCCAGCCTGAGCTTCCTTCGCCCGCTCTGCCTCCCCCACAGCCCGATGACAGATTCATCTTCCAGTTCAGGCTACCTGTGGCCAGTGCTGCGTCTCGAATTTAAATCTATAGCTCCAGAAGGCCTGTTAAATTTTCCATTTACTCCAAAGGAGCTGAGGAACTTTATAATCAGCTTTGCAAGACCTGAATTTTCTTCTTTGCACCCCCACTAATAAGCTACCGATAGAAAACAAAACCCAAACCACATCTTTTGCACCAAAACCTTAATAACCAGATGCAAACACGAGTGTAGCGTGAGAAGGGAAGAAGCGGAGAGCAGCTCCAGCCCTGCTGTAGAGGTGACTAATGCAGCATCAAGCTGGAAGGCACACAGATGCCTCTAGCAAATCATGCAAGTTCGGAGCAAACTGGCTGAGTAGCAGTGGCTGGGCAGGAAGCCTGGGCTGCTGCCTGCACCAGTGAAAAGAGGAGGACTGGGTGAGCTGGAGTCTGGAGAAGCCGCTCAGAGGTGCTTGTCTCTCCATGCAGGAAGCTGCTGTTGGACAGGCCCTACAGATCTGACAGCTTTTTGCTAACAGCATGTGGAGGAGGTCCTGGGTTACAGAGTGAGGCCACTGCACGGGGTGCAGAGGCTGGGAGCTGTTACGGGTTAGTACAAGGCAAACAAGAGTCAGAGACATGGAATCATTTCCACAGAGAAGCAGAAGGAATAAATTTGTTCAGAGGTTGAGGGCTACCTAAAAGCAGAGTCAGAACCAGTAGCAGAGCAGCTCAGAGGCCGATGGGCTAGAGGCAAACTGAGGAGTTAGCACTTAACGATGGAAAGAGTAAGAGCTGATTTACAATTTAAGCACAACCTCAACTAACAGAGGGAAAAAAAAAGTACAAGATGGTCACTGAAAGCCTTATGAAGCTGAGAGAGGCACCAGGTGCCTCCCCCCAACAAAATGCAACACGAATTTTTGCCTTTGTTAGACACCTGCTTCCCCCTCATCCAGTGCTTCGCTTCCTCTGAAGTATTTTAGAGCGATGAAGGATTTCGATGAGTTAAATAAGCTCCAGAGAAATAATGCAGCCAAGATGACCCCAGAAGGGCCAGTAACTGGACTGGTGAGTTAAAAGTCACTCTGTCCAAACCTGTATTTGACAGATGACCTGTCACAGTGAAGGCTCCTAAGCTCAACCCAGACTCCTCAGACTTAACGCTGCGCTGCATGTTGTGCAAGTGCTCGGAAGCCAACCCGCAGAACCCATAACCTCACTGCTGTTTCTGCAGCACTCCAGACAGAAAAGCAAAATAAGGTGAGGAATTATAGAAATCCGTGGAAGAACAGTAAAGAGACAGTGAAATATGACCTTCCTGTAACTAGGTTTCTTCTTTCTCATTCATCTGAAATCAAATCTATTAGCCGTGCAGGGTCAGCACGACCTACCCATCACCGGACTCCCACCCTGAGATATGCTCCATAAATTGAATACATATGATTTTTGTCGTGGGAGACCTATCACATCTGCTCATGCTCCACATTCCTGGAAACCTCCCATGTAATTTCAAAACCCTGGAAAGTATTGGAATTTACTCTCAGTTCTACAGGGTGGGGGGAGCTGTCAGGCAAATAACTGTATTTAATTCCTTCCCCCACATACAAACGTGTTATGGGTGATGTGAACTGAGACACTAGTTGCATCTTCCCCATCCCTTTGTTTCTTTAGCCAAAGTTAAAGAAAACCCACAGCAGTAACTCGAGGTCCTTTCCAACCTTAGTGATTCTATGATTCTAAGGAAGGAACCAACAGCAGTGTCACCACATCTGAAAATAAGCATGAGGCAGAGGAAAACACAGGAGAAGCGGGAATACCTGTCTCAAAGGCTGAGCTTTCCTCACTCCAGTCCAGGTCCCAGCACCCACCTTCAGCACTGGGTTTTGTTTCGGCCCACACTGGCACCACATATTCAAAATAACCCTCTAAAACGTGAAAAATTCTTAGTTCTGAAGTGGAATAGGAACTGGACAACACTACCAGGGGGTTCCAACCTTAATGATTCTATTCTATTCTATTTTGCATTTGAATACACAGATACAGCTGTCCCCAAAAACTGCTCCAAGTCAGCGTGATCCGAACACACCGGTTCCTGCATACAGGCCCAACAGGGTTCAGTAAGAGCTTATAGTTGGCTGTGAACAATTCCAGTTTCCTTATTTCCCTATAGGACTGCTAATTTATTGCAAACATGAAGTCATAACGGAGTATTAAGTTACTGTCCTCTCGCTTATGTGATTTTTTGTAAACCACTCTTCCTTTCCATACATTAGGGCTTGCATTCAATTCAGAATAGTAACATAACACTACCTTCCAGCTTTACTCACTTCAGAGCCTTGCTGCCACTCTCTTTTTTCCATTTTTTTTTCTTCTGTTCTTGAAGCGCCGATCCCTACACTGCAGTGTAGGAAAATTCTTGCACAAGGAAAAGTGCAAGAATTGGGATGGAGTAAGGAGCGTGATTTTTTTTTCCTCCCCCTAGAGACAAATCAACCTCTGCAGCGGTAAGCACAGAAAGGAAAACAGTACCTTGCAGCAGGCAAACAAACCTTGCAAGGAAAATCTAACCCAAACTTACTGTGTTAAACTCTGAGTTGGCTCCGAGCAGTCATAAATAACTTCAACCTTAAATTTTGGCAGCAGCCATCCTGTAAAATGTTAGGATAAGTTAGCAGGGATAGAAGCTCCAACTCATTACTTGTAACACATGGCTTTCACTGCAGCTTCTACACATTTAACCTGACTTACGGACAGAAGATTGAAATCACTACAGGAGAGGCACACTCATTTCTAGCAGGTGAGACGGTTGGTCAGCCGCGTCTACTTGCACTGTGTAGCGCTGAAGTCACAGCAGGAAGAGACTCTCCTTAATTCAAAAATACTTCACGGAGCAGGCGATCACTGGCAGTACTAACAGGAGGTGAGGATGTGAGCTTTGTGTTAATGACAGGTTTAGCACTACAAAAGTGATCAATACCATTTCAGATCAAGAAGGCTACCTGCTATTTTAATTTCCTACTATCTGTTTTTAAGGTTTAATTATGTTTTATACCACAAGTCAGACTTGAAACCCCACAAGAACATATCACACTAGATTTCCTATTTGAGATACTTAAAAAAACTCACTCTCTATTAACATAGTTAACATAATATGTCTATTAATAGACATTGAATTAACACTACTAACTAGCCATTGCTACAGAAATAATATTTATAACCCTCTATTACTTTTGGAGCACCCATTAGCTAAACAAAGCCTTTTATTTAAGCATGGACAAAAAATTCTTGGCTTAAGACCCATCTGCAGTCCTAGCTGGTGCACTTGTTGCTGCAGAGCTGCTGTTCTGACACATTTTGCAAAGGAGGGGGAAGCACGGGTTGCAAGCCTGATGCATTATGCAGAAGGGACACAGCCATCTTAACATAATTATGAATGTGCTGATTCTCTTTACTCTCATTAAAAGTCTCATTAAAAGGCACTTGCTGCACTAAGGGACTAGTTAAAGGCTTCACAAACTGGTCCAGAGGTGTAACAGAGACAGACCTCAGATACCACTGTAACTTTAAAAATCAAATACTCTTTTTTACTACAGATATTCCTGAACCCTGTTAGAAAAAAAAAAGTATGCGTACCAGGTGCTAACTATATGTTAAGTATGAAAACCTCAGAGTATTATTCACTTTTCCCTGTGCAAGCGCCTTCTCTAGTTACCAGAAGCAGTCAGGCCGTAGTAGGAGACAACGTGCATCAAAGGACAAACCGGACAGCTGTAAGAACCACGACGTGGAGGTGTTTCACAAACGCCCAGTGCAACGTCCCGTTACTGGAAGCATATAAGCATGCTACGTTAAACTGCTAGCATCATCTGTTGGTGGAACTTCAAAACTGCAAGCTGTTGTTTTTAAGTAAACACAGACAGCTAGGGAAAGAATTGCAATTATCTGGTGAAAACAGCCGGTTTTGAATTAGCTATGGATTTGTAATACGCACTGCTCAAAAGGGCAAACGGGACCACTTGGTATGAAAAACATGCTAATACCTAAGTTGAAGTTGTACCCTATTAATAACTGTGCCATTTTTGTACTCTAAGCAATTGCATTAGAGGCACTATCGACACTAACCGGTGTTCCCAGCAACGCCAAAATACCAGCAGCGTAACAGAGAAAGAGATGCAGCGCTTACACTTCGGGATGGGTTTTTTGGGGTTTTGTTATTATGCTTTTTTTTAAAACAATTCATATGCCATTTCATATAAATCCAAAGTATTAAGCAATTCCACTCAAAAGAAAGGATTAAAAGCAATTTCAGCAAGACTAGGAAACCTACATGGAAAATAATATCCTCACCCGTTTATTGTCGATTTTACCACTTGGTAACGCGGTTGTTTTGAACTCAGTGTGAACACAATTTAGGTTTTACAGAAAAATCACACACCTGTATTTTTCACATGTATCAAACACAGCTGAAGTTTAAAATTTGTGTGCCTTGACTTGCTCCTCTTAACGTCTCTTTAGGGATGTCCATTGTCACTGATCTGACAGAGTCCAACTCAAGTCTCTCTCGTCAGGCGACATAGAGATTCAGAATGTGTAGGTTTCTCAAAGGCGGTCTTCTCTGTAGTGCATTGTGCTAGTGCATTCAACCAGTGTGTCAGTATTCAACCATAGAAGCTTGGGGTTTTGTTTTTTAACTACACAATACAGAAATATAATTTTACATGTAGCTTTGCATGCCTTATGGCTGCTTGCCCTACTATAGGACAGTGCAATAAATACAAATATATGCACACTAGAAAAGATTTAACTGCCATGATCTACATCTCGTTTATGAGTACAAATTTACCTAGTCAACAATATGACAAATTTAGCAGAAAAAGTGGCAATGGCAGTTAATATTCTACTACAAAAACAAGGCTAGAAGCAAAGTGTTCTCAAGCTACAGGAAACTTGCTACCTCCTAATATATGATGCAGGGCCCAGTTCTGCCAAGTGCAGTCTCGCGATCAGTAGATTGCATCAGAACATGCTTTTCCCCCATTTAACAATGAATACTTCTACAATTTATTTGGTTTTGATAACTGTTTATAAATAGCACACTATAATGACTATTAAACTATACAGCAACATGACATTTATAGCCTAATCCTGAATACAAAGTTCAAAGAACATGACTACAAAGGCCAGAGAGCAAATGTCATCGACTAAAAGCATTTCCACTTCAGGATTTATTGAATGTTCTTATACAAACACTTCTCGATGGTGAAACCGAAGGAACAGGATTTCCTATTCCCTCTCTGCTCCAGTAGTAATTTAGCCACACATCACCCTTATAAATCAGTGATGGATTGTAACAGGTAGCCCCTTGGGGCTATATACTTTATATACTTTATATATATGCACATTTACTTTGAATTCTATGTAAAAGTTGAAAAAATGTTTGAAAGAAAAACTCAGAATATATCACAGCTTCTTCAGCGAAAAAAATACAAGTTAGTTTTAGTTTTATAACCACTATTCAATTTATCAAACTTTTTTTGTTTTTCTGAAGTATTTACCTTTAATTATGTACACATTACAGGAAATAAAACTTTTTCCACAAACATTCTCTAAGGTGACAGTTATCAATAGGATGACAGAATAAAAGCAGGAAGAATATTAAACAAATGGGGGTGATCAATTTCTGCTTTTAAAAAGTAAAAAGTCACCATATAATTAAGTACAAAAACCTGCATTGAATGACAACTGCTGGTGTAGTAACTTGATCAGGTATGGAGACCAAGAGTATAGTAAAGCCCTATGGTAATAGTATTTCTGTAGCATTTCCACTTGGTATGTATATACTAAATGTTGGCAAAGTTTCTGTAGCGTTAGCTTATACAAACATAGGAGTCCTCAGTCTGCTGCATAAAATGGGACAAGTGTGTTTTAATTCTCCTGAAATGCACCTGAAATCCAGAGTGTCACTTACAAACTGCATAATGAAACTTTTCTTCAGAAAAATATCTGTTTGGCATCTCCAGGGCTCTGTTCCATCGGACAATAGGGGCATTTTAATCTGGGGACAAAGACAAGGGGTTAGAATCACGGCGACACGCAACAATTGAGCAGCAAGCTTTTTCATCCGATACAACGGTATCGGGTTGGCAGCGGCAGTCCTTCCTCTTTTCTCCCCTGGAGCACAAAACAAGTGTACTCTTAAGCTGTAATGCTTGACGTGGCTCCATTAAAAGCCACCTTTAGCTCAGAGAGACCTTATCACGCTTTTTATTGTAATTACATTCTTTCTCACCTTTCACCCACACACTCCTGAATTATTAAATACCAAGAAATTACTCTTCGTGATGAATCTATTATTTCTACTTCTGGGTTAGTTTGTTGCACTCAGTAATTTTACACAGGCTGGTATCTTTCATTTTGACTTCTTCACTGCATTTTACCTTCTGGTTCCCAAAAATGCTGTGGTTTTACAACCCACTTCTATCAGCTCCTACAGGCTATGGCTGAAGAGGTCAGCCTGGCCTCCCTGCTGAGGTCTCCACCAAGAGTATTCCACCTGCTTACAGTATTTCTTCTAGCGTTGATCCATTTCCCCCCTGCCTTGAAGTTTGGCCCTCACGCTCTTCTCCCCGAGAGCTGTGCTGTCACTCAAGCTGATCAATGAAAGCATGAGGAATGAGTGATCGGGGACAGGAACAGCGTAGCAGCAAGTTTAGTGGCTTAAAGTGGCTGAAGTGAAGCCATGAAGGCATACCCCTCGGCTTCTCGAACAGGGTGAAGAACGGGAGCATCACTCGATGTTTTCATTCATAGCGTCACGCTGGATTTTGCAAAACAGCTTATGGCTCTAAATTAAGCTGACAGCCTCCACAGAAGCTGCATATATCTAATTCAAATTACTACCGGTTCTTCCTCCATGAAACCTATATAAGGCTCTCCCTTCCATTTCCTCCTTCCCAAAAGCCTGTAGGCGCCCCACTGATATCTAAGGAGGAGTATTTCCACAGCAATAATTTAACTACCTGCTCAATTACTAAGCTGTATTTTCCCAGAGGTTTAATTTTGTTTTTTTTAAGGGATGTTTCATGCATTACTAACCTTGGTCCCATCAAAAAACTGTGTGTGTGTGTGTAAAAGCCTCCATTTTGAATTTAAGACAACACAATGGTACTTACAACTTGGAAAATTACTCTGCTCGTTGCATTCCTCCAAGTAACCTCTCTTTCTACAAGATCAGAGGGTTTATTATGCTTTTCTCCAGCACATCAACCCGGTTTATTTGGCTTTTAAGTCACTGCCTAAGATTAACAGGCTTCCACTAATTACATAATTATGGATTCAGTTTTCCTGAAACAAAGTATTCTAGCCTTAAGATTTTTCCTTGTCTATATGTTGCTTGAAATAAGAGTGGTACTTACTTGCTGCCATTAAACATTTTATTCAAAGCATCTCTTGATATAATATGACCACAGACTAATTTCATAGGTGGATTATTATCTGTTGTTTGCTGACGAAGAATAGGACAGGCGAATATTGAATGATACCAGCACTTTTTACCGAGGTCCACTTCAATCTGTGAAAGAAATTAATACAATAATTTATGTTGGGAAACTGCATTTCCAGACAATTATCCCTTTTAGGTCATGGCCCTTACTTAACAGACTTCACAATTCAGCTGTGAAGGTAGCAAAACCCATTGTGTGGATGCCTGACCATTTCCCAGCCAAAAATACTTAACTGTGATCTTAAAATGTTGCTTCTTCCTATCCCCAACAAAGCAGAGTATTCCACTGAAGGACAAGCGAGTATTTTAGTGCACATCTATGCCTTGGCACGAAAACTGAGCTGATGACCCAACAAGACTTTGTGTGTTTCCTAGCCAGTGATTTTCAAAGTCGTTTAGATGACAGATCTCATTTAAGGGGGATTAAAAAAAACAAACTTTTGTTTACATTGACCTTCTACAGCTTTTTGAAAGACCCTCCCAACACCTACATGTCATGTCAATAATGACTACCAGAATCATTTATTTTCAGTACCAACCCAGAAGACACAAGCACAGCACAACTCTTGCCATGCGGACCAAATGATTTCAGACAGGGACATCTCACAGAGCAACAGGACCATGACTTGAGGAATCGATTGAAAATTGCAAAAATCACAGCTTCTGTACCTGAAGCTCCTGGCTCTGACCAGTCCTCAGTTCTGACAGTTTAACCTTCAACACAGTCTGACAACATAACCTTTTCACACTACTTAACCTCTGTCTGCACGATGAAAATAAGGCTTCCCATCCCCTTGCTGCCGAGCAGTACATGCTGGAGACCCATGAGCAAGGAGGCATATAAATACTAGTAACTGATCTGCATCTGACAGCAATCTTTTCCCAAATGCTCCCCAGCTAAACATTCCTGTCTGGACAGCAGAGCATGAATCCATCACACTTGGAGGTTACACTGTCAGCGTTACAGAAAACAGCTGGGAAAAACTCATTGCACGTACCTACACAATAAATGAATCTCTTCCAGCTACAAAGAGGCTAACTCAGCTAATGGCCAGTTTGCACTAAATAAGTTTTCCTCCCAAATCAGGAGCAGGCCACTGGAGAGCTGCACACACCTGGTAAGAGCTATAAAGGGAAACTGGGGTTTCAGAGCAACCGAACTTCATTTCGACTGATGGCACAAATTAGCTGTGCTGGAAGATTATGTGCTGGACCTCAGCTCAGTTCTCACGTCCCCAGATGTAGCACTAATTCTTTCATCTCCTGCCTGCCTGAGAGAGAGTTAGTGCAAAGCAACTTGTGAGCAGAGCTCAAATATAGCTAGGGGAAGTCAGTATTCCTCAGTGGGATGCACTTCCTTTCCAGTTATACAGAAACTTCTCACGCGTGCAGTGTAAGGCCAAGTGGAAGGTGAGAGCATCTGGTTTGTTAAGGTTATTTGGTCAAAGACCTTTACAACGTGAAAGGGGAGAACAAACAAAGTGGGGAGCAACAAACAAAACTGAGATACACAAACCTCACAAACGTAATGGAGTCAGTAACAAGAAACAACCTCATCAGTCACACTTATTAACAGGTCATCAAGAAACTGCAACCAAACCTGGACGTTGCAACAGGTAAGAATGCAAACCCAAGGGTCTCAGAGGAGAAGGGGTTAGAAGAACCACACAAACTGCAGGAGGAATGTGCAGGGGAATGGGTTTGGGGAGGAATGGCCAGAAAGGGGTATAGAAGGGGCCATGTCAATATCTGAGGGTCCATGAATGTGCATTTGCTTGTGAATCTAGAGTGCTGCGTGTGTGCTTTCACCAGTGAATTTCAATCGTTACCAAAGAGCGGGAAGGGCTCTTGGCTGTCTACACTTATATTTTATGTAAGTCCCGTATGTGGGTGCTGCTGAAGGGAGCGCCTCGTCTGTAGCAGCCTGTGTAGCCGGTCATGTCCCTTGTGTGGGTGTGTGGGGGTGGGTGTCTGCAATTCATGCTCAGCTCTGCTGCTGGTTGAACCTACAAAGAGGAAACCAGCAGCCACATCCATCGGCCTGGGGCGAGACCCTAATGTCTCTGTACAGTAGGAAGCCCCAAGCCCAGGAGCTGCCGGAGGTGGCAGCCACATGTATCATCCCTTAACATTCATAGAATCATTAAGGTTGGAAGAGACTTCAAGGATCATCTAGTCCAACCGTCCCCCTACCACCTATTACCCACTAAACCATGTCCCTAAGTACCACATCTAACCTTTCCTTAAACCCCCGCAGGGACGGTGACTCCACCACCTCCCTGGGCAACCCGTTCCAATGCCCGACCACCCTTTCCGAGAAGAAATTTCTCGCTGAAAACAGCATTTGCCATTAGAAATCTGCCCCGGGATAGCTCAGCGTCAACTCACCGGTAGCTCATCCTTCTGGTTCCAAACACCTGTGCACTGCCTTTGTTCAATAACTGCCTTGATATTAATTAGAGCTGGTAATGCTACACAACCTGCTGAAAAACTGCAGAAAAAGGAAATGATGTTAACATAAGGTGCCTGTTAGGAAACCAGCATATTTCTACTTTAAAGATTAACTGGGACACAAGAGCTTTGTACTACTTCATTCAGTTCTTGTCTGTACTTCTAAGCTCCCTTCAAGAATAATTAGCAAGAGTTTGGGGGCAGGTTATCAGTTACCCTGCATCTTAAGCCAGGGCCCTCATCTACTACATTTTGGACTGAAAAAAAACAGTTAATCCCTGCTCTGAGTCTTATAATGAATTGATTTCCTATACCATGTACTTTGATTCTGAGCTGTACAAGAGGAAGGCCTCATGTTAGTTTATATTAGTTGCTCTCTAACTATGGAAGAGTCCATGCAGCCTAAGAGCTTCCACATAACCCACACGTACACACAATCCATAATCCTTTCGTTATATGTAGCTACCATGCAGAGAAACGCGTCTTCCACCTTCACCTTAAATCAAGAAAACAAATGTAGGAAAAGAAACCCACCACACCATAGTAAGGCAAGTTAAGGAAGGAAGCTGCAGTCTGTAACAAGAATGGCAGTACACAACTGAACAAAGTCAGTGTTCAGCCCACTCTGCAAGTTGCTGATCACCAGAATTTACCACACTATTTTGAAATATTTCACTGTGTTACAAAAGAAAGCATGACACCGAGTTTCCACAAATTAACAGATGTTTTGATGGATTTAAGTCTAATGACAGTACTGTAAGCCTGGAAATCAGCAGCACAGAAACAGGATTTGACCTTGGTATCAGCCTGCTCTGTTTCTTTGGCAGATTATTTCACTATTTGTGCAAGTTTTATTGTCTACAGAAGTCACGATCTTTCTCTCTGCTTTGCCCCTCCAGAAACTTGTTTTTTATGTTTCTGCAGAAACATTCTGGCTAGTTTACTTGGGAGGGATGGGCCTGAAACCAAAGAATCTCTTGCCTAAGCTTGAGGGGGGGGAATTGAAAAAAAAAAATCATATCCCTCTCCTCCAGCTGGCCATTTTAATCCTTACATTTTGCTTTTTTGTTATTTCAGCACTGAGTGTAAATTGTGTTAAACCTGTGGAAAGCTTAGACAAAGAGTGTTTGTAGAAATAAAAGCATTACTGCTTTAATTGTTCAGTACGAAAACATCTCTGGAAGAGGCCTTTAACAGTACAACTACTCAAGTAAATAGTAAACTCAAACGGTGTCCCGTAGTCCCGCAAGACGCTGAACCAAGACCTCCTTAAGTACAACAAGGGTTTTCTCACTGACTGCACGCAGTAACTGAGACCAGGAGGCTTGTACAGGATTAGATAAATATTGGAGAAACCAATCAGCCTTTAAAATAAGTGACCACTACTCATGTTCTAGAAAGCAATATATTTCATAGCAGGGATTTAACTCCAAGCTGGTTTAATTACTAAAGGATTTGCAGCACTCAAAGGTCATGCCAGTTTAGAACAGTCTTGTTTATAACAAGAGTATCGATACCACCTATATAGCAAATACATTTCAGTGCAATTGATTTCACACCAGGCGCCAAACAAGCATCCAACCAATCCAGACATCAATAACAGGGATTTTCCACTTCACTGAAAAATCTCTTGGCCACTTGCACTGAAAACCATATTACAGCGTCAGTGCATAAGTAATTAAAATGGAAAGGATTACTGTTAATTTGACCAAAACAGGAAAAAGATGAAAAGCAAAAAGCAGAGGCAGAAGTTTTAAATATCTAGAAACCCCTCAAACTGAAACTCGTAACGTCTGTTGTAGAAAGACAATTAATCTGTAAGCACTCCCTTTGTTGCTTCTGTTTTATTTTGTGACAGAGGTGCAAACAGGAGAAGCAGAAGGCTCGACAATTATAAGAGCTCTAAACTAAGCACAGAAGTATAATAATAGTAACATGCAAACAATAAAAAAAAGCCAAAACAAAACAAAACAGAGGTAGCGAAGCTTCTGCTGAGTACCAAATCTATCCCAGAAACATACATACAATTTACTTCCTATTTAATATCTGAAATGAAAATGAGAACATCAGGCGAGTGTATGGGGGGAACTGACATCCAAAGGCTAAATAGCAGCTAATCTGTTTTATCTTCAGAGAAGTTAGAAGATTAGACTGGTTTTTCTTCACATTTCCAACAGCCTCCTACAGATTTGCATTTTGTCAGATTAGCTACTGAGCTTGAAAATGCCTCTTTCTTCTTTACTAAAGAGGTCCAGCAAACAATTTGGAAATTTTACCAGCTGAAATCACAATTCTTAAGCATTCTTCTAAGGAGAAGACAAGTAAAGTAATGTGTGGATTAAAAACCAAGATGATCAAATGCTGACAAAAATCATGGCGAGAATTTTGGGGTTTTTTTGCAGTTAAACAGCAGGACAGTTTTCACACATTTGCTGTGGGAATAATTGGCTGATTGCCACCCTCATCTTTCACACTGAAGTCTAACCTACAGAAGCCAAATTCCATCCACCAATGCAGCTTCTGGAGCTGTGAAGGTGCAGAGTAAAGCACAGCACATAGGAACCTCCGATTTGTAATCTTTACAAATCCTGTCAGAGCTAATTGTAACTCTCAATTTAATACAAGCTAGATGAGACTACTTCTCAAAAGCAGTTCCTTTTGTCCTCAACAAGAAATAAAAACCAAACCACTATGTATCTGGTCTTAAAAGCAAATGAAAACCAGCATACCTAACACTGAGAGGTGATTCAACTGAGAGCCCCAGAAGAGCGCAGGCATCTCTTGTGAAGATGTCACAGATGTCCGCCCACTGGTTCGCGTCTAATAGATGAACGTACGGAGAGTTCTCTATACCTTGCCGCAGATACACCAGGCTGCCCATCAAAACCTGAATATCTGCAAGGGACCAGGAACGGATAGTTATTTTATACTGTGAGTAAAAGCTAGTGTCTACAGTTTCAGCTTTTACGTGGGAAGCAGGCAAATACACCATATCAGTATTACACATCCTCTACCTCTACAAAGTACAGTGAAAGCCACCACAGAACAGATGTCTGCAGCCGCGAGAGCTCCAGTCCACTCTGGATAGACTGCAGGATCATCTGCCCCTCTACAGGCACCTACATGCTGCCTATTCATCTGCTTAAAACAGGTTTAGTTTTTTGTGAGCTGACACACACAGCACCCCAGAAAACTAGGCATTACTGGATTTAGTTTAAGATGGTTCACTTAACTAGCATATTCTCCATTTTTCAAAAGTTTCATTTCTCTTTGTAATATCCCACGCAGTAGAAAATAGCAGACGACTATTCCAAGAATGTTTCTGTGTATTTTTAACACCTTACCCTAGCAGCAGGCCTATTCTAGATGTAATCCAAGTATTATTTAGAGTGTCAAAAACCTTAAACTTAAGCAAATGTGCAGGCATTAAAATACAATTTTGTGCCCTCTTTAAAAAAGACAAAAAAACAGTTAATTCCAATTGTAAGGATTCAAGTTGTATGTGTTAAACACAAAAATAAGAAGCTGCTAACAAAAATGAAAATAATGAAGTAAACATGTTTGGAACACGATTTATATTTTACTATGAAGTGCCACATCCAAGTGTTTTACATCCCCTCAATGTGACCAGAAAACTTACCTTTTTGATGATTTAGGGCGAACGGCTGGAAGTTTTTCGCATACTGAAGCGCTTCTCTCTGATTTGCTGTTCCACCCATCAATAAACTAATGAAATACAATCTGTGTAATTTAAATTCCAATGAACTATTCTGTGCCATAAGCATTTCTCTGTTGGATACCGCCCACCTAGAAGAAACGAGGAGGTAGAACAGGACACGACACAAGAGTAATTAAGTATCAGCCTACACCATGTGAAATTATTACAATTATCAACCACATATTTCAAGGAGAATACGACTGTTCCTGAACTTCTACGAGTCTATATAGGGTACAGAAAATGGCAAGACCCCTTACAAGTAACAGAGCTACACAGGGCACACAACACGTGAACGATGGTACTTCTGGTGTACAGCTGCTGTACAGGTTAACCGCTGCCAAACTCCACAAGACTGAACTAGGCACAATAGAAGGGAGAAGCAGCTAGAATCTACCCTATTTTGATTAATACCACTCTGAATCTTAACAACTACAGACAATCTTCAGCTACGTGTTGAAGAAGTTTGACCAAGCCTTTCAAGAACTTATTTTCCAACTTCCTCATTCGCCGCACATTTCCTCCACGCCACGATGTTTGGATACGTGCGCATGTTGCCCTGGAGAGGGGAAGTGTGTCTATGGGGGCCTCAAAAATAGACATTATCAAGACCTTATAATGGGGGACAGGAGGAAGGGAAATCAGTTTAAATATCATACTTCATCCTGCTCAAACTTTGCTTTTTGTGTTATTTTCAACTTGGACAATAAAAATATTTCTCACTTTCAGGGTCTCATTCACTACGACAACACTCAGGTTTGCTTCCCCAATAACATGTAAGAATTCTTAAACATGTACCAAGTAAATAAACTGGCATTTTCAAAGCATTTCATAAAAAGTTATTTTATGATTTAGATTTTATCCATTCTTTCCTGGGTTTGTTTTTTTTTGTGTGTGTGTGTTTTGGTTCCCATCCCTCCCCCTTTTTAATTCAATTTAGCCAGGCCTAAATCAATCCAATCTTTCTCTTAAGAACTTTAAGTTTCAATGTTCTTCAGTACATCTGCTTCTCATTAGTGTTAATTAGTTAAACAATTTTCACTGTGGGGGCCCCATTAAGCAAAGAGCTTTTCACTTTTCAGCAAGAAGTGAGGTAGTCTCTGTTCCTTAAAAAAAAAGGGGTATGTGAGGCTTCTGTTCCTCTCAACCAATACTAAAACAAGAAAATTAAGTGCTCTTACACTACTGGTAAAGCCTGCAATGCAAGTTAGCCTTCTGCATTAAAATGTAGGGTTAATGAGCAAGTACCTACTTTCAGTTTGTTGTGGTGAAAGCATCAGGAGCCTGACTTTACTGGTAAGGCTTTGTAATGACAGCAGCAACCTTTCAGTGGGCAACAGTGAAAAACATAGCCTTTGAACTAAGAACAAGCCCCGCTGCCCCTAATTTCAAGCAGTTTCAGACAAGCAGCCTCAAAAGACTGTCAACACTAATCTCCACCAGGAGGGAAGGGCACAGTCACTAACCATGGGTTTTTTTGTTGGTTTTGTTTTGTTTTTATGATCAGCGTCCACGGTTTAAACCGGGTATCGCAGCAGTAAAGCTCGCTCCCAACTAAGAAAACAAGAGCCTGAAATTAACAACCGTAGACCCATAAGCAGCTGAAAGACAAAAAACTATTACCAACAAACAAGAAGACTAGCCCACAGTCCCATTAATGAGATATTAATCTCTACTGCATCAAAAGAGCCTCCATCCTCTCCCTGCCAATACTTGCAACCACATGACACAGTACTTCATCTTGCTGAGATTGAGTCTATTTTTCCAAATTAGCTTTTAGGCAGGCTTTCCATTTTTAGCTCTTTGAGTGGCAGCACTGATTTGTATCAGAAGAAAGCAGCCACAGAAGCAAGGCCTGAGGTGTTTGGTCTGGGATGTGCTGTTCCTATTTCTAATAGAAAGACAAAAAAACCCAACAAGTGAGGTTTAAAACATTCAATCCACATATTCTCTACCACCATCCAAAATCATTAGTAATCACAACACCTGCCTTCCTATCTCCTCTCAAAACACTTCCAGAGCAGTTTCACTTCTGAGATTCAAATCCATCCGAATTTTTTTTTTAAAGTTTACAGTATATTATTCAAGCCACAGCTTCTAGCTCCCACATGGGATTTAGGTAAAATTAATTCCATGGAGCCTAGCAAAGATCAAATTCAGTTTAAATCACAACCCAAACATCCCAGCAATACCAGGACCTGTGCACCTTGCTGCTTTACAGACAGAAGACAATAGGTCTTCCCCAGGAGATTACAGGCAAAAGCTTTGAACCTGCAAGTCATTCCCACAAGACCTTCACATGGAGACCCACCTGGGCTCAGAAGGGCCAGAATCCACCCAGAAAAACACACATACCTATGGATTTCCCTTCCCTGTCACCAAATTACAATGAGAAGAGTCACTGGAAAATAATGGGATCCTGCGGAGGTACAGAGACTGTACGGCTTAGGGTGCAGGGCCAGACCGGGCATCTACAAAGTCAAGTTGCAGACCCCACAAAAAAAACGTTATAGCCAGTCTTACTAAATTTAATTCTGAAGTGTAGTATTTATAAGTGTTGACAGTTGTATTAGTAAGAAAATCTGAAAGCCTGTTACGGTCTTTTTTTTTTTAAAGCAGACACAAATACCAACTTCTGCCTATCACCACAGCAGGGCTTTGAAAGCCTTTTTGAGACGTCATTAATCTGACAAGCCCCTTTCATGGCAGTGACCAGGAGCCACGTGTGTTTGCTTCGTTTCCAACACTGAGCTAAGCTGAGCACCAACTGCAGGGCACTGGCAGAGCCAGAGAGACCGGTTATTGTTTTCATCCCAACCTTCCGTAGTTTTACATGGGTTGTATCCTGCTATACTCCCCTTCCTGGTTCATGACACTGTAATTAATTATCCTTGTGTAACACCCGCTTTCTGCTTCAACACCACTGTCAGTAGCCTAGCCCTAGAACAGGCCAGTTTGGGACTGCTTTTACACACCCCAAAGCTGTACTCACTGATGCCAGTTTTAGCCATTTATTAGCTTTTTGCCCAAAGAGCACAATGCCACCCCTCCAAGCTCCTCTCACACAGACACCGTCCCTTCAGGAGCGGCTTCCATCCCTTCTGCTGAACACCTACATCTGCTGGGAAATAATATGGGAAATACCTTCAATAGCATCAGCAGTCCTGATGAATAACCGGGCGTTTGCAACATCAGTTACCTCCTAAACTGTAGAGTTTTGTCACATTTTGATCATTCTCACTACCAACCATGGTTTTTACATAAGCATGGCTATAAATAAGGACTCTCTGTGCCCAGCAGCAGGCAGAGAAGCACATAGCTTTTGCACTGAAGAATAAACATTACAAACAGAAATGAGACAGGGTGGGGGAGGGAAACCAGCAGAGAAACTCTGCTGACAATACACCCTATTCTCTGTTTATTCAGCTGGCTGCAGAATAAAAGTTCCTTTGAAGAAAGACCATGCCTTCTCCTTTGTTTGAAAAATATTTAACACATTGCAGGAACTACAAGATATGACTAAGTACCAATGAGCAAGGAACTAGCAAACTGGACCTAAAATCAATTTAGCCACTTCAGGTGAATGGACATAACAGCAAGTTACTGCTCCCCAGGAGTATCCTTCACAACAGCTATGCCACTATTGGAACTACAGGAAATACACGGTGCAGCTTACAGTAAATCCTGTTTCAGTTGTAACACCAGGCACTTCAGTGTCACTTCCCTTCAAATAGTCAATTCAATAACAATAAACCGCCTGAGCTTTCTACCTGTGTAGCTGCATTCAAAGGCCAAATGTTTAGGTCAAACTTTGCATGACCCAGAGGCATAATCCAGGATTTAGTTTATGAACACCATGGTTCGAGTATCAGAGTATCCCTCCACTTAGTTTAGATGTCAGTGAGCTCTGAATTGACAAAACTGTGTTGGTTCATGTTAAAGGGAAAAGAAGATGTTTTTTATTATGAAAATGTACTTAATAATCATGCAAAAAAGGTATCTTAAGTATATGAATTATGTTCAGGAACGAAACACAAATTTTTCCATTGCTTTGGTTTCATTGTTTCTATTTTTAAAGGTCACTTTCAAGTTGGTTTGGGGTCTGTTTATTTTTTGGGGTTTGTGTTGTGGTTTGGTTGGGGTTTTTTTTCTTACTTCCAGGGCAAATCTAAGCTTACCAAAGCTCTTGCAAATTAAAAAAAGAAATAGGCTGAGAGTTTTTTTGGTGTTTTCTTACTTTTAAAAGAAAAGCTATTCTGAAATAGTAGTGGGTGGAGGTGGTAGCGAGGTGGATTGTGCGGTGGTTGGAGGGCAGAAGCCAGAGGGTTGTGGTCAATGGGACAGAATCTAGTTGGAGGCCTGTGACCAGTGGAGTCCCTCAGGGGTCAGTGCTAGGACCGGTGTTGTTCGACATCTTCATCAACGACCTTGATGAGGGAACAGAGTGTACCCTCAGCAAGTTTGCTGATGACACTAAACTGGGGGGAGTGGCTGACACACCAGAGGGATGTGCTGCCATTCAGCGGGACCTGGATAGGCTGGAGAGCTGGGGGGGGAGGAACCTGATGAGATTCAACAAGGGCAAGTGTTGGGTCTTGCACCTGGGAAGGAAGAATCCCATGTGCCAGTACAGGTTGGGGACTGACCTGCTGGAGAGCAGTGTAGGGGAAAGGGACCTGGGGGTCCTGGCGGATGGAGGGATGACCATGAGCCAGCAATGTGCCCTGGTGGTCAGGAAGGCCAATGGCATCCTGGGGTGCATTAGAAGGGCTGTGGTCAGCAGGTCGAGGGAGGTCCTCCTCCCCCTCTATTCTGCATTGGTGAGGCCGCATCTGGAGTATTGCGTCCAGTTCTGGGCCCCTCAGCTCAAGAAGGACAGGGAACTGCTAGAGAGAGTCCAGCACAGAGCCACAAAGATGATCAAGGGAGTGGAACATCTCCCTTATGAGGAAAGGCTGAAGGAGCTGGGTCTCTTTAGCTTGGAGAAGAGGAGGCTGAGGGGTGACCTCATCAATGTTTATAAATATGTTAAGGGTGAGTGTCAGGAAGATGGAGCCAGGCTCTTCTCGGTCTCATTAAGCGACAGGACAAGGGGCAACGGGTGCAAGCTGGAGCATAGGAGGTTCTGGGTTAACATGAGGAAAAACTTTTTCACTGTGAGGGTGACAGAGCACTGGGACAGGCTGCCCAGAGAGGTTGTGGAGTCTCCTTCTGTGGAGACATTCAAAACCCGACTGGACGTGTTCCTGAGTGATGTGCTCTAGGTGGCCCTGCCTTGGCAGGGGGGTTGGACTAGGTGATCTTTCGAGGCCCCTTCCAACCTCTACGATTCTGCGATTCTGTGAAATGGCACCACACAGTTATACATCCACTACTGTAAGTCAGAAAACAGTGCTCCATGAGACATTTCATCACTTTTCCTTCCTGTTCACTTTGAGCACCAGCTTACACGTCTAATGGTTGTAAAGTCTACTAAGGTCAAGAAAATACCCTGGACTAAGGCTGATTGATAGACCTCAGATAGTCCCAGACTGGTTTTCATCCGAGTGTTCAGCATTATCCACTGACTTGCATTAGCTGAATTGTTTCATTCAGAAAAAAACTCGCTACCCAATCTCGCTGTCAGCCCAGGCTCCCAGCAGCACCTCACCTCTCCCCCAGCGTTAATCAGCACCTACCTGGCAGCAGCAGCAGCAGCCTGCAAAGGACACACCTATCCTTTCACTCCCTCCTCCCACCCTGCGGTCCCTTAGCAGGAGAGTGACTTGAGGAAAAGTGAGAACTTTGATCCCAAACCAAGTTCTGCTCACCCCAAAGGCTTGGTGCAGCCAAAAGACTTGGTGGTACTCAACACCTTCAATAAGACCTGGAATCCTTCAACATTGGACCTTTTAAAATAAGGTTCACTAACGGTTTACTAAGTACCATCACAGCAGACAACTGTTTCTTCCCAAAACCTTAAATCGGCATCACAAATAATTCAAGTTAATCCTTAATCTAAGAGACCTTTAGCTAAGCACTGCCCACGGGGAGGGACTCAGTAACTAGACCTCAAAACAGAGACACCTCAAAAGACAATGTTTAAACTGAAAACCTGAGGATTTGTTAAAACCACTCCAAAGAAAAAAGGGGGGAGAAAAAAAACTGAGTAGACTCACTCTAACGCAGGTCTCAGAACTCTAACTTTCAATGCTTCCAATATTCGATTCAACTCCACGAACGGTTCTTTTTGACTTTGATCTATTGATAGACCAGATTCCTGAAAAAACAAAGGCAGTTTTTAGTTAAAGTGTAAGAAAACATGGGATTAAGCCGCTGTTTTTCTGACAGTTTAAAAATTAACCTGGAACATTCAAATAAGGACACTCGCACAAAGCACGACGTTCCATGGTTGTAACATTCAACGTCCACGCTTATCGTTACCTGACAAAGTTCCTCGGCTACATCCAACATTCCCTGCCGGAAGAAGTGCTCCACCATCACCTCGTTGAGGATTCGCTGACTGTCAGCCTGCCAGCACCCATCTATCCCCACACTGCTGATGTCGGAGTCAAAATTCTGAAATGTACAAATTAACAGTTAATAGGCTGGAACAAATCGCCCTACGTAATTTTTCTTTTAATTACAGAGGACACCTATGTCTCCACCCTGATGCTTTCTGCCTATTACTCAGTTGGCCCTCAATTACCTTCTGTTCAAAGTGAGACATATCTTTCAGCTGCTTCATTATCTCCTGCGTACAGGAGAAGAAATCCTTTGGTTTGTTCGTTTCAAGTCTGAATATTACCCATTATAAGGAATTACACTGACAAATTACATGTCTAGCTAGCAAATTAGAAATCTAGTTAACTAATAAAGGGGTTTCCAGACCATGATGTGGTTTTGAAGGAAATATCTGCAGAAAAGGCTTTTTCCATATGTGAAAACTGAAAACACATAGAGAATGGGAGAAAAAAAGAAGTCGCCTACACTAGAATCAAAATAGCGTTATCAATGCATCAGTGTCACTACAGCACACCAAATTAGAAGTAAAAGCTTTAACTCAAGAATTTCTGACATAGCTGGAGAGGTAGACAATGCTGAAAAAGGAAAATGTCATTTCTCCCCACCCCCAAATGACAATGAAATTCAAATCTCTGAAGACCTCAACATCCCAGCAACAGGATGAGCTTTGAAGATCCAAGATATCTCTTACTGATCTAACCCCGATGATCCTATCGCTGTGTATTTTTAGGCCAGTGGCCTATGGACATATTCCAGGA
Source organism: Psophia crepitans (assembly GCA_013399095.1). NCBI lineage: Eukaryota > Metazoa > Chordata > Aves > Gruiformes > Psophiidae > Psophia > Psophia crepitans. Next base: position 467,777 of record VWZZ01007306.1, on the reverse strand, counting down.
ATAAGCAAAAATACTGTCACGCTCTTTAGTAACACTTGGCACTCCTTACCATAGTGCCTATTGGCAGCAGGACAGCAACGCTTATTCTAACCCAAGAAATAAAACAGGATTTTAACTGCTAACTTATTATATGATCAGGGCAAGCTGGTTAATTTGAATAAAAATCCTCACCCATTGCCTAAACCAAACCTCTTGCAACAGAAAGAAGAGTCTAGAAGTCAGTATATTGCTTGCTGCCTGACCTGATGGTCTGCTGACTACAGCTCTCTTCCAAGAAGGAACTTCAGAACTCAGAAGATGGGTGAAAACAGCAGCGCTTCAGCTACAGCTCTGCAACAATCCGACAGTCCTGCACAACATGGGACTACCCGCCTAGCACAAATGCACTCTTCTGCCAAAGCAGGCAGAGCAAACACCACAACGCTGGTACGAGCCCTCTGTCAACCACGTATTATCGGTTCCCCGACAGCCAGCACAATGCCAGGGCAGCAGGTTAGCCGAGAGCCGACCCGCTGTAAGGTCTGTCGGCGCAAAGCTGGGTAACCAACTTTAGAACAAATCTCAACAGGCAACGTGGGTTTACGTTAGGTCAGCGCTTGGTATCCCACAGACGCGACACCGCCGACCTGCAGTAGGAACCCAAAGAGTCATATGTTGTTTTGTCAAAACACACGCCAGGCAACAGACGTTCGCAAAGCAATGCTGCCAAAAGCATTTGGGAGCCTACTATTAACCTATTCCAGAAGTTAAATTGAGATTCTTAAATTAAAAAGAGAACATCATCATGGCAGCTTCAAACTTTCAGACCAAGGGATCACTTTTGCCCCGCACAAGTCTCTCTTGCACAGTTATGGCTCACTGCCTAACCACAATTCGGATGCCAGCCTCAGGGACTGAAACTGCTGCCTTTGTAGGGTGGCTAGAGAGGCCCCAAGTGGCATGTGGTGATCAGTTATAATGAAGACAGACGCACGGTGGCACCTTCCATATGGGGGGGGTCAGCCCTGCAGAGGCAGCCTTACCAACAGTGAGCATGTCCGCCTCTTAAATGGCAAGTGGGAAGTGAAAGGGGGCACAGCAGCATAAATCTGTAAAGCTTCTCATTCTTCCTTCCAGTACTCTGCATAGCTCAGCTTCACAATGCACCTTCCTTTTATTTGGCACTTATTAATTTCCTTCATCAGCCACCTCCACATCTCCTTTGATGCTGCTCCGTGTCATCGTGAGAAAAGGGCAGCCTGCTCATCCCTGCACGTGTGGCTTCAAAACCATCACTCCCTTCAGGTCTCTCAGTAAACTTCCAGTAGAACATTAACTGTAGGCTAGCAAATTGCATCTTCCACCTTTCAAAGATGGTGGAGCAAGATGCGCATTGAAATTATTGCCATCGATTTAAGTCTCACTTTTAACAACATTTTCACTTGAGTGTCTTAACCTGTAAGCTCCTTGTCATGCTGCTCATTTGTAAGCTGTATCTTGAAAAAATTAACCATCCTGATGACTAAATAATCCTGTTCTTATTTGGGCCAACCCTCTGAAGCGTTTAAAGTTCACTACCATTGCTGATTTTGGTATCACTGCCCAAATACCACTAGCAGGTAACATAAATCAATTGACAATGCATTAAAGAAAGAGAGGCAGTATTAAGAACACATGAGCTTGTATTTGTTACTTAGACTCCGGGGCGGGGATCATCAGTAATCTAAAAATAATCAACTATAAGTTGATTAATGCAATTTCAAGTCCTAGCAAACATATAGCCCCATAAGAAGAAATCATATTCTTCTGTGCAGTTACCATTACAGCTGAACCTACGTCTTAAACATCCTCACATCCTTCTCGTTGCTTGGGGGCAGAGGTGGCAGAGCCACTTCCCTCAGTTCCTTCACAAAATCCACACCTTGTTCTGAAACAAACCTTTGAGCCTCGAGAACCTTTTCCAAACCCCATCATAAATTAGGGTTTAATTCCATGAAAGATGGTAACAATGACTCACATCAACCTAGACGTGCTGTAGACCCAAGTCACATCATACAACCTGAGGACCTCCATTTTTTTTCTCCCCCTCATCCATTCCCCAATCAAATCAGTCTTGTCCAGGTTCTCATTTCGGTAACTTTTTTTTTTTTTTAAATATGTGGGTTTCATTATATGTGGAATTCTACAGCTCTGCCTCCACTGGGTCCTGAAGAGCTTCAAGGACTGACTGTTCATATTACAGTGAGTGACTGTCACATGTCACAACAAGTTACTGCTTGCCTTTGACTTACATATTTCGTAACTGCCATGCACGGATGATAGGCTGGTGAGTACACATCTCGGTTTTGTTTTCTAAATGCTAACAGCATGCTAACTGATAGCACGTGGGATTTAGTAAGACTTCACAAGCTGAAATAAACTCCGTAAGTTACAAATTTAACAAAGGTTCTTTTGTGCTTTTAAGGTTTTAAGCTTAGAAAAGCGTCGGTTAATATTCCCAAGAAACAAACCCTTTTTTAAGAGCCTAACTAGTGAGCCTAGGGTGAAAACGTAGAATATTATATGCTAAATATATCAATGATACAGTGTAAAGGACATTACTGATAATCGCTGAAACGTGAGGACTTCAAGACGCACACACACACAAGATGGACCATTTTAACCAACATACAACCTTCCACGTTATTAGTTACAACATGATATGAAGAAGGATGACTATTAAGAACAGTTTTATTCCTCAGTTTTCCAGCAGAGGCTACTTCGTGCATTCCTCCCCTTCTTCTGAATTCTGACCCAGAACATAAATAAAATACATTTGTTTACCTTGCCTGATCAGCTTGTTGATTAATAAGATAAAGTTTGACTTGCAAAGACTGTATTCACCTACCCCCACTCTTCACAGCAACAGAATTAGGTGATGTTCAGTAAAGGTCTTTTGTTTATACACAAATTTTTACATGAAACAAACAGTAACTTAGGTACAAGTTTGCTTTCCCAAAGCAAAGATTGGATTCAAGCGTTGGCCCTTTAAAAACAGGATTAAAATTCAAGGGGAAAAATGGAAGGAGCTACCACTTACTTTCCTGACTGAAGGCATTTAACCACTGCTCAGATTGCCGCTAGAGGGAAAACATTTACTAGCCTCACCAAACATGCTTTGAGATGAATTCAAATCATTCCAGAAGAGTGAGTGATTTACAGGGCCACTGACGAGTGAGCTACCTGATAACAACTTGCTGAACAACAGTGACCTGATGAGTTCTGGAAGCGGAGCAAACGCTAGTTCAATAAAGAAAAAACTGGATGCAAACATTTCCTTTCATTTCCTTCTCTTTGGAAGGAAGGGGAAACCCTCATGGATCAGAAACATGTAAACTATGTGGAACCACTACAAAAAAAAGGTATAGCTTGTTAGATGAATTTTCTAGGAACTGCTAACTAAAAAGCGACATGCAGAATTTTGGCATTTCAGACTAATGTAGTCCAGACTTGATGCCACATTTGAACTCTGTTTTTTAAACACTTACAAGCTTCTGTTCTCAGAGTGAACTCTACAGGCAGACACATCCAAGTTCATAAGTAATGACTACATTAACTTAAAAACTGACCAGACTAAACTTTACATACAGGTATAATCCTGTCTCAACACTGGAAAAAAGAAATTTAACCTGAAATTTGCCACAAGCAGATAATACAGCAAATTCTTTCAAAATCCAAGCTTGCTAAGTAGCAAGTCTGTGGATTCTACACGTAACAACAGCTGTCGTTTGGATGCGTCACACAAAATCAATACCAGTGTTAGCGTGTGTCCCAGTCTCAAATCAGGCAATAAAATGATGAGTTACATTTATCTGTGCCTCAGCATATATAGCTAGGAAGACTGTAAGCGGTGTTCTAGAGATGTTAACACACCTATAAAATAAATGAGGAAAAACACTGGAATGAGGATTTAGATGTGACAGAAACAAAACTCCAGTCTCGTGAATCAAGGCAAGTGCTGTGCTTCTGCTTCTTTAAATTTTAAGGAGCATTTTATTTAGGAAGCAGTAGTATTTTGCCCAGAATGTGCTGAGAATCAATTCCACTTAATCACTTCTATTGGTTTAAGCTTAAGTATATTATGAGAAAGGAATGGGGGGCAGGGAGGAGGGCAACTTCTATAGGTTACGGGACTCAGACACCAACAAAGACTGTGCTGGTAGGTCTCAAGCATATTTTCCAGGAGGACATGGAAATCGCATTAAGTACCTAAGGAAGATTTCCTTCAAATGTCACTGTTCAGGGAAGCATTAAATTCCACCTGGATTTAAACATTACACATATGCATCTGACAAACAGGCCAAGACTTCAGGGTACATTTTAAAGTGGTTCCTTTAAGATACTACAATCAGGAAAAGCTAATGAAATATGAACTATGTGTATTTTTAAAAAAGTTCATATTTAAGGAGACAATCCTAACTGATGTTCTGAACTTCATAAAAACACGTCCTTCATTACGAGCAGGACTGGGGACTCACGCAGTTCCCACTGCTTCTGGTCTTTTGATGTCAACACCACAGACACTAAGCAAGATTGAGAAGCCAGAGGAATGAACACACTGAATACAGCAAGCTGAGCTCATTTTTCAACACCTCACTGAAAAAGCCTTTCTAACACTCAACAGGCACAGAGCGGATTACTGGTATCCTTTCTAATATTTTACAAAACCACACATTTGAAATTTAAAAAAAAAATAAATGCTTTTATTTACAGCTATCCTTTCTCAAATAAAATAGTAGATAAACTTAAACCAGCAGGAATGCAACAACACTGGAAAAATTATGCACGTGACAAGCGACAGAGCTGTTTGGAGATTAGATTCATGTCAAAAACTTTATTAAGCTTTCTTTGGCTTCTAAGAAATACTCTCACCAATTTCCATTGAATGTTCACAGCCTCTATATATAACCTAGGGCTGCTCTATCTCAGAGTATTTAAATAAAAAAGGTATAGCCAAACCTGAAAGCTTATTTGAACAAAGTACACTTGCTAAAGCAGAACAGGAAAGTTTCAAACTTAGGACAAGATTACATAGATTTATTTCAGGCTTCAAGCCAGTAATAAGGATGGAATTTTACTCTAGTTAATTGGTTTAGATACAGCAGCAAGGATTAGAGACAGATGCGTCCTTAAGCTTTGGATAACAGTGATGCTGGGATTAAAGCTATTAGGACAAAGTTTGGTCAGTCATAGATACGAGCAAAAAATGTAACAGACATTCTGTCCAATAGTGCAGCAGTATGTATCACACTACTGTTAAATTATGCTTTAACAACTTATGGTTACTAAAAATGTTTAAATGAGATTCCCAAAGGATGAATGAGTATTCCTGATACTGCAAATGTCTCTGTCCAGGTGAAAAGACTCATTCACTAGTGTCTTCCTTAGTAAGGTTCTAAGGTACACCTTACACCAAATTTTTAGACCCTACCAACGTAAGCGTGTTCTGATATGAAACTATCATATCAGAACTGTCCAAAAAAGTCCAAGAATCCTTGCAAACAGAACCACTTTACACAGAACACACAAATGGAGAAAAACATGACCTGAAAACGTAAATCTAGCACCACTTACCACAAGAAGTTTCAGTATCATTTCAAAAACGTGTTAATATCTACCCACAAAAATATATTCAGATCCCAGTTATTCTTCAATCGGGACTTCATGTAAGAATGTCTTACATGCAAAGCTTCAAAGATAAGCTGCCCTACCTTACTTGTTATGGCACAGACACACATACTGTGAGAAGTTGAATCTACCCTACTCGCATTAAGAACACTGTGTGTTATAAAATCAAGCCCTAAGAACCAACGACACACCTGAAACACGTACAAAAGGTCTGTCTTAAAAAACTCTCTGGTTTTAGAGTGCCTTTTAGAACAAAATGCTGCTTTTGAGTTACTTGCTACTGGCAATTAACTAGCAATGCAATTCATATATTTAAAAAAAAATATTATTTGAGAACAATATTGAAACAAACGTTTTGCTAAACTGATATAATGCATGCTAGTATTATGGCTAGTCATATCTACAGGGCATGTTATCTTGGAAATTAAGAGGCTGCCCCAGAAGGAATACTCTGTATACGAGTTCTGACAGCAAACCATGTACACCCCCCAGTCTTGCCTCTGCCCCAACTCTACGCTTCCGCAGTTGACAGGAAGATTTAATTGAGGTAATTGCAGTATAAATCCAAATTTTGTAAAGCATGGTACACTTCACAGAGTATATACGATAACACAATCCAGCCACAACATAAATACCTTATCAATGGCTTTTCCAACTCGGGATACGCTGCTGTGAATGTCTTTATGATCGGAGGCCAGTTTTTGAACTGTGTCTTTTATTCTTTTACAACACTGTGTCATAACAAGAGAAATTGTCCCTGACAAGTCTCCATCTTGATCTAGATAAAAGAGAGGAAAATCACTTTGTTATAAATAAATTATAACATTAAGTTTCTCAATATGCAACAAGATATAAAGATTGTATTAAAAGACCAAAACACAACCTAGAGAGGATTTGCAAAGCGAGACCAATTTAAGTGAAGGAAGATGTACAGGACACGGGTCTCCCACGGAATTAGGCATCCAGTCAGGTGCACAGTAACACTGAACAAGTGCGACAGTTTAAAACATTAATGTAAAGATCTCGTATGTCTCAGTCTCAGCAGATTAATAAACCCATCTCGAAGAAACACCCCAATCCACAAATCTCACAGGATGTATATAACAAAGCTACTGAACCTGCTGCAGGATCAGTTTTTAAACAGTTTCCCGAAGATACGTCAGAACTGTAACCCAAATTTTCCGTGCACCTTGTTGATGAGGGCCAAATCCATTCTTGCCCCGCACGCTCCCCACTTGTATCAGACTCTGCATTTCAGCCGTATGAAATTTTTGCTTCCTGACTTGTGGAAACAGTTCAGCCAACCAATCTCCAATTCTCCTTGTTGGATGTAAAGGACCAGACTGTGCACATCAGATCTACCCTTTCTTGATTATCTAGTGTACCCTTAACAATATGCCTCAGAGAGCGCAAAGGAAATCCCGAAAAAAAAGCTGTAATCATAGGGGGTAGGTAATAATTTACCAGCCACTTATTCTAGATACCTTCCTTTAGGCATCCTCACTCTCAACCCTACTGCTGACGTCAACAGCAACAACAACCTTCTGTTGTTACACGCTAAAACTAGCTCATCTCTAGAGAAGTAAATAGCTGCCGTTCAGCCAACAAGCCCCCACCGGGGAAGCTTTCATAGCATTTTTGCAACAGTCCCAGCTTTTAAGAAAAAAAAAGCCAACAAACTTTAGCTTCACGGGACTGGATGGAGGAAAAAAGTTAACTATCATCTCCCAGGCAAACGGCTAATAGGGCTTTTTATTTCTCCCAGTGAATGAGTGAGGAGTACCAGGATCAAAACAATCCCTTCTGTGCGCGTTCACTAACATGACTCTATGTATCCTGAATTAAAAATGAAAATTTCACTCAACCATTACATAAAGTTTGCCTCCAAAAATTATTCCAAGAATAATCACTATTCCTTCATTACTATTTAGTTCTTCTGACAGACATTTAAAAATCACATGAAGGATCTTAAATAACTGTCTCGTGACTTTTGCCAAGACAAAGTGATCAGTCAGAGATTATGCAACAAGCAAAATGGAAATACTCATTCCCCAATAGAGAGGTTAAAATACATGCTCTTAATAGCATTTTTTTTCTTTTCAGAAAAGCCATTAAGCTAAAACCCAAACAACGTGCACGCGTAACTACTGTTACCCCAAGCAATAAGCGAGTTACTGGCCCCTAACACTGTAACAGAAACCAACTACAGTGAAGCAATGGAAATGTCTACACAGGAAAAGCCACCAGAGCCATGAGAGAAAAGATCTCTCCTCTGCACCCGACTCCTTCAGCTTTAATTAAACTATGAGCTACTTCTAATAAATCAGCAGAAGAAAGCCTGCAGACAGTTCCCCCCGTAATTCATCGTTCACAGAACACCACAGACTGATAGCTTCTCCCTCTGTATTGTGTACGTACAGTCACAACTTAAAAAAAAGAAATGTATTAGCAAGCAGACACTAGGCACAGAGTAGAGTCCAAAGCCAAGTTTACTCAGCCAGACACATTTATACCACCTAAGAATACACAACCCTGCCTCGGCTACTCCAGGAGCTGAGATATATTAGGGGAAGAGAGAAGAAAAACAAACTTCGCCTTTCTACGTACAGGCCCTAGCATAGGGCTGTTCTGTTCTCAGGCTCAAGATATTTTAAGAGATTGTATGAGTGGGCAAAAGAAAACCAGTTTAGAGGTTGAAACAGCTTCTAAGAGTTTCTTTTTCTCCACCCACTTCCTTTTTATATCCACTCAACACTTTTTCATACAACTTTGTTCTCAAATCTTGTCCTACAGCATTAATTTCTTCTTCAGCAGCGAGGGTTTTCATTTTTTTTTTCATTTGAAATTGTGTACACAAACATATTGCTGCCATTCATACTCCCAAATTACAGAGCTCCACATTAGTATGTCTGGCTGCTTCCGCTTCCACCAATTTTCAAAAATACTCAGAATACAGTTCATTAAAAGCTGCAAATACCTGTTTTAATTAGAAAGCTGTAAATAACATATTAAAGAAAAAAAGAAAGAATTTTGCCACATACGAAGTCTGCTTACCCTCAGATGTTAAAACTGAACAGCATCCTCAGATGTCTGAGGGTGTGTTAATAACATTGGTTTCATCCTAGAGTACTTACTGAAAGAAAGGTCGATTTGGGACGTACTCTACTGGGACAGCATCACCACTTACCAAGTAAGCACCGAAAACATGTCCAGGGCCTTCACAGGACAGTCCCAAAAACTCTTAATCCAAATCTGGATGGAAAACCCAGTGAGGACCCTGAAGGAACTCCACACTGGAACCTTTTAATTTTATTACAAAAAGAGTGAAAGCTCTAAATCTGCAAGAGTATTCTCACAGACAAATCTTCACAGCCCCCCAGAGCCCTGTGAAGATCAATACAAGTGTAAGGGTCACGCCATGCAGCTTTCCAGGCGAGGTCAGCATCTCAGTTTGTGAAGACACAGGTTTTATTGACTGTCCTTAATGCACAGGCCCAAACTGTTTTGAACAGCACAAAATACATTTGTTGAAACACAGTTCAAAACAGTGCCAAAAAGCCTGAACATTATTTCATCCCAGATAAATGCCCCAGAACTGGAGTTGCATGTTTGCTCTCTATGGAGATCACTGTGTACACCCAGCAGCTCTAACACTCCTGTTTATGTTCCTGGAACTATACACGCTTCTAAGCCAGCTTTGCACCTGTATTTGTACAAGACTACAGCAAACACATTTTTCTCTGGAACAAACAAAAGCAGATTCCACAAAACAGTGGAACAGCACTGTTTGCTCTCACGTTTGGGCTCACGACCCCGCAAGTGCCCATTTTTAACCCCTGAGCCATCACTTGCTTCCTACATGGCCCTGGGTAAATCACTTCCGCCGTCTCACCATTGCCTCCCACCACATCGATAAACACTGCATCACCTCCATCCCAGGGATTTCGCAAGGTTTAAATGCCTCATGTTTATGGAGCTTTGGCCATCCAGCCCGCCTGCGCAAGGGCTCAGCATCAGCTGGAGGGTACAGACAAGACTTAGCAAGAAGTAAACACGGCCTCCTGAAGAGCGGCTTTGCCCTGACCACTTCCAAGGCTAGCTGCATCAAAAGAAAACAACTTGGTGACTTAGGAGGGGAAAAAAAAGGAATGAGGGAGGGGGGGAACAAGGCATCGCTGCTGTTTGTTCCCCCTGGGGGTGACTAAGCCCCCCATAACTCCAGGTGAAGGCACGGAAGGTACGGCCATGCTGACCAGGGTCACGTCAGGAACAAACCCTCCTCTTCAGCAGCGCTCAGAGGGCAGGCCAGGCCCAGGAGGGCCCATACTTATCCCTAGCTTTAACTTTTCCCTGTCAGAAACGCACACAAAGCTCCGACTCCAGGGGAAAAGAGATCCCAGCACCCCCCCAAGCAAAGAGACCTTCCCCAGGGCAGGGACCCCCGAGAGCAGGGAGCGCTCTTCAGCCCCGAGCCGAAAGAAGAGCGGGGTGTCTCCACAGAGGGGTTCCCCAGCCCACAAAGGCCCGAAGTTTCGGGCCTTTTAACGCCACAGGAAGGAGTCGGGCCCCGTCTCCCCAGGGACAGCGTAGGGGGGAGAAAGGGG
>VWZZ01007306.1:440573-451467 GCA_013399095.1 Psophia crepitans | reverse complement strand
GTTCGCTGATTTTATTTATCCCAGGTCTTCCTGTGAAGGGGGATGCTGAGGGCCGCGGTGGTGTGAGAGGGATGGGTGCTGAGGGCATGCGGTGGTGTGAGAGGGATGGGTGCTGAGGGCATGCGGTGGTGTGAGAGGGATGGGTGCTGAGGGCATGCGGTGGTGTGAGAGGGATGGGTGCTGAGGGCATGCCGTGGTGTGACAGGGATGGGTGCTGAGGGCATGCGGCGGTTTCCTTCAGGAGGAGCAGAAGTAGATCCTACCTACAGAAAAAAACGGCTTGGAAAAAGGCAGGGAGGCATTTTGGAAGTGAGGAGAACCAGCCAAAAGAGGTGGACTTGTGAGGGGCGATGAACAGCGAAGGACGAAGAGCCGTCGAGAGTGGCACGAGTGTCCTGACAGTAGGGGTGCTGGCCTGGAGGAGTCAGAGGGGGCTGGCCCGGGGACGGGGAGCCGGGGCTGATGTAATAGCTGTAGTGCCAGCCAAGCAGGAAAATGTGAGTAGCTGCTTTTAAACAGACGGTGGAAAAGCTGCTGGTCCAGGTGAGGGAGGAATCCTGGTGGTCAGGGTACACCGTGAGGGGCTCAGATGGCCAGACGAGGATTTGGGTGAATATACTGAGTGCCACAGCCTTCAAAATGCTAACTCCTTTTAAGTAATTCATATTAATGTTGGGCATTTAAATCTAATTCGCTTTTATTGTGCATTGTTTGTTCATGTTGTTTATTCGCTGTGCCGCTTCGGCGGTAGAAAGCATTAGGCGATTTCACTTTTGTTTCCAATCACTTTCGCTCCTTGGCTGTCAGGTACTCTCATGATGTCATGGTGTTTGGGTTGCAGATGCTGCAGGGAAGTGTTTAACTCCAAACAAACTGTATTAACCGACTTCTCCAACTGCCATGGAAACACTTCTCATACCAACAGGCTTTGCAGCATTTTTCTGTAATTTTTTTTTTTCCTCCTCTAAATTCTGTGAATACTTTTGGAAAGGGTTTCAGCTGTAACACTTTTGTATTTTGAAGGGAACAGCCTTTTTTGGGCAAGACTTAATTTCTTCAAGCTCAGTGGATTAGTTACTAGAAGGCTAGTTGTCATTAACGGTGTTTGTAACGCTTGTGAAACAGAACAGGAGAAGGAAGTTAGATTACAAAGGAGACATTATCAGATGGTTTCACTGTGAGTCCTTACGTCACTAGGATTGGAGTTCATGGGGACTTTTTCCAACTTTGCAAACAGAAACCAACAGCTACATTATTCTACCTGAGATTTTTACTTGCAATGGGACAATCACCATGTGTTTTTTGGTAAAAAAAATATTGATTGAAATTCAGGAATTCTGTTTGACTTATCAGTGTTACGAAGTTAGTTGCTGCAAAATTACTATCCTGTGAAACGAAAGCAAGGGGACATGAATTAAAATTGCTGTCAGCCACTGAATATTGGGGTTTTTTTGGTGAGGCTTGAAGGTGTTTGTTTATTCTTCCGTGCACGCGGTTGCACGCGTGTAATGTGCATCCATCTGTGTAATCCGAAGCACAGCATTCGTGCCTTCTGTGATCTGACAGCTGAAGTCAAAGTGCTCATGGTCATGTCACTGTAGATGGAATTATAACTTTCTAATTTAGCTGCCTTTGTACTGAAAAGATTCTTTGAGCAACCTTGTAAAATACAGTTAGTGAAACTGTTACTAGAATTTATGAAGCGATCTCTCTCAAGTGCCATTTTAATTGAATTTCTCCAATTGTCTCTTTTGCAGGAGACCTCATGGAAGGAGAGCTTTATTCTGCTCTCAAGGAGGAAGAGGCCTCTGAATCGGTTTCCAGTACAAACTTTAGTGGTGAAATGCACTTCTATGAGCTTGTAGAAGACACAAAAGATGGGATCTGGCTAGTACAGGTAGAGATATTTTTGTATATTTATCACATCCAAAATGTGTGTCAAAGGAGGAGTTTATAAGGGTAGTTAACTAGTCATAAAAGTATGTAACAGAGAGATGGTGACTAAACTACATCAGGGAGATCATAAGAAGTAAGTCTGTTTAAAAAACCAAGAAAGGTTGGAAGGGACAAGAGTTCCTATACAAACAGGAAGAAAAAAACCCAACCCTGTTAGTCTGTGGATTGCTTTTTGAAAGCCAGGTACTTCAGAGCCAGAAAACACGCAAAGCACCACACACTGAAGTACGCAGATGATGCAAGTACTTGGCCCTGGTACTGTCAGAGCTTGTGTAACCCATGAAGTAGGTGCATTAAGTATAGATGCTCCCAGCTGGCACAGGAGAGGTGCCTCTGGTGTTGTGCTTCCTTTTGGCTGCATTACATGCTCAGACCCAACCAGTTTAAGTTTCTCTTTACCTAAGGGGCTTAAAGCACTTTTAAAATCTCTGTTGCCTCTTCACAAAGGCAAGATCTCAGTGTGCTACTTCCCAGGCAAGCCCGCTGCTTCTACAGCGTATTCCAGTAGCTTAAAGTTAACCTTCCCCCAAACCGTGCGTGCCCGGGGCTGCACGAGAATAAGAGAACGTTTAGGAAAAGACAGATTTTTGCAAAGAGGATTCTGAAACAATTTATCATCTTGAGAACGTAAGTAATTAGGCAAAAACGTAAAAATGCTTTTCTGCATTTTCTCTATTGATACTGGGTTTTTTAAGGCGTAAGTTTCCTGCTAACAGCCACATCAGGCAATCAAAATTCACCACCACAAAATTAATTGTTCAGTTGACAGCTCTCCTGCCTGGTTTGTCTGGTCTCCTCACTTGGTGTTTTCTGTTTAAATAGATTGTCAAGATTTAATGACTTCCTGTTATTAGGCCTGCACTGTCAACACATCAGATCTCACCCTAAAACAGACAATGAGAGGAGAGATTACCTTCACAGCCAAAATGGCATTTGTGTTTTGGGAAAGATGTATTTGGAGTTTATAAGTTTCAGGTTTAAATCATACAGAAGGGCATTCTGTATGATTTAAACAGAGAGAGAGTGTTGAAAGGAAGTTTACACATCTCCAAGCTACTTGACAAATAAGAGCATGAATATGCTATGAAAAACCTTCCCTCCTCCCCATGCAGCTCGAAAGAGTAAAATATGGTAGTTCTCTGTTGTCTGTTGCTTGCAGAATTTTAATCGTAATATATTTTCAGCTAGCTTCATAACAGCGGATCAGATAGTCTGCGTTTTGGTATCTCTAGTGTGATGAATGTTGTCATCATTCTGGCAATATTTGCGCAGCTATTCAGTTGGTCACAATAGCTGTGGAAAAAAAATAGTGGAATTTACTGAATAATTTACTTGCTGAACGCTATTTGTCTGTTTCTCCACAATAAAACCCACTAGACATGTCAAATTTCTTTTTTTCATTCTTGCTTTTCAAGTTTTCATCACTTTTGAGTTTTCATTTGGTCCCTTCCCCACCATAACTCCTGTCTGGATAACTCCCGTGCCGGATTCTTTGTGTCCCTTCACAGGTTTTCCCGTGCTCTTTGCTTAGACCCCATCCCAGCAGAGCTGGTCTTTATCATCACTTTCCTGTTCTAATTCTTGATTACCCTCCCTTGCACATTCTCCTTTACTGTTAAGCATCCCGTGGAAACTTTACAGCTAATTAATCAGCTCGATGCTTAGGTGGGGGACAGCAGGATATGAGAGTGAGGATGTGTCATGGATCGGTTTGGTGACCACTGAAAAGGTCGGAGCGTTCCCCTGCCCTGTTGTTGCTACCAACTGGGAAGCCAAAATGATCTCTAGATCCTTTTCAGGGTCCTGGCCCTGAATCTCTGTTCCATGGGGGCTGCTGGAAAGCAGTAGAGGGAGAGGAACGGTTCTGGCTCAGCTGGCAGAGTGGCAGTTGGTTGAGTTGGTTTAGAAGACTTTATGACGATGTCTGGGAGGATTGAGACTCTGAAGATCATTTGTATTTTCCAATGCATGTAAATGAAATTTCTGAGGGGGCACAGGCTGGTAATGCGATAGCCAGCACTGTCTGCGGAGAATCAAAGGAAAAAGAGGAAACAATTATTATTTCTTGCTATGTCTGATGCTAATTCAGAGGTGGATTTATCATTCAGAGCCAGCAAGATGAATTCCTCGAAGGAAGTGAAAGTCCATACACAAGGAAACAGTGTTTTGTGGCTTTGTTTCTTTATTTTCTGGAAACCCACAGGCAAAGCCTCCAGGTTCAGTGATAATCTGTTTACCAGTGTAGCTGTTCATGGGTGCCCTCAGCTCCTACGTGGAGCTTCCGTAGAGCCACAGACAGCACCATGTTCTCTCTCCTGTTAGCTCATGATCTCATCACCTTTCCTTTTACGCCCTTCTTGCTTGCCAGCTGCTGTTGTGCACTTCTTGGGCTGGCAAGGAGGACGAGTGGTAGTTTCTAAAGCTGCTTCTCTTGCTGGTGGAGGAGTAACACATAATGTTCTGGCTTTTCCTGACTCTGCTATGGCTCATGCTCTCCGCTTAGAGCTGTGGAGCCTGTCACATCCAACAATATCATAGTCATTATGACTTTTTAAAAACATACAGCGAATGATCTACAGATAAAAATAGTCTTTGAACAAAGTTAAAAATCTCAATTAATGTATGTTTTTAATTTTAAAGTCTCTGTTGTAACGTAGTGGTAGAGAGAAGTAAAGGGATCTTTCTTGCTGGCTTTGAAGCAGGTGGACAGACATTTTGATCATGTCTGGTAGAGGTGCGAAGGACATTATTGCAGATATGAAAGGTTGCAGTGTGTTCCGCATCCCAGCTTCTTATTTAAGTGGTGTAGTCACAGAACAAGGTTTTGGTAGTCATTCTTTCTTTCTTTTGCTTGCATGCAGGATGAGTAATTTTCATATTTTGCCTTTTTAATTTAGCCAGGTGATCAGTTGTTTTCACTACAAGGAAATAAAGTAGAAACACTCAATTCTTTTTAAAATGCATCGTTCAGTTTCCAGTGGCCCTTCAGGATCGCTTACCGTAGGATACTCGATTTTAACTTTCAGTAGCCTTCTTGAGAGCCTCCGTATCCCGTCAAGGGTGCAGAACACCGTCAGCTCGAATGTAATAGTTCTCATATTGCCTGCATATATGTGTTAATTCATTACAGAAGCTCATTTATTCTCAACCTCTGACTTAACTGGCAGCTTAACTGAGCTGTTTAGATTGGTGCATAGATCACCCCACCTCCCTTGAGAAACTACCTGTAATTTTGAGGTGGTTAATTTTTGCATGCCGTGATGGATGTGGTCTTCTGTCTTTGCCTATTTTGATCTAATTTCTCACGGTCTTTTTCTCAGGAAAGAAAAGCAGAAAATCTCCAGACATGTTTAAACCATATGGATGGATTCTGAACCAGTCGTGAGCTCTTAGGAAAGAGCGACTGTGCAGAAATTCAGTTCCATCACCACAATGCTGAGTAATAAAAAGAGACTGAGATGTCTCAGAATTAATAAAAGTACAGAAAGTCATATAGAAACTTACTCACATTATCTGGAATAAGTGGGCTTTTTCCCATGCTTCTAATAAATAACTCACCAATCCATTTATAAGTAATTGGATTTCTGAATGAGAATTGTCCAAATGTTTTTACATCTGTTTTATCTATGGGAGGATAGTTTGCAACACAGCTGTTGATTATAAGTTTTCTATGAAAAGTACATAAGAAGCTTAATTGCTAGACCAGGGATTTTGAATCTTTGTATCTTTGTGATCCCTAAAAATCTTGGGGTGAGTGCATGGACCCTTTACAGTAATATCAAGCTTTCTGTGCTCATTTACCCTCTGCAGGCACTGTGGAGGAGTTCCCGGACCTCCAGGGGTCTGAATATTTCCGACTGGAAACTGCTGAACTGGGCCGACAGTTCTCCCGTACATGCAGCCTTCCCGGTTCAGGAAATAAGTGAGAAATGAGCTTTGCCTTTGGCAAAATCACGTGTTTTTTTCCAATTCAGATGTCAGTAATCCTTCATGCAGAGACTGACTTGCTGAGGGTGGGCGAGTATTGACCGCTCCCGAGAGAGCTACGTGTGCTTGTGCAGCAGGAAACGGTGCCTCTTATTGAACAGGTTTGGTTCTTGCTGGCGGTGTAAAGCCTGTCACAGTGCCCTGGTGCTCGGGGTTGATGAGCACTTGGAGGAGTTGTCTTTGTGGCTAAGCTGTAAACCCCAGTTTTGACTATTTGTGTGTATTCAAAATTGTGTGCTCTTGGTATGAGCAGGTGTGCCCGAGACCTGGTATCCTGGCTAAATTCCTGCTTAGATAATGCCGGAGCTTCTCTTGGCGCTTTCATTTGGATACGGTTTTCTCTGCCTTTCGTGGCACATGCTCCTGAGACATTCTGCCAATGTGACTTATTTTTCCATCACAAAAAATATATATAAAAAAACGTGTGTGTCGCTTAGCTCGGAGCTTCTGCTGTGTTGTGGCGATCTCACAGTTCTTGCTTTCTGCTTTGAGTTCTTTTTTTTAGTGGTGTTCCCATCTCTGGCGCAACGTAACAAACACAACAGGAGTGACTTACTCGCACCAGCGCAGCACGAGGGCTGTCAAATGTACGAAGCAGACAATTCATCAGGATGTTTTTCCCTTTAGTGTTACTGGGGTTACTCTAGGTTCCTGAGCCCGTTAGAAGCAGTAATAACTAGTTTGAAGGGCTCATTTTAAAATGTCCTCTTTAAAAAAGCTATCTGTCAAGGGTGGTCATGTTCTGTGAGAAGCTGTCCCTGTGTATTCTGTGGCCTGCAAAGGGCTCGGGTTGCTGCAAGTTGTTGGAGTGGAGGCAACTGGTTAAGAGTGTTGGTTTTGTTCCAGATAAAATACCTTGTCTTGTGCATGGTACATTGTAGGGATTATTCCCCCTTAAACAAAATACCAGTTAATCCTACTCTGGTATCTTCGCTATGAGGATATGCGCAAGCTCTTTCCCCACTCATGCTGTAATTCTTCGTATGCATCAAATGGTTAGTACATTTCTTTTCCTCTGTAGATCTTACCCAAAGAAAATGATTGAAGGAGCCAGAATTGGTTAAAATAATGAGAGTTGAAATACCGTGAAGCGTTGGTTGCTCTGCACTTGTCAGTCTCTGCCTTTCATTCTTGTGCCTTGTGTTATTTGAACATCTTTAGTTGGGAGTGAGCTTCAAAACTTACTGAGACCAAATCTCGTTACAGCGACCTGTTTCGAATCTCTATGTACCTGTCTAAAAGAGATTGAACAATATCTGGTTTAAACGCACAGAAAATAGGAAAACGCTCAAACAAGGCTACTATCACGTTGTGCTCTGGGGTACCAGAGCAAGAACGTGCCTCGGCGTATCGCACTGCTGCAGCAAGCTCTTTAACAGCGCTGGTTTTCTTCAGCCACTTCAATTTCTGTCCCATCTTTCACTGGTGTTTTAAGAATGTAAGTTTCATAAAATAATTTTTAAAAAATCCTTAATGATTACTGGGAAATTAAGTAGCATCAATGACAGTTATGAAGTATAGTGCGATATGTAGGCATCTGAGACGCTTTTGTTTTGGATTCAGCAGGAGGGGCAAAACATCTTGCCGACACTGTCCTGTTTTTCCAAGTGTCTCTATCTTTCTGTCTCTGGGGTATTTGTTCTTGAAGTCTGTTTGCTTCTGTAATGTCATAACTATGCCTATTTTAACTTCGAGATCAAAATGATTCTATTAATTATGTTCTAGACTGGCCTCTTTTGGGACAGTTCTGTCTAATTCAAAGTCAGGAGAGCTCTTCCAATGCAAAAGCTACCTATTCACACGCCTGTTGAAATCCTCAGGATTTCAGCACTTCAGTGTTATACGTCCCTAGATCATAGATACATCCTTGTATTCATTTTGTTTTCTGTGGTATTTGGAAGCTGCCTCTAGTATTTATGGAAACCAAACCAGAAAATTCAATCAGAACATGCAGAAATAAAGGAGATTTCCAAACCCCCGTCTTTGCACTTTTACTTTGC
Source organism: Psophia crepitans (assembly GCA_013399095.1). Classification (NCBI taxonomy): domain Eukaryota; kingdom Metazoa; phylum Chordata; class Aves; order Gruiformes; family Psophiidae; genus Psophia; species Psophia crepitans. Next base: position 443,524 of record VWZZ01007306.1, on the reverse strand, counting down.
ACATCTTGGTGTCATGACTTACCTGCAGTGTTGCAGTTGTTGGCTGAGGGTCTCATGACCTTTGGGAATACGGTGTGGTCCTCCCAAATTCGCAGATAGAGTACGAAGAAACTTGTCCCTGAGGCTTCAGAGGAGGTTTGTGCATGGATGGGTGGATGGAAGTTTGTGGAAGCAAGGCCCTGGCCTCCACTATCTTCTTGCGCTAAAGTTAGCAGTTCGTATCTAGAGATGGTAATTCAGACCCTGCAGCCAGAGCCGGTCCTCTGGCCTGGGTTAGGTGTAGGTTAGGGAGCAGATCTATCCTGTGATGTGGGACTGTTAAATGGCAGGGTTACTTTGATCTTACTGGATTCTTTTAGCCGATTAAGATGATTAATGGATTAACTGGGTTATCTTCATTGTCTTCTTTGTCACTCTGACATATGATACGTTGCAGATTGTGAACATAGCTAATCATAAGAAAAGCTTGAAGGGTTTGTGGTCCTCTAAACATCATGTTTGATTCCCAGCTGTGCTAGCTGATCTCATAACAGATACCTTCTACTAACTTTGTCTTTATTTGTTTAAAATGCAATAGAGCACGTGACCAAAAAGGACCTTGATGAGTGAGTGCAGCTCTCTGCTAGAGTGTGGAATATGTGTTTATAAAATATCTTGCTGTGTCTCTTAAATCATAAGTTGTCTGAGTGTAATACTCTTGACTGTTCTCTTCTTGGAAACGTGTATCTGACTTCTGCCATAAGCATATTCGTGGCTAATTTGTTCCTATTGCGCTTAAATTGACGTCGCCTTTTCATTTTACTGACTCCTGATGTCCACCCCACTACTCCCAGTACATGAGATCAATCAACCAGTTTGTTTTGTTGGCATAAAATATCCTGGGCTTTGCTTATTTCACAGCCAGTTGATATTGATGGCTTATAGTTCCTTTTGGATCTACTAACAGACCCACACTCTTCCTCCCGTCGCTGTTTCTAACTGACAGACTCCCCGAGTGTCCCGTTCGTTACTGATTTCAATTTTTTTCTGACACTCTGCATGAGAAGATTTGTGCAGCTCTTCCTGTACGGCGTTATAATCCTCTTTTGTACATAGACGTGCTTCCCAATTTTGTGTCATCTACAAATGGCTTTGGGAGACTCCCAGGTTTCTGGGAAGGGCATTACCAGGAATATATGCTGAACGGAGCTCTAGGGTAAATCTATTAAGAAGTCTGTTAGCGCTTTTCTGGCATTTTGAGTGCTTTAAAACTATTTTTTTTTTTAACTCACTATAAAACCTTCCCTCCAGTTCTCCTGAAAATCGTCCATGTGGCGCAGTACTAGATGCCCTACCGAAGTACAGACAGGGTAGTCCATTCCTTTTTTCTTGCAACTCAGTTCTTTTGTTCAGGAAAAGATGGATTTTTAACTCTCAGTCGGGAATAGGATGCTGGAAAGGGGCGGGGGGTGGGGGGGAATTCAACCATCTCGGCACCTTAAAAATTTATTCTGCAGTTTTGCAGTTGAGATCAAACTGGTGAGATTTTTTTTCATTCGCTCTTAAATATAGTTACTAACTTGTTATTCTCCTGTCAAAATGTCAATTACTCTGACAGGGGTTTTGTAAGACATCTTCGCAGGTTCATGTGTAACTTTGTGCGCTCGTTCTGGGATGGAGATTACCTGCTTGCTCTGAGTTAACTGCATGAAGTTACTTGTTCCCGTCTTCAGGTGATACAGTCCCTTCCCATAAACTGGCTAACCTGTCCATGGCCAGCCAGCTCCTCCTCATTCAAAACTGAGGCAGGGCAGTAATTTAATTTTAAAAAGAAAATTATCTTACATTTCTATGTTGTTTTCAGTGTATGGTGATACTGCTGCTTTCCTCCTGTTGTATTCTTCTTATTCCTTGAATCGAAAAACCTTTTGGTGCAGCTTGTGATATCCTTTGTGTGGTCTAACTTCAATTGCTCATTTTTCCTTCCTTTTTTTTTTTTTATTTCTCTCCCATCTTTCGTTGCTAGATATTCCTTCTGACCCTTTTTCATTCCTTGTAGATTCTCAAACTATTTGTAACATCTTTTTGGAAGTGCTTGCTAGGAAGAAGTGCAGGACTTGACAACTATTTTTTTTTTCTCCTTGCTTGAAATAGAAAATCCTGATTGCTTTAACACCTTGGACTTGAAGAATTTCGAGGCCCCTTCCGCATTCAAATTCCTGGTCTCCTCAGTCACATGTTTTTCAGCTAAATATCCTAGCTTATCCAAATTCATACTTCTTAAATAAAATTTGTTACAAGTGTTTGCGAGTTATCTTTAATTTAAACTGAATTACATTGTGATTACTTAAGCTGCTGGATTTTCTCAGACTCCCTCATCCACGGACATGATGACTGCTTTCCAAAATACAAACCCTTGCCTCTGTGGTGAACTCCCAATGTTGGTAAGTGGGTGGTGTCTGCAAGGGGCAGCTGCAATGGACATGCTTATTTGGGTTTTTTGGTGAAAATTACATTTAAAAAAAAAGCGTGGGCCCAAGAAATTTTACAAAGCTTCAGTGTGCCAAACCCCGTAGTTCCCAGCATTTTATTTTTTATGCTCGCTAATAAAAGTAGTGATAGGCTGGAGAGCTGGGCGGGGAGGAACCTGATGAGATTTAACAAGGGCAAGTGTAAGGTCTTGGACCTAGGAAGGAAGAATCCCATGTGCCAGTACAGGTTGGGGACTGACCTGCTGGAGACAGTGTAGGGGAAAGGGACCTGAGGGTCCTGGTGGACGGTGGGATGACCATGAGCCAGCAATGTGCCCTGGTGGCCAGGAAGGCCAATGGCATCCTGGGGTGCATTAGAAGGGCTGTGGTCAGTAGGTTGAGGGAGGTCCTCCTCCCCCTCTATTCTGCATTGGTGAGGCCGCATCTGGAGTATTGCGTCCAGTTCTGGGCCCCTCAGCTCAAGAAGGACAGGGAACTGCT
>VWZZ01007306.1:418602-431746 GCA_013399095.1 Psophia crepitans | reverse complement strand
GGTGATTCTCAGGGCCACGGCAGCAGCAGCCGAAGGAGCCGTGTGTCCGGGGGGCCCAGCGGCCCCTGGGTGTTTAGCTTGGTGTTTGGTGTCTTCCACAACTTCTGCCTCACCGGATTCGGTAGCAGCCTCTCGCTCCTGTTGCAAAGACGGTCTTAAAATGATGGATAGCTGAGATATCGGGACTTGGGTGTTTGGGGGTTTTTTGAGGCTGCAGGCAAACTAGGGAAGCCTTGCTTCTGCCCACGGATTCCTGATGTCACAGTGAAACGAGATAATCAGGATACTGACTGATTTCACTGTTGCCTTTCATAAATCGCTACTAGTGCGTCAGTGAAACGCGCTGTTTGATGGGACGAAAGATCAAATACGCTGGAGGTACTGGAAAGCAACGGGGGGTAGGTGACAGATGTGGAAGTTGAAGGCTGCGGTGTCACGGATATTCCCTGCCGCTTCCCAACAGCCACGGCTCGGGGGAGCGGGCTGTAGCTGCTGCTTGTCGGGCGATAGCGTTAGATAAGGAGTATGCTTTTGACAGCGTGCTTTTCCTTCCTCCTCTGCCTGTGTCAGAGCACCATGCAGGCTGGTCGCAGTTCCCTCCATGCGTGAGCACTGTTGGAAGACAGAACAGATGAATAGGGTTTGGAGGGTGCTGCTCTCGTTGGGGGGGTAAAGCAGCAGGCAGCCGGTTAGCCCGCACGGTGCGGTTATACTGCGCACGCTGGTTTGTAGCCGATGACCGCGCTTTCCCCTTCCATAACTGACAGGCTTGCTGCATTTCCCAGTAACACAGCGTGTCTGAGGGTCGTCTTGATGCTGTTTGCAAAAAAGCCGCGAAGGCGCTAGAAAACAGGCGCATCTGAGCCGTAGGGAGAAATTACTTGGGTCGTCTTGCTGCCGTGAGCGCGCTCTTGGGCTGCAGGCTGGCACGGTGACCTCAGAGGCTGTAACAGTGATATTGAGAAACCCATAAAGAGTAAGGAGTGTCTTTCCTCCTGTAGCTAGCTGTGCAGCTTTAGGAGGAAGAAGTTATTTCTGCTGACTAGATGACAGAGAAACAGCACCGCTTACCTCGCGTCTGCCAGCGGCTGTACACAGCATACTGTCCCTGAGCAGGGCTAGCGAAAGCAGTCTGAGCACCGCAGGAGGTAGCCAATGGTGGGAAGAGGTTGGGATTTTTGTGGTGACAGTGAGTCACCCTGGGATTGTTTGTACACTCCCTGTCTGTTGTTGCAAAAGAACTTACTGGCTGAATGATGCAAGGCAAACATCTTCACTCCGTGTGAGGATGCTGGTGATGCATTTCTGTCTGAGGCTGCGGGTCTACTGTACATTCAGTGCCACATCTGGGTTGTTTGAGCTTAAAAAGTGGCTTTATTTCAGCTTAGTGTTCTGCTGGCTGATTCTTCGGTGTGACGCGGTGCTGTGAGAATGATGGTTTTATTTGTGTCAGAACTAAAGCAGAATAGCTTCATCAGCATGGAGTTGTGCTCAGGGTAATTAGCCTTGCGTAGCTGACCAAAGTACTTCTCTTCCCAGCATTGCTACCCCGGCACGCCGTTGTGCCGTGGTTCGTACCCACGTCCCTGGTGTCCTGCATGAGATCGGCAGTACAACTTCTTTACTGCTCAACAGATTGCTGGTGACGAGCGTGGGGAAGACCAGGGAATGCAGCATCACCCGGCTCTGTGTTTGTGAGGACAGTCGTGTGAAGCAGCTTGTTCCTGGGCAGTATGAGGGATGAGCCATCAAAGAGTTTTCTGCTGTCAAAGTTAGCAGGGACTGATGACAGCATAGGGCCGGTTGTGGTTTAATGGTGTCTTTGTGCTGGGTTCTGCATCACAGAGACAGAATTTGTGACACCTGCTGTAGTTCGTTTGACAGTTGCTAATTGTGCTTGTACGTGGAGGCTTAATACACGTTGGTTTGTTCTAGGGTACAGCTTGTAGGGCAAATCTGTAGGAGATGGTGCGCTCAGGGCGTGACAGTTGGCCAGCCAGAGCTCGGTCATGCTTTCCCTCGCTCTCTTTCCCCTCTTCTCTCCATGAAGCATAGGCACGCTGAAAAGAGGGACCTTTTTAGCCTCTGATCAAGGTGAGAATGAATCTACAGGACATTTTTCTGCCTTGTTCTGAACAAGAGGGGAGGCGACAGTCAGTCCAGCAAGGTGGGGTTTCTTCCCTGTAATAAAACAGGATTCAGTTGTAAGGTACAAGAGCTTTCTGAAAACCCTTCAAAACTTCTGCACACCCATGATGTATGCACAGAGCTCTGCAGGATGTTTGGGTTTGGGATTTTTTTGCAGCAGATTTTGTGCTTGGGCAGCTCGGATGGTGGTGGTTGTCTGTAGTCGAGACATGGTCTTGTTCATCGCGACTGAGAGCGTTTCTTTTGGGATCGGTAAAAGTCTAAGAGTCTGTCATGCTCTGCTGGGATCGTGCACTGAAGAGTGCTCTTTTTACAGCTCTTATAAAGCTTATTGAGGTAGATGAAGCTTTTTATTTGAATAAAAAAAAATCACTTAAAAATCAGGGTGATTTTCATATGAAACTATTCATACAGCCAACTGTGCTTCTTGAGTGGCCTGTTCGCTGGCATCTACAGTGTGCAAGTGGGTCCGTGAACTAGAGGTCATCCTAACACTTAGGGTTTGGGGTGTTTTGGATACTGTGCAAAATCTGTGCTGTTAATAATAAAAGCAGCATCAGAGCTTCCACTCGTTCGTGTGCTAGAATTAGCTCCTGGTTCTTGATTCTGGTGCTCTACAGCCCCTCTCCGCGTCTCCGTTTGCCGCAAGTGCTTCCAGTTCTCGGCTGGATGTCTGGCAGCTGCTGCCTGTCTGGTGGCTCCGTTTCCCCAGAGAGCCAGTCAGGGCAAGTGGTGCTGCCCACCTCCGTCAGCGCCCTGTGCGGGGGGAGCCAGCAGTGCTGGAACAGAGAGGTCTTGGCAAGTCCCAGGAGAGAAGATGGAGAGGGGGTGGCCATGTCTGACCCCAGCAAAGGCAGGGGAAGGGTAACTGGAGGGCAGAGCTCTGTGTAGAGGGACCTGGGCCAGCAGGAACCTCACAACGTTGAGCGGTGCAGGGTTACGTATGTGGGACAGTCATCCCTGCGCGTAGGGATGTGCAGCCTGGGGCTGGCTGGGCAGCAGCTCTGCAGAAAGGACCTGGGCTTCCTGCGGATAACAAACAGGAGTTATCAGGGCACCTGCAGCAATGAGGGCAAACTGGGCTGTGTTAGCGAGCTGTTATCATCACGGTGAGGCAAATGGTTGTTCAGTTGCTCTGCTACATTCGGCATTCATGAGGCCACATCTGAAAAATAGCGTCCTGGTTTGGGCACCCGGTGGAAGGAGGGTACAACAAACTGGGTAGAGTGCAGCAGAGGGCCACCAAGGTGGTGGAGGCCTGAAGGCCATGGCACAGGAGGAGGAGAAGCTGAGGGAACTGGGCTTGTTTTAGCTTGGAGAAGGGAAGATGGAGAGGGGAGGGTCTAAAACCTTTCTCTGCCTCTGATGGGTTTGCAGTGAAGACAGAGCTGGGTGCTTGCCAGGTGTGCCCAGTGACAGGAAAGGGGCTACGGCCGCAGGTTGTCAGAGGAGGATTTTGCATTGGTTGTGGGGAAAGTTCTTTGCCATGGCAGTGATTAAGTGCTGGAACAGATGCCCAGAGCGGCACCTGTGAAGTCTCTGCCCTCGGACAATGTCAAAACTCAATGGATGAGGCTCCAGGCAGCCTGTCTGAACTCTGAACTTGGTGTGGCTTTGAGTAGGAGGTTGGCTTGGAGACCTCTTATGGGTCCTACAGCACTCTTGGTGCTGTCATCCGGTGCCAAAGTTTCTACCTTATGCTGAAATCCCCTGTGGCAAGTTCCGTCTGCACAGCGATGTCGCTGTGATGTGAAAAGTTAGCCAGGCGGTGAGTGTCTCTGATCCACAAATCCCATCCTCCATAACTCCTTGTCTGAAAGTTGAGGAGTACAGTAGTTGGTGGTATCTCTGCAATGCTGGCTTGGGTTTTTTTTTTAATTTGAATACTGAAATATTTAAACATCGCTCCTAACTTAAAGCTTGTGCGTTTTGAAGTGCTTCTTTTGATACCGAGTGGTTAAGTTACGTGAAAGTATGAAAGCATAGTTTTAGAGTCGGAATTTCAAGTAACTCTCACTTTCTCTTTTTAAGGTCAACGAATGGTCCTTGAAGATAAGGAAAGAAATGAGAGTGATTGATAGACAGATCAGAGGTTCGTACTTATGCCTCGTTTTTTGTTTTGCCTTTCCCTGTCTGCCTTAAAGGGTTTGTTTTGCTTTAACTGGGGGAGGCTGTGACATCTAATAACCTGGCGTACTCTGTCGCGTCTGAAATAAAGGAAGATGAATGTGATCCCGGGGCCAGACTTAGTCTGTGTTACAACGTGACGTCGCCGTTCTGTTTCTGTCATAAAGTTCTCCAAGTAAAAGATTGAAAATACCGTGTGCTTCCACTAAGACATAATGCTCGTACATCCCATTTGAGAAGATGGATTAGATGACTGATCCAGAATTTCACCCACATGGATCTAACGAATCGTATGGGTGTGGTATGTAATTCCACATGCAGAAAGTTCCGCAGGAATGTAGTGGTGTGAAGTGCACTTGCTAAACGAAAGTAGCTTGCTGTCAGCTTAGGAAAATTACAAACAGGAGGAAAAAAGAATTCCCAGTGGGAATTTTGCTGTTACATTATGGACATTACACTTTTAAAGAGGTTTTGTAAAGCAGAGGACTTGCTTATTATTACACTGCCACGAGTTCAGTTTCTTGTTCTCCCTTCTGCCTGCCTCCCAGCATCGGAAAATAGGCTTGGGGCTCGACTCTGTTTTCCCATTTTTTGTCTTCTACCCCTGGGATCAGTCCATGGGACATGCTGGTAAAGGATATTTTGTGTCAGCATCTGGTTATTAGACACGTGCCTGTTTTGAGTGACATGAGGAGTACGTTCTCCCTTCCCCCTTTCCTTCCCAGCCCCACACTTCTGGAGTAAGCTGCCAGGGTTCATATCTTCTCCCACTTGTAGATTTGCACGAGTTGGTTGGAGGGAGATGCTCGTGCGGTACAAAGTCTGTCTTTGTCCTCATCTGTAATATGAGGACAGGGTTGCTGCCTCTTCCAGGAAAACCCATGTACAGTGATGTTCATTATGCTTGTGAATTGTTTTGCATTCTCCAAAGCACTTTGTGTGGCTGTATCAGGCACAGAGCAACCGAAATGTGACTGATCTTATTAGCCAAGTGTGTTTTAGAGGTCGCATCTTCTGTGGGAGCAAACCACCCATGTGTTTGCTGTTGATAGCTCCTTGAAATTTTGGTTTTCTCTCAATTTTATGCATGCCATAATTCTTCTAATGGCTTATATAGGTACTGGGTTATGTGGTGGTCTGATATTCTGACGTGGGTGTATATCTAATTATTGTAGCAGCTCTAAACGTCTCTGTGTGTATTTCAGACTGTTACATTCAAAGAAATACAGCTCAGCATGCAAGAGTTTAGACTAACCACCAACCATCTGCTATTCTGGTAATTCCCATGAAAATAAGGTAGGGAATAGCTTTGTAATGTCGATATTGTGCTAGGATTTCACATCTTGCCAAGTGTCAGCTGTGGAAGTGCGTGGCTTTGCTGGACACCTACCAGGCTAGCAGGCTGCTGCTGAAGGATGACAGCCGCCTGCCACTACGGGTTTTTTTCAAAAATTACCCCCTGTCGTTGGCTTCTGCCGTGCTTTATCGTTTCAGTTGGGACTTACACAGGAAATGGCTGCAGTCTTTGAGTAAGGCTGCTGAGCTGGGCCCTGTGTTGGTTTCCCTGGGAAAGGCTGTGCTCAGTGTGTTTGGACAACAGCAACGCTCGGATCTACCTGGGATGAACCGTGTGGGCTTGGATCACTGGACCGCTTGGCTCAGCCCGTCAGCGCGGTTACTGGTACAGCAACGCACTGTTTCCAGCCATCTGTTACTGGACTCTCGCTGCTGCGGTGATTTCTGTTTGGTGTCGGTTGCTTTTGAGAAGGTTTGAAGAAGCGAAAGGTGTCCTTGTGACTTCAGCACGGGATTTTTCGAGTTAATATAGTTGGAGTGATTCAGTAACTTTGCGCTTTACTGAGCTTGCAAGTCCCTCCCGCGGGCACTTTGGGCTGCTTCGTGTCTCTGCTGCGCTCGGTTGCGCTGCGCAGGGACCGGTGGTGTGGCGTTGGCTCCCTCGAGGGAGTACTCCTAGCGCTTTCTCTTTTCTGCTGTACCGCTTCAGCTGTTTCGATACGCCGGGACTGCCGTGTCTGACGTAGGAATCTCCTCAAGCTTGTGATGTTTCTGCAAATCATAGTGGGGACGCAGCAAGGAGTGTGTTTTTCTGGTTGTGGTCTTACAGCTTTCTGCCAGTCCTTTAGGATAAAGGCGCCAGTGAGTGGTAGTGAGAGAATGACTCACCCTGAGCACAGGGTTCATTAACTGCCCTGTGAGAAGCTGCATCAAGGTCACTAAGTCAGCCTGTGCCAAAAAGTGTGCGTTGATGCCTTTGTTTTTATAAAAAGGGCAGCTCCTGATTCTTGCCTATGTGTAACTTCTGTCTGGTATAAATTAAGGCAACTCAAGTGAAACTAAACTTAAAGCTTTTGTTAGAAGTAATTGTTCTGGTGGTCATTTCCTTCAATTCTTTGCTGGAAGGCGAGCCTTACCCTTACTATCCAAATTCTGTGTTATTTAAGGAGGCCTGTGTAGTGTATAATATTTCAAATCCAACTATTTGGTGCTCATTTAGTACAGGCTTATTTCAGTATCCCAGCTGCAGCATGCTTGGATAAAAAGCTGTTGAATGAAGCTGGTTACCAGGGGAGTTTGGACAGGCTGGTTTGAGTTATATCTAACAATTTATCAGCATATGAATTCTTTCTGATAATTTAATCCGTAACTTTGGCACCAGCCAGCTTGTTATTTGAATATAGCAGTTTATAGGAACACCCAATGCACATGTATGAACAGTAGAAACTCAGGACTGTAAGTACAAGTATAGACTTGGTTGGGCATCCAGTTGAGGCTCAGTGAGTTGTGCCTGACAGGAGGAATAATTAAGTCTGTCTGCAAGGATGAAGGGGGTTTTTGGCAGCGATTAACAATTCTGGTTCTAAGTAACCCTCAAAGCTGTGGACACACCCTTATAAATTCACTAGATAAGTGGTTACGCTTTGCTTTTTTGTTTAAGGCAGTGTGTGTGTATATGTGTATATATATATATAAAAAAAACTTTCTGGCCTTGAGGACACCAGCCTCCTACAGTTTTTCTGAATGTATTTTTTTCAGAAAAACAAAATTCAGGGATTTAGGATCGTTGGCAATAATTTTGCCTACAACAGCCCTCAAATTCACCTGAAGGTGGGCGTATGAGTTACGCTTTCAATGTAGTCTGACAGGTAAGTGGTAGTAAAATGCGTGTCTGTCTTAGACTACTACTCCTAAACTCCTTGTGAGTTTAAACTTTGTTCCTTCCTGGTGAGGTGGGGCTCTCTGGTGCTGAAGACGGAAGAGGTAATCTTGTAAGCAGCTAATCAGTAGTCTTAAACTGCGTGTGTTATATATGTGTGTGTGTATTTGTATCAGGCTAGTTTAATAGCCAGGAAGTTATGATGAAGTTGTTAAGTCAAGTAGTCATCTCGGACTACTTTGTTCTTGCTGGACTTTTCTTGCTGCTTAAGCATCCTTATCTTAGCTCAGCTTCGTGCCACGATGTTCCTGGACAGTCCTTTACACTAGTCTTAACTGTAATTATAGAGCTGGATGCTCAGTAGTGAGAATTTTCCTATGAATATCTAGTGGAGTTAATGAGGAAACATGTAAATCAGCCTAGAACAAGGTCTTTTGAGTAACAGAGGGAATCTGAAATCAAGCAGAAATGATTTTTACATTGAAAATACGCCCCACCAAAAGACTGGTTTCTCTTCCAAATCTTTAGCAGCTTGTCACTGTTTGCTGTGTTTTTTCTGTGCTTCAGACATCCAGAGAGAGGAGGAGAAGGTGAAGCGGTCGATAAAGGATGCTGCCAAAAAGGGTCAGAAGGATGTGTGCGTGATCCTGGCGAAGGAACTGATCCGCTCTCGAAAGGCCGTAAGCAAACTCTATGCGTCCAAAGCTCACATGAACTCCGTTCTCATGGGGATGAAGAACCAGCTTGGTAAGAACAACTTCTGAGCGCTTGCAGCTTTGGAGGTGAGGTCTGGGTTTCTGTTCTGAGAACCAGGGTGAAATGCAGGCAGAGCTTGAATTTGGAAGCAGTCCTACTCTTGTGAAAGGCAGCTGAATCCTGTGGGCTTTGGGACCCAGGAAGCGAACCCGGAGGCATGAGGCTGCTGCAGTTCCTCCTCCCCACATCCAGCCAGGCTGAGCACCTATTCCCAAGGGGCACCCGCACCCAGCAGTGCCTTTACCAGCACCCATGTAAACGCACGCAGCTTTCACACCACTCTGAACAGCACTGACAGCTCCATCCTGGTCTTCCTCTTCAGCTGACTGGGACTGAGGGCCCCTAGTAGAATACACACACATGTGTATACACACACACACAAGCACAATGTATGGGTTGTTCCAGTAGCTGCCCTCTGATACCCAGTCTAAGCTGGCCAGCTACCCAGCTATCCAACTGGCCCCAGATCTTCTCCTCTGCCTGAGCTGCTGGTACCTGGACCTGTAGACCCCTGAGCTTTGTGGTCTTCCCTGGTCCGCCTCGATCCCTGCCTTTCCTCACCTTCAGTCCTTCCCCTAAACAGCCAATAAAAAGCTTTTCATGTTCAATCACATTCCTGCAATCCCCTTAAAAGATTCCGTAATAAGTTTTTCTCGGTTCAAAAAGTGCATCCCACGCCGAGTCCCCCATCCCCGCGGCAGGCAGTAACCCCTTCAGTCTGCGGGATGTTTCCCCACAGCCCTGTCTGGGTGGCTTTCCCAGCCTGGGCTCTGGAGCACTCAGGGAGCTCCCAGTTAGCTTCCTGGGGTGCCTCCCCCTCGTTGTTCCTAGATTCTCACTGACTCTCCCTGTTTCCTCTGAGTAGCTGCTCAACAATCTAACGCCTCTCCTCAGAGCCTGGGGGTTGCAGTGACGTGAGAATCCCGTGCTCCGAAACAGAACTTTCTTCCTGTAATTTGGGGCGCGTGGTTAATGTGTGTTCCTGAAGTTTGAACGTGCGCCTCGTATCGCTCTGTCCTTGTGGAGCCTGCTGTTGTTACTGACCGTGGCAGGATCTGTGACCTGAGGTTTATTTCCCTCACCAGAGTACCTTCGTTTTGTAAATTATGGTTTCTCTGGCAAGAGTCTTAGGACGTTACTCAGTCCTAAATGGAGATGGGGGCTGGATGCTTGATTTCCTTGGTGTGGATGAATTGATTTGCCCTGTGGCTTAATACCGAGCTCTCTGTAAACCCCGCTTGGTCCTTTGTGCTCCCCCAGCACCAGCAAATTTCCCTCATTCCTTCTCTGCATCTGAAATCTGTTGTAATAGGCTTCCTGCAGTGTGTCCCGTACCCTAGGGTGTTCTAACCTGTAAGAAGAGCAGAGCAGAAAGCATGAAAGACAGGGAGAGACTTGGTGGAGGTCAGCGTGCTACTGAAACATCAAATCCTTCCCCCCCAGCATTATCCAGGCTAGTGCGAGTAGATTTTAGCATTAGGTGAGTGATAAATCAGGAGTCACAACATGAACCTCAGGTGCCGTCTTATCGTAGAATCACAGAATGGTTTGGGCTGGAAGGGACCACGAGGATTATCTAGTTCCAACCCCCTGCCATGGGCAGGGACACCCCCCACCAGCCCAGGGTGCCCAAAGCCCCATCCAACCTGGCCTTGGACACTGCCAGGGATCCAGGGGCAGCCACAGCTTCTCTGGGCACCCTGTGCCAGGGCCTCAGCACCCTCACAGGGAAGAATTTCTTCCTGGTATCTCATCTAAATCTCCCCTCTTTCAGTTNTTCTCTTCTCCAGGCTGAACAAGCCCAACTCCCTCAGCCTGTCCTCACAGCAGAGGTGCTCCAGCCCTCGGATCAGCTTTGTGGCCTCCTCTGGACTCACCCCAGCAGCTCCATGTCTTTCCTGTACTGGGGACCCCAGAGCTGGACGCAGCACTGCAGGGGGGTCTCAGCAGAGTGGAGCAGAGGGACAGAATCCCCTCCCTCACTCTGCTGCCCACACTGGGTTCGATGCAGCCCAGGACACGGGGGGCTTTCTGGGCTGCCAGCACACACTGCCGGCTCATGGTGAGCTTCTCCTCAACCAGCATCCCCAAGTCCTTCTCCCCAGGGCTGCTCTCCATCCATTCTCTGCCCAGCCTGTACTTGTGGTTGGGATTGCCCCGACCCACACGTAGGACCTTGCACTTGGCCCTGTTGAACTTCAAGCCCTTCGCACGGGCCCACCTCTCACGCCTGTGGGCTGGAGTGTGGCTCCCTGTGTGCCCTTTCAGGAACGGGAAGCCCGGGCTGTCCTTGCAGCTCAAGATGTCCTTTAAAAGGAAAAGCTCCTTGTTACCACTACCAGCATCTTCATCTTCCTGGGCCTGTTCTGGTCTGCTTACCCGAGCAATAGGAAGGAATCTGAAATCTGCCTGGGGCTTGTATCAGCTTGCTTCATCTTGGGAAGTGGCCGCCGTTAGTTTGCTAACATTACACCTGTAATGTTCTGAAAGAAATTATTAAAATGAAAAATAATATGTGCTGTACCTTCATTTTGCTTCATTAAGGAGTGACAGTTGTATGTGCAAACAGGTAAGTTCGCCGTGGCTGGGGAGCTGTGAAGTTAGTGGCGCAGTTCAGGAACCTCGGAGTACCCTTAATTACTACATTTTGATCCTGGAACATCAACTCACATGAGAAGAGCTTTGATGCTGCGGTGTAAGAATAGCCTCTGGGGAGCGTGCTGATCAATTCACTTTAAACTACGCTTATTTCCAGCTTGTCTGTTCCAGTATGAATTTTGTAGCTTACTGTTTGGTGTGACACCGTCGCCCCAGAGCTCCGGCCAGAGTTCGTTTCCGCTGCCCGGTGTCGGGCAGGGGGGCACTGGGCTGCTCAGCCCGCAGACGTGGAGCGGGACCCTCGCTCGGCGGGACCTCTGGCTGCCGCAGAGCACGGCTCCTGGGGATCCCTCTTCGGGAACCGGAGCGCCAGTGGGTTGAAAGCTCTGCGGGCAGTCTGGGTTGCTCCGGGTAATCCTACAGGGCAGGCAGCTTTGCTGGACACTAATTTTTTCTGAGTAGGAGTTGAGCTTTTCCAGGAAGACAGGCAAGAACGAAGCAGCGGGATGTTCCTTTCTTTTTTTAACTAAATTGCCTAAATGCAAGCCCGTTTCTGTCCCTGTAGGGAGGATACGATTTCTCTGCGGTCGGTGGTGCGTGCAGCTCAAGCTTTTCTGTGCCTCTCCTTCACAGCTGTCCTGAGAGTAGCAGGCTCGTTGCAGAAGAGCACGGAAGTCATGAAAGCTATGCAAAACCTAGTAAAAATCCCTGAAATCCAAGCAACGATGAGGGAGCTGTCCAAAGAGATGATGAAGGTAGGATCTGTAACGTGAATAAGACTTGGGTGGACAGGAGGTGGCCGCTAGCGTGCTGTGCCGCCGCCCAGGCAGCTGGGGGCTTGCCGTACGCGGGGAAAGCCCCGACTCAGTGATTCCTGTGCTGGTTGCGGCCTGGTGGTCCCAATCCCGCAGGCGGGGGGAGGCCGGCAGCAGGGTTCACGCTGCGCCCAGGCGCTGCCTGTGCCTCTGCCTGTTCGGGGAGGCTGAACTTGGGCCCGCAGGAGGAGAGCGGTCGCTGAGAGCGAGCCAGCGCAGCCCGTGCTGCCGCGGGAGGCCCCAAGTCCCGCCTTAGGCACGGCGGCGGTTCTGGTACCGGGCTCGAAACATCCAGCTGGCTGTCGCCGTCTGACCAAAGCACGCCGAATCGAAGGTGCGCTGCTTCCCTACCGTGGTTATTTTTTTTTCTTTCCAGTTACCAAAGTCGTTTGGCTTTTTTCCTCCCCCCTTACCACTCTAGATCGTTCAGGTCAAATCAGCTTATTACCTCAGAACTGTGTGCCGGCACAGTTTGCCGGTGCGTAGGTGGCAGGGCCCGCAGAGGAGTATGTTCCGATGCGGAGAGAAGAAAGGGGAGCTGTGTCAAACACTCACGTTACAGCGATTTCGGCAGTTTGTGCCTTGCAGTTGTATTTCGCACGCTGGGTTGTCGGTGCTTAGACACACAACGAGGAATAACAACCTGAGGGTTTCACAGTGAGGATGCGCGTGTTTAATCCTCAGTTTTCTTACGTTTTTCCTGTGCCCCAGTCGCACGGATACGTGTGTAAGCTGTAGGCAGGTGGGTCGGAGCCCCAGGCACGGGGTAGCCCCGGGCAAGCTGGAGCCAGCGGTTGTTGATGCCTGGGCAGGCGTGACCTGGCCCCGAAAGCAGGAAGCCTGTCCTCACGCTCTGCTCTTTCCACGGGCGTCACGCGCTGCCTTTTCCTTTCCTGCCAGGCTGGTATTATAGAGGAAATGCTGGAGGACACCTTTGAGAGCCTGGAGGATCAGGAGGAAATGGAAGAGGAAGCCGAGATGGAGATTGACAAAATTCTGTTTGAAATCACAGCTGGTGAGCGCGTGTGTTTGCCCGAGCGGAGCCTCCTCCCCGCTCTGTGACCGGAGAATGGTTCTCATTACGACTCAGCAATTGAAATCAGTTCTGACTGAACTGCGCTCGCCCAGTGGCGAGCCCGGTGGCAGGGTGCTGGGGCAAACTGGTGCCAGGGGGAATACTGGCTGAGGCGGCTGGCGCGGGTCGGTACAGCCGAAGTGCCTGCGCAGGTCTGGGACTGAGGCTGTACCCGATCGGTGTTTCTCTGCGCAGATCCTCTAACGAGGTGGTTTTTATGTGATTGACGAGACGTACGAGTATTAACACAGCCAGGAAATGAGCTCGGCTGCGTTGCCTTGAGTTTCGGGCTGCGCTGTGATTCCTGGCTCCCCCCCTGTCTGGAGTTGGGGGAAAAACCCCGAGAACAAACCCCCTAAAATCAAAACCCAGCCCAGCCCCCAAGCTGTGCCCTACAGCTCACGAAGTAACGACACTTGACTCAGATGTCGCCAGGCGTGCCCCTTACCC
>VWZZ01007306.1:386398-418558 GCA_013399095.1 Psophia crepitans | reverse complement strand
GGAGCGGTGTTAGCTGTAGCGGGCTGAAGGCTCCTGCCCCGCCCCTGGCTTCTCACCCGCTCTGGTGTCTCACCTCCTGCTTTGCGTTCTCCCCTCCCGTTCCCTGGCTGGGCAGCGGTGGGAGCGCCGCACTGCGCAGCACGGCCCGGGGCCCATCGAGTCAACCAGCAGCTGAATTGTTTGAGATGTCGCCGAAAGCTGCTCGTTAGCAAATGGAGAGAACACACACTAAACGAGCCTGTTTGTTTGTTGTTTGCAGGGGCCTTGGGTAAAGCACCCAGTAAAGTCACAGATGCCCTTCCAGAGCCCGAACCCATGGGAGCGGCCGCTGCGGTTGACGAGGAGGAGGACATCGAGGCCATGCAGTCGCGACTGGCTACGCTCCGTAGCTAAGGGGGAACCACTGCTCTGTACAGTTTGCCTTTTTTTTTTTTCTTTTGCAATGGGATACCCTGTCCTTCCTTCAGAATGCAAAACTTAATATGTGAGAATATTTTCTGTAATATATATGTATTTTATTTTTTTTTTCATCCTGGGGATTGTGTTCTCCAAGAAACTGCTGTAATACACTTCTTGGGGAGTGCAGTCCGCAGAGGCTGTCTCACCCCTTTCCCTTGGGCCTGGCTGGCCTGTGAGAGGCTCTGGTGAAACGGCAGCGGTGGTGCAGCCTGACGTGTATTTTAGAGAGAAAGTCCTGACGTACGTTCGTAGCTTCAAGCAGCATCTTTCCCCGAAGGGCGCTTCGGCTCAAACCGTACCACCAGCCTTCGGTGCGGCGAGACCTTTGTTTTTCTGAATCACTACAACTTTTATTAAAGCTGCTTTTAACAGCTGCTCCCGTGCATCAGTTGAGCTTCCATCGCTTCCCACTCGGTTCCCACACCCTATCCAGCCCTGGCAGCGCCCTCCTGCTTTAATCACTGGGGGTTTTTTGTTTAAATTTAGTACATTTAGCACCAGCTCCAGAAAAGCTGTGTTTGGCACGGGCAGGCTGCGGCTGCTGCTCCTGCCGCACGCGTTCCTGCAGGGCGGGTGCCCAGAGCAGGTTCCCAGCCCAGCACACACCCCGTCCCCCTGACCGTGGCCACCTCCAGAAGCTTTTTTTTATGGTTTTTTTTTTAGTTTCTCCCATGTAAGTCGTCCTACTGAAAGGCAAAGGCCAGCCCTGCCCGCTGCGGGGGAGAGCAGCCCTGGGAGGCAGGCGGGTAGCAGGCAGGAGGGATGAGGTGTCCCATCGCCGTTTTGCTGTCCTTGGGGGCCAGGAGAGGGCGGCTGGGGCAGGGTTAACGCCCCTGCTTGGGNCCCACCCCCCCTCAGCTCAGGTGCTCTTCCATCCCCTCCAGTGAGGGGAAGGTGGGAAGGAGGCGCCCAGCTGGGAAGAGGGACAGGCGGAAGGGCCAAGCCCACAGCAGGCAGCTGCTGAGCCACGGCTGGGCAGAGGCAGGAGCCGTGCCCTGGCTCACCGCGGTGTTTCCCAGCCTTCGGCCCTGGGCGGTGCAGCGCTCCTGCCGCGGGCCAGGTCTGGGACCGCAGCTCACCCCCGTGCCGTTACATTCTTCAGTCTTGGTAAAAATGAAACCTGGCAGGCAGCAGACTTCAGAGCCCTGCGCTCTGCGGCCCGTCGCAGCCACGGAGCAGTGGTGGCCCTTGCCCTCTCCGTGCAGCTGCAAGTGAGTCACGGCACATGGGTCCAGGCCGGGACGTGGTTGGTCACTGTGCTCCTTGGCAGAGCCCTGCCGTTCGCGTGGTCCCTCTGCTCGGAACGGAACAAGGACAGACACAGGGCACCGCTTGTTTGTTGTGGCTTTAAAAATCCAGAGAGAACAGATGAGAAAGGAAAAAAGGCAGCTGGAGTCAGGAAGGCTGGGCAGGTGACGGCTGCAGTAACGACAGGTTGACCAGCAGCGTGGCGGTTAAGTTCTAAATCCAACAAAGGGTCTTCTCACGTGCACGTGTGCACAGAAAGGTGGGGGGGAGGCCAGGTACCTGAACTCGGGCTCCCCACGACCGCCTGGCTGGCCCCAAGGAGAGCCGTCAGACCGCCTGCTTCACTCCCTGCAGGCCTGATGCTGCCAGAGGGGACGTTCAGCGAAAGCCGTGCCTGCATGGGCCCTTCCTAGCTCGGCATGAAACGCCCAGTCAAGGCCTATTGCGCTTCTGTTGTCCTGTTGCTTGAGTTCTGGGGGCCTGGTTTGGCTGAGCTGGGAGGAGGGAAGCAGCCCAGAGCAGACAAACCTTTTACCAGCCCCCTCTTTGTAACCTCAGGCCACAGCAGGCTCAGCCCTGCTTCAGCTGCTGGGGGGAGAACAGAAGTTCCTCTGAGGAGAACACACTGCCACCCGGGAGCCTCGGAACAGTTAACGCTCAGCACCGCTACCAGCTGAAGGGCTGCGGGGAGCGAGGGGGCAGAGGGTTTCCTCAGTAAAGTTCAGAAAAATAAGTTTGGATGAGGGGGAGGTTCCCCCCGCCTGGCTCTTCCCAGCAGCTTCCCTGCGCTTTTCGGTGCCGGGAGGGGCACTGCGGGACAGTTTTGGCCGAGATGCTCGTTTCCGCTCTTCGTCCCTTCTGCCTGTTTCAAGTTTTACGATGTTCCCAAGTAATTTTGGAGCGAGGCATGTGCCACCGAGGACTGAAGCCGTATCGGAACTGGTTTGATGCAGCCCGCGGTGCTGGCGTGGGCCGGGAGGCAGCAGCCAGGCTGTCAGGCGAACAAAACACAAGGCTACAGACAGGTCTGTTACTAAATTCAGTACCCTAAGCCTTCAAATACTTTATAAAACAGTATGAACAGTATATGATACACAATTTTCTTTTGCATTTCAAAGCGCTGCGTCAAATTAATTACATTTTTAAAGAGTCCATTGAAGAAGCCAGGCAAGGAACAGTATCTGAAATAGAAGAATTTTATGTAGACCATTCAGTGTTAAAAACCAGAGAATCAAACATCCGTTCAAATGAAAGAGCAGTTTCAAAGAGAAGACATTTGATTAAAAGTTTCTTTTAACATTTAGAAATTTAAATACATTTACCTAAAGATGGTTAACCCCCATCTCTATGTTACTATACAACAGCTTAAAGCTAATTTTAAATGCTAGTTCTATGTTAATGTGGAATTCCAGAACCGCATTCTTGTTTTTCTGTAAATGGGTTGTTAAACTGGGTGCCTCCGTACTTCCTCCCACCCCAAAATAAATTTTAAAAACTGGAGCTTTACAACAGTTCGAGTAATATTTGTCAAACGAGTAATGTGGGATCGTTTCCGACAGTTCTATAGGAGGTATTTTGTACAGTGTGGAGAGCAACTCCATATAAAGTTCTATTGCAACTGAGCATTCACAGTATGCCACAGTCCATACTTAGTACTACATATACACAGCAGGTTTGTAAACATTGGAAGAATACACAGAACATAGTACCACGGTCCTCTGGTACTGCTGAAAGGAAGATGAGGTAACATTCATAGAAGCTCAAAGTCCACAGAGGTCCTGACTGAGTAGGTAAAACAGCTGCCAGCGCTTCTGTTTCATAGTGTGTGGTTAAGGCTTTCTGCTTCACGGTCTGCTAAGGCTGGATTCATTAGCTCTCAGTATCCCAACCGCATCTTTAACAGCGTGGTAAATGACGTTCTTCACCTGGGAGGAAAAGAAAAGGCGTTTAGGGGCCGGTTGGAAGGCTCCGAGAGACAGAAAACACTTGCACGACTCTCCCGCCTCCCCTTTCGGGTTAAACAGGCTCATCCGCACAGGCTTCGCTTAAACCGCTAACTTGTGAAAGTAAGGTTCAAATTCCACCAGGATGGGTGCTGAAACCCTGCAGCTTCAGGAGAGCGCTGCAAGCTCAGATAGAGGGAAAAGAAATGGAAGAAATAAACATTTCAGAAGAATCTCAGGAGAAGCCTCAGGAGGCTTCCTCAAAACTGCTGAAAACCAACAATTCAAAACCCCACGGGCATTCCTCTTCAGGATCTAACGCTTTGTTAAAGCTGATGCGAACATGAAAGCAACCTGGGTTGTGTGGACACACCCTTTTATGGGTTTCATGAGGGTGCTTTGGTGGGTTTCGGTGGGGTTTCTGGAAGGATTAAGGGGGACAGGGTTTATCTTCAGCGTTTGTACGTTACCTGCAGTTTATCTTCGTGGTTCGTATGCGTATGCGACAGATACCTAAATTCCTGAGTGAGCCAGAAGCAATGTTTGACATGCTCTGGGGATACAAAGTCTTCTGCAACTTTAATACAACTGTACAAATTATGAACCTAGAGAGAACAAACAAGCATTAGCCACGTGCTCAAACGTCTGCCCGAGCGGTCAGGCTGCAACCACGTCCCTGGTCCTTGCCTGGTGCGGAGCTCCCGCTGGAATGAAAACTACATCTCCTAGAAACTGTACAATAGCCCAGCCTTGAACTCCGTACTCCTGGTGGAGGCGTTTTCTTAGCGATCGGTCCAAGTACCAACTCTGATCGTGAATGGGATCGTGATCTACAGGGTTTTCCTGACCTTGTTCTTCCGCAACCTGCAAAGTCACAAGACGACAGCTGTTAGGATATACCGGTCTCACCGGACCGTCACGGTGTACCGGCGGTATTCCGTAGGCACGCGTGCCGCACAGAATGACTCAACGCCACGCGTGCAGGTGCGCGAGTTACACAAGGAAGGGTTTGGATTCCTGTTCAGCCCTTAGTGCGCCAAGGCTGCAGCATTTCGCAGTCCCTCTTGCCTCACAGACGTGTTGCAAACGCGGATGTAGGAAAGGCAAGGAAACCCAATTTACAGCAAGGAGGAACAGAAGGGCGTTCGCCGTGGGAGCCCCCGTCAGGTACGGGATCCCTGCTCCTACAGGACGATAGCCTGGAACCGGAAAAGACTCCTGAGTGTGGAATTCAGCGGGTGTCTGCCCTGAGGCCAGCGCCAGCCAGCGTGCTCACTGACCAAACCAGAGGGCGCGAACTACGCTTTCAGGAGATAGGAGGCTGGGAGGCACAAGCAGCACTTCAGGAGAGAAAGCCGAGGGCTGTGGGGAGAGAATTTCTGCAAAACGTTCCAGTATAAATCCAATGTGCTGTGGCAGTATTTACACCCAGGACTGTAGCCCCAAAACTCATTTGGGAAGTGATTAATGGCTTCATTCTGCTCCAAGACGAGCTGCTGAAAGCCTCACACCTGCAGGCACGTATGCTACGAGGGACCACGGAGAGGTGTGAGACACAGATGTCGAAACCCAAAATGCCGATGCTTATCATATTCAGTATCACCCTTTATATACATAACTGCCAGGCAGTAGTCAGGCTGACAAGGCCAAGAGTTGTTCAGATCATCCCACTTATCCCTTTAAACACCAACATAGGAGCTCTTCCCACTTTCAGAGCACCAAAGAAGTTCCAGAATTAAGACCATGAAGAACTCCGAACCATTTGTGGTGAATTTAAATACTGAAACAAGCCCTTTGGGATGTAGTGGCACATCTCTACTAAATCTTTAACTCCCATGAAAAACATCACCCGGTGTTTGGTGATGCTTTTCCCTCAATCCAAACCTCATAAACCTCTTTGGGGAAAAGGGAGAGAACAAGGAAGGACTTCACGTACCACACATTGCTCTGACATTTCCCAAGAACACCTCGCATGCTTCCAAGGAAGATCTCATTTAAGATCAAACTGTGCTTTTGCTTAATTCTAAACTAGCTATTTTTTTGTTCATTACATGACGTCATTAGTCTACAAGAAGCGTGGGCAAAAGCAGCGTATCTACATAGAGGCAGACTTCAAGCTTCAGCTCGCTGCCCTCCTCAGATCCTACAAGATCCACGCCACAAGGGAAGCTTTGTCTCGGATACAAGGCAAGTACCTTTGTTTCATGGACTCAGAATGGTTTGGGCTGGGAGGGACCTTAAAGATCATCTAGTTCCAGCTGGGATAGAAAGGAGGAGAAAAGTCCAAGGACACATATTTGCAGCCTACACAGGTAGGAGACCAGATATTAAGACAGAACAGCTCACCTTTTTAAGGAATTCCCGGATCTTCTCTGTATCTTTAGCAGCATAAATGTGCCACAGAGCTCCTGGTTTTTCTCGACTTTCAGTAAAACGTTTAATTGTCAATTCGTCAGAATCCCCATCTTGTATGGTTCTAAGCACTTCTGTTGAGAGGGAACGCCAGCAGTTACACCACAGGACCTTCCCTCCAACCACAGAAATACCTCCAGAACACAAGACAGACTTTACCTTCTTCTTGATCAGCCTGGCCTTTGGGGATACCCACATAAACCATAACATTAGCCGCGTCGGACACATCTAAATGGAGGTTCGTTGTGCCGTATTTTCTATCCTCTGGTGTTATTAAGCCTGTGAAAAAAAAAAAAGAAAAAAAAGATTAGCAGGTACCTTAGTGAGACAAAAGCTTATGTCAGTCTCAGCGGCACTACCTGAAAAGACCAGAGCGCTTTTACTTTTATCCTCAGATGATTGCAGTACAGCAATACGCTTTATATCCAGGGCCTTGCCCCATCTTGTTTGTGTCTTCCCAAGGTTACAGGTTGACATGTCAATCTGTATCTATACCTAGCCTGTATGATACATCAAAGTCATGTTTAAGTCCTGCTAGAAGGGGGTTTCTATGGCAGTTCAGAATAAAACACACTCAGAAACAGTCTCTTTTTCACTCTAAAAGGCAGCTGGCACAGTATTTACTAGCCATGATCACACTTAGTTTTAAGTGCCTTTTGAGTGACAGCAGAAAAACTGCTCAAGAAGAGATGAAAAACTGAATGATACAGTCCAAAAAGGAGAAGTGACAACAGTGATACAGCCAGAGGTAGTGAAACAACAGACACATGCAGCCAGTTACAGGCAAGAGAGGCTGTGTATATGCATGTGGAGCAAGTTGATCAGAAGACCAGGAATAAATATTATTGGCTTGAAACTGCCTGGACAAAACACATTGAGTAAAATCATATAATGCTCTGGACATGCTAATACCTATAAGTGAGCCAAAATTAGGTTTTCAGATCAATGGGATTAATCAAGTTATCTACAATAGCAAGGATTCATTTAATTTACAGTAAATTTTAATTTGGACGTGCGGTCAGCGTGACCTTTAGAGTGAAAAATTCCTTACCGTATGCGTTGTACATCTTAGGGCCCAAGTCTGGTCGTACAAAATAGTTGGGAAGTCGAGAGGCGAGGTTGAGCTTGCCGCCTCTCCTAGTGTATTCTGGCAATGGAATATTCTTCATCAAATCATCAAACCTGAAAAGATACGGCACAATTTAATGCTAGGAACTGATAAAAAAAGCAGACTAAGACTGCAACAAAAGCTTTCACCAGACAACTAACTGTAGTCCTTCCCCCAGGGGTGTTACTGAACACCATGAAAAGAAATAAACCAAGCAAGACACAGATTATAGCAGATAAACTTGTTTAACTGCTCTGCAGTAATGCTATTTCCTTGTGTAATCATCTCAAGTAATAGAGTAAGTCAGAATACTTAAAAACATCTGGCAAAAAAAAAAGCTTCAACTGAACCTTAGATTTCAAAGTCCAAAGCTAGGAAGCTTCCAAAGTTCAACCAACCATTAGCAATTTTAGGTACTCGCTTTGCTTGGTAGTAAATACAATGAGCTACAGAAAAATTTAGCATAAGACTTGTTTAGCGTTTCCAGCTCTGTCAGGCATCTCTGAGAAATAAAATGGTTCACATGCGACTAACTGCGTTTCAGAGCCGGAGCAGGTGTCAAAACAGAACAGCATTCCTACATTCCGTTACTGTGGGGGTGCACCACACCAGTGATGGACAGTTTCTTTGTAAATTCGTACCGAGAAGGCATCATATCTCTGAAGTCTTCTCCTGGAGGCCAGTCTTTAAGCTTCAACACCATTGGCTCTCCTTCTTCTGTTCTCAGGCGACCTATTGTCACAAGTCTTAGTTTTTAATAGTTGTACAACTCAAAATCCAAAGAATCAAGACAAAGAAATCCTTATCTTAGTTTAAAATCATGTCCATTCCACAACTATTTATGTAGAACCACAGACATACAAGTTCCTCTGACAGCACAGCTGGGTATTACTGCCGCAACAAACACGTTACGACAGGAGATTTCAGACTAGACAAGCAGCCTTTACCAGCTCCCCTCCCCAGGCACTCCCTACAGTTTAGCTCAGGCATCAGTTTCGTGTTTGAGGCTGGTGTACTGAGAGTAGGTGATGATAAAGCCAAGTCGTGTCAAAGATCAGCCTTCCAGCTCCCACTCTTCTTGCCCCAAGTTCACATCACACAAACGGATGAAGTAGAATTCCAGATGCCATGGCAAGTATTAATTAATTCCCCTGGAAAAAGTTTGTACCTAGAAGTGAAACCAATGCCAAATCTCATGCTTGCCTCCCCTAAACCCATTTTTATACAGAATAACTTCAGTTCCTTAGGAACACATGGCACCTGCAAGTTAAACCAGCAGAACCCAAATACCTCGTGAGCATGAGCCCTATGCACGCTCTTTTACTTTTCACACAACTGGGCAAAAAAGCTGGCAGGTGGACCTATTTGCTAGGAAGAGCCCAAACTTTCTTAGAATGCTTCTCCAAAAGACGAGAGGCAGCCAAACATACTCCTGAAGAAGAGTCCTCCCCAGGCCTGACAATTTATATGCAGTCCACCATGCCGCAAGCATATATGGTGACATTACATCGCAGACACGCTGGCCAGGATGGAAAGAAAGCCTGGAACGTCTTTTACGCTGCCTGAGGCTGCTTACAGATGGCAAATTTCTGCTAGGGTTAGGATTATTGCTGCTGAATGTTTTACCTCTTGAAACAAAAATTCACACTACTTACTTGAAATATCTTCAAATCCATCCCAGAAATCCCCCACAGTAGCTCCAGTGATGATTTCGTTGGTCCTGCAGTTAACCAGATCTACTTCCTGTTGGCCAAATTCCTTCCTAAAGGACTCTGGTCTCCAGAGGTCTGCATTTAATTTGTGATGCACTCCTGACACCATTACAGGCTACAAAGAATAATAATATATTCTGAATTATTAAACACCAAAAATTCTATTGCCAAACAGAATAGGGTGATGCATAAAACCTACCAGACATTTGAACACTGGCATTTTGCAAAAATTGTATTTTCCAAAATGAATGCTCAGCCTGCCCTACCAGAACTGTGCCATGTGTTTGGTCATTCGTTATCTCAAGCTATGAAGCAGCTTTTTGTATAGAGTTGTAAGCTCGGCAGTGTGTTTAGAAACTGATTTCAAGCAGTAAAATACACATCTGTTTAGCCAAGGATCTGACAGTGTTCATGTAGCGCCTTTGATGAAGGTTTGGTGTTGCTTATGATCGCAATGAGTTTGTACCTGCACTTAACATAGAAGCTTTAAGGTTGGAAAAGACCTGTAAGATCACCAAGTCCAACCATCAACCCAGCACCACCAGTCTACTAAACCATGTCCCAAAGTGCCACATCTACACATTTTTTGAACACCTCCAGAGACGGTGCCCCCACCACCTCCCTGGGCAGCCTGTTCC
The DNA here is from genome assembly GCA_013399095.1 of Psophia crepitans. Classification (NCBI taxonomy): domain Eukaryota; kingdom Metazoa; phylum Chordata; class Aves; order Gruiformes; family Psophiidae; genus Psophia; species Psophia crepitans. Next base: position 409,038 of record VWZZ01007306.1, on the reverse strand, counting down.
AATGCCTGACCACTCTTTCAGTGAAGAAATTTTTCCTCATTTCCAACCTAAACCTCCCCTGGAGCAATCTGAGGCTGTATCTTTATCTTATTCAGAATGTGTCTGCACGCAAGACACCACTTCCTGGATGCAAACAGCAGTTTGGAGAACATACTCACTGACATCTTTGATCTGTTCCCCATTTCAATTAAAGGGTAAAGGACGTGAACTGAAAATAGAAAAAAAAGAAAAACTGAAGTACCTGTCCCTGCTTCCAGCACTCTCTGAAGACATTCCAATTGCTTTCATTGTTGGGATCTTGAAGACATAGCAAGCGGTTATCGCATAACCAGTAGTGAGGCGTATCAAAGCCCATTATCGTAGGCTTTATAGTCAACCCTTGAGGTTTCTTCGGCAAGTCTGTAATGGTTCTGTTTTGCACCAGGGAAGCAAAAATGTCATCGAGGATTTTGGGTGTACTCTTGAGTCCATTGTCTGTCTGATTTAAAAAAAAAAAAAAAGAGAGAAAGAAGAACAAAAACAAGAAGTTGGTGCACTTTTCTGTTGCCTTGTCCTGCAGACTTTAAAGAAGATCTTTGCCGCTTTCAGAATTTTTCACTCGAGCTCACAATCGTGCAGAGAACAAAAATCTGCAGAACTTCGATATCTAGAAACTCACCATCGTTAAATGCTGATGCTGTTTCTGACACTTTGTCTACAGCAGTCTGGCATAAGAAGTTCTGCTCTGATTTACATTTCAGCAACGCTGCAGAAACCCATGAAATGCAGCACAGAACAGGACTTTCTTTATATCCAAGAACAGAAATGCAGTTATCTCAAGGCCAACATTTTACCCCACCGTTTTGAAGCTGTACATGTAAGAGCAAACAAAGCCCAGGAATATCCGAAGGCAATCAGTCTGCAGATGAGGTATGGAAAAGGTAGTCACTCACCACAGAACGTTTTTCCCCTCCATCAGTAAGTTCCTTGCTGCTTATTTTTTTGAGTCTAATGGACATGTCAGTTAATGCACCTGCTAGACATGAGCCTAAGTAAATTCATCTGCTTTAGCACTTGGTTTCCAATCCCTCGCCCAGCAAGACGTGCTGATAGTACCACTAAGCTACTGCTCTAAAAAGCACTAGCTACAGCACTGTAACATAAACACTGAATTAAGTCCTTTTTCCCAAACGAAGACAGAATTTTACCTCTGTGACAAACGTCTGTGGAAGTTGTTCACAGGTTTAGAACAGTAGTCTAAGCCTGGTATAAACTCAAACCTGTAAAACAGAACATTTCATATACCTTTCCTCCCGAAGAGTTCAACAGATTCCGCAAGAAACCTGTGTTATTGTTGCTCACGGGCGTTAATATTGCACTGTTGAATGTCTGCAGGGCTGCAGCAGGCTTTGCTAAACTGGGGAGCGCCTGAAGGGGTTTGTTTTCATTCTTTGAAATAGGTGTGAGGAGTTTCTCTGCAATGAAGAACAGAACACGCCTGAGAATGAAGCAAGGATTAGTCCTCTGCACCAAGTATACGCTTTGGAATTTTTTTTTTAAGACGAGATACACCTATATGCATACACATATGTATGCACATGTATATAAAAATCTCCTCCCCATACATGCAGCTGAAATACTCTTCACTTAATTTTCTTCAATTCTCTGAAGTTTTTAAAATCACACATTCTAAAAATAAACACATTCTCAAATTGAACTTTCAGGAATACTTGCATCAATGAGATATTCATCCAGTTTTCAAAAAAAGCATATGCTAACCCTGCCAGGTTTTACTCCAAGTCATTGCCACGAATAGAATTTGCAGAATAGTTTTGCAGAATAGGCGCTGAACACCCACCCCAGCAGGCAGATTATTTCATTCTCAACACAAGATATCGCTGGGTCTGGTCTATATTATTCTGATCAATAGCCATAAAGGGTTTACTCTTCACAGGTCCTGCACGTACCTTTGTTTTCTTTATTCACGTTTCCACTTGTTAGATTTGATAACCAACTTAATGAAGGAGAAGTATTTACTGAAGCTGTTTGTTTACTTCCAATTGCTGACTTCAGAGGGGGATCGTGTGTAGTGACTTGTGGGCTCAGGACAAAACTGTTATGTTGAAGGCTGGTCCTCTCTCCAGGTACCAAGTTCTGAAAAAAGAAAGTGAGAACTCGATTAGACACAAACACATTCTACTCTGAAAGGGAAACAAGCTATAACGTGTCCAAATTTGTTCTTTCACCAAAATAATGGTTTGGCCCTTCAAAAAAAAATCTGATCTCCACAAGAGGTCAGCACTGTATCGCAGTATCAGCCAGAGATGTCAATCCAGCAGGATTCGGGATCTCCTGGCTTTAAGAGCAGGCAACAGTGTCCATCACCCCTCAAGACAAGCACAGAAAACTGAGTTTCCCAGACGCATTCTCTGTGACAGCATGCCTTGGGAGCCCAATGCAGTTCTAATAGCAGCGCTCTCGCAATTCTAGTCACAGCTGATGTTCAGACCAGGGCTAAGCTGGAGGTCTAGTTCAGTAGACTAGAACAAATACATAGTGCTCCTAATTTTTTATCTTAAGGCAGCAGCAAAAGTCCACTCACCTGCCAAGTCTAAAATACACCTGCGTATGAGCACAGCACCGGCCCGGCCGGCACTTTCCAAGCGCAGGATGCGCTGTACATCTCCCATGCAGCTGATTTACCTACTTGTTTGGAAACTCTATTAATGGACTAACCAGACCTACTGCTTTGGCCTGGGATTCCTGTACAGCTGGCTACAGTTCTTCTCTCTACTCAAATACTTTCCAGACAAGAAATTATTCTGCACCTGTGTCTGCATATTGCTACATTCTTTATTTTATCTCTTAATGACTGCTGATGCTTGGTAAGGATTCCAACATAACATAATATAAAATGCTTCCAACTTTAACAAGCTTATCCTGACACAACCAGTGCAGTACCTAATTATACAGAAAGAGAGGTACAGATACATTTTAATGCAGCTCTTTGTCCAGGGTCACAGAGGAAATCTCGAGAAACAGAAGAGTGAAGCTAGGTCAGTCACAGGCTAACTTCTGAATCACGTAACCATCTTCTTCCCTTTTAACACTTCACAATATTTTTTGCCTCTTCTATTGATTATCAACACCAGAATCAAGTCCAGTCTGCTTCTTACGCTTAAGATAACACATTTATTCTGCAAGAAGTTTACAAATAAAGCATACAGCAAATTAAGAGTACTTAACTCAACTGGTTTCTTGCAAGATGCTGCAAAACTGAGCTGTTAATTCCTGCTCTATATTCAAAAGCAAGAAAATACAACATCCATTTACAAATAAATATATGGTGGGATTTTTTTTTGTTTTTTAATATAATGAGCAGCAAACTTCCTACTAGGACTCCCAGAGAAATCGATACTTCTCCATCCCGCTCTAGCCCTTGCAATTTTATTCATGTTCAGTTCTTTTATGAATTCTAGTGCTCTTCCACCCTCCTACTTCTTTTAGGTACTGCATGTATTACACCTGCAGGACCCAAGGGATAGCCTACACTTTGCCACCATTCCCACTACTCTGTTCTTAAGGCTGTTCTCTTAAGGGTTCTCTCAGTCTAATCCTATTTTGCTCTTAAAAAAAAAATCCTCACTTAGCATTTTTCAGGGATAGGTCACTTATCGAGGCATCAACACATCAAAAGGGACCCAGTGAGATTTTCCCCAAACTTAAAAAATAACTGAACCAGAAAGATGAGTACTGAATACAAATTTTGAACAAAAACCTACATAGTAGGGTTACCAGTAGTGTCAGAATTGGCATTCACAACTCCAGGCTGGGTGGAGAATGGATGGAGAGCAGCCTTGAGGAGAAGGACTTGGGGATGCTGGTTGATGAAAACTCACCATGAGCTGGCAGTGTGCACTGGCAGCCCAGAAAGCCACCCGTGTCCTGGGCTGCATCGAAACCAGTGTGGCCAGCAGGGTGAGGGAGGGGATTCTGCCCCTCTGCTCTGCTCTGCTGAGACCCCACCTCGAGTATCAGCTCTGGGGTCCCCAGTACAGAAAAGACATGGAGCTGCTGGAGTGAGTCCAGAGGAGGCCACAAAGTTGATCAGAGGGCTGGAGCTCCTCTGCTACAAGGACAGGCTGAGGGAGCTGGGGTTGTTCAGCCTGGAGAAGAGAAGGCTCCGGGGAGACCTAATTATGGTCTTCCAGTACCTAAAAGGGGCTACAGGAAAGCTGGAGAGGGGCAGGTTACAAGGGCATGTAGGGATAGGACAAGGAGGAATGGATTTAAACTAAAAGAGGGGAGATTTATATGAGATATTAGAAAGAAATTCTNGTTGGAACTAGATGGGCTTTGAGGTCCCTTCCGACCCAAACCATTCTGTGATTCTATTCCTACAACATCAGTTACCATTGAGACTTTGAGTACGAGCAGCAGGCTGAGACAAACCTACACTAGGGAGACATAATGTGAGACAGTAGCAGTACCTGTTTTGAATCCTCCTTTAGAGTTGGCTTTGACAGCGCCTTGAACTGCTTATTTGCACAAGGACAATTTGCCTTTATTCCCCATTTTGTTCTTACAGAGTGAACGATATCACCGACATCATAGAGAGCTGCAGGGAAAAGTGTCATTAGTGAGCTCACGTGTAATTAGAGCATCCAGCATTCAATAAGACATTTAAAGAAATTGTGTATGCTATGCAGATAAACAATAGTACACAAACACAGCTGATCATTAAACAAGAAATTTTGCTATTTCTTTGTACAGGTCAAAGATAATGAAGTAGTACTAAGTACATAGGCTGTTCCAGACTTTGGACAATAAATACTAAGCTTTTACTGACTTTATTACTAAAACAAATCCCTCCCTCAGTACAATACCAACAACATAAAAAAGACAAAAACAGCCTATGGCCTTTTTTCATCCCAATCAGACATTTAAAATACCTTTTCCGGGAATTATTTGTGTAGGCATTAGATTCTCTGGTTCATGTACCTGCCCCTTCACGCATTTAAACCAGGAGAAAGTATCCGAGTCATCATCTGTAAAACAAAACCATTAAATTGTGTTATTAGTACATCTTTCTTCCTCTGGAAAGCTAGATGTGTTAATCTCATTCAAACACCAAAACACGAGTCTATAACATGTTCTTTTTGTTGGAAAGGCTTATTGTTTTGTAGTTTAAGGTTGTAACTAACTTCCAAGTTCAAAATACAGGGTTTTTTCCCCTTGGTTTAAAGTAGCAATAGGCATTCTTACCTTCATGTAAGCTTTTTTTCTTCATCCTGTAACAATCCACACACACACCGAAGCCACACTTAGAGCAGACCCAATGAAGGTTGAAGATTGTGGTGTCACAGACATCACACATTTCTCGAACTCCACGAACTGCACGCTTCCAGGCTACCTGTCCTGTGGCAATCAACAGATTAGTCAAAGTGTTACTTTAAACAAAACAAAATATTTGCATGTGAAATATACCTATGTTAAAACACCTTAGCTTGACAACTTAGTGACTCAGACTTGGTTTTGTATTAGAACTCCAAAACAAAGCCTTTGCTGCTACAGATTCAGAAAAGTAGGTCCAAAACAGAGTCTAAGCAATCAAGACCATTTTGGTCTCTCCTGCGCAGCACCACCCACTTCTCTTATTCCTGACATGTATCTGCCCAAGTTAACTTGCACACTGCTGATGTTCTCCTAAGTGCAAATTCCATACCTACCCTAGAAAAAAAGATTAAATCACTACTAGCAAGCTAAGCTTGATGTCTAGCTTGCCACAACCACCTTATCCTTGTTCGCTCTTCAATAGCATAGTGGGTAAGTAGTTCTCTTCCTTTTAGGAGGTTTTCTATATGTTTATAGGTGTGTATCAGACCACCTCAGAATGGTGAGTTGTTCTCTCAACTGACCACTGCTGTTTAGGTTTCTTACGTATCCATTAAATTCCACCTTTCCTCACCCCAAGACACTACTTAAGTTCATTCAAAATATCCCAGACGTTGACAGTATCTTCCAAAAAATCAGTAGCCCTTCAAGGGTCATCTTCTATTCTGTCCACATACAGGTTATTTTCACCTGATCTCCATTTCATTGTGTCACCAGCTAGAAGACTAGACCAGACAGAAAGCACACATCTGCCGCCTCCTACCTCCTTCCACACTTGTAACTTCTCTGAAACTTTCTGCCCACAATGTTTCTTAATTTTAAAAGCAAGTTATGAGACCATGTCCTAACATATGCTAAAAAAAAATCACACCAGAATCCAAGACATCTGTTGCTTTTCTTCCGTATAATGCCCATTAACTATGTACAGAAAAAAATGGAATAACTTGGCACAATTTGTTCTTAAAGTAGGAGGTAAAATTGTTTGACTACTAGCTTCAAAATTCTTCCTGGAGACAGAGGTCTATTACCAGCTCCTTTCTTCTCTGCCTTTTAAAAACATGCACTACATTTACCATTTTCTAGGCCAATCCACCAATTTCCCCAAAATAGGATGAAGGACTTTTGTTATCTTTAGTATGTTATTTTATAGTTCAGTTTTCTGAATTTTGTCCTTTCCCACTCCTTTTGTTTCTTCTCTATAGTTTGATCCTGTTTCCTCTTTCTGTAGGTCTCCTTTTGGCACTTGGTGGCCAAGGAGCAATGTGACCTAACAAGCTGTTCTTTCTACACTGATCAATCTTTTACTACACACCGATAACTCATGCTGTTCTACTAACCATTTAAGGAACTCTCTTTAAGGAAGCGCTCTCAAATAGTTTTGTCCCTCACACCTGTTTTTGTTGTGGCTCTACGTACCTGTCTGGTAACTCACTAGTAAAAGAGAGAAGGGCTGACCTTGAGCCATACTGTGCAGTACAAAAGTATAAGTGATCCCCTAAAAAGTAGTATCTGAACAAAATATTTTGATATTCTGGAAAAGGTCAGTTTGTCAGAGAGAATTTTTTTTTAAAAGGTATAATTTTAGCTGAACTCTGACAAGAGAAGTTTCCCATAACTTCAAATCATGGTAACAGAAGAATCTACCTTTTCCTGTGCTGAGTGAGCACTCTTTCACTGAACTGTCCAAAGAATTACTATCTAGACTGTAAAGTGCTTCTTTCCTACTGAAGGCATTAAAAATATCCTCCATTTTTATGAAATTGAGTTCCCTTACTCTCACCAGCCAGGACAATAAACAATTGAAGAGGAATTAATGACATCTGGCTCCTTTGAAACCAACTCCAGAACCCACGTCTTTTTTTTTTTTTTTTTAAGCAGAGGGTGTTTCTTGTAGGTATGCTAACAGATGCATCCTCTGCTATTAAGAAACACCACACTCCCTCTTTATTTCATGAATGCCACCTATAATTTGATCCTTCTGAAAGTGTTTCAGTATTTGAATTTCCCACTCTCTCTAGCTATTGATACTGTGGCTCCACAGGACTGAATACATTCCAGTTCAAGGAAACAAGTCCAGGGTAAGATCCCACAGCACGCATTTCTGAAATAGCTCAAGTCTTCCCTCCTCTTCTGAAGGGCATTCAAGCCTGTTCAGGTTTTTTTTTTCCCCCTTCTATTCAAAAGCTTGCAGTGACTGGTAAACCAATATAATCCTTACAGAATGTCAATATTACCCCAACACAGAAGACAGCAGGTAGACAGTTTTCTAAACCATACTGCATCTCAGCCATGTAGTTATAATCCAAAAGCCAAACATAGTTTTAAGAGTCGTTTTACTCAGAGAAGTGATTATGCAAGATCACAACATTCCCCAGCTGTCTGCTCATGTTTGCTACAAAAAGGTTCTAATGTGGCCAAAATCCTGTGTTGGAGGATGCAAGGTTTGCCCTGCCTGCACTGCTGAAGCTCTGCAATCAGTTACTCCATCAATAACACTTCTCTGGTCTATTCCCAGTCAGGCCATACATATAATCACTTGAAACAGCCCTAGCGGAAAAGTTCAGGTGTAGGGGAAAAAAAAACAAAACAAACAAAAAAAAATATAAAAAAATAATAAAAAAAAATTTTTTACTGACTTCAGGCAGCATTATGTCCATTATGCAAGAACAACAAAATAGGACCAAAGTAATCTAACAGAATCTGTGTAGTCAAAATAAAAGCTTTATTTCATTTACACGCTAAGAATAGATTGTTCTCAGCTGCCTACTGTTTTATTTATTTTTTTTCACACTTTGTTTCGTAACGGAATTACACTCTGCAACAGGAAAAGTAATTTGATAAACTGAGAAAAGTCTTCTGACAAAAAGGATAGAATTACTTTTCCCTTTCCCCTTGCCCGCGAGCAGAGTTGTTGACACTAGTGCACGCTGGATCTTAACCATTACCTTTCTTCTCAGAGAGGGACACATTGAAACCTTATATGACATTTCCAAATGCATGCACTATATTTTCACACAGGTCAGAAGCTTAAAGTTTCACATAGAGCTATTAAAATACAGATTATTTGAATACAAAATTATCTTACTGTGTGGTTCAATTGTAGACATTACTTCTTTTTCAGATATCACTAGCTGACAAAAGTGATCTCCAATGTTGGCTAGGATATACTTTGCTGTGTCAAGATCTAGACCCACGACGTTTTTCGATAAAGGTAGCCATAAACTAATAGCCTCAGGGTCATACTTATTTGGAGTTAAGAAGCCTTCCTCACGCAGTATTCCATGCTTATTGAACTGCAACCTAAAGAAAGAAGGAGAAAAGGAGGATAACCCCATCATCTCAAATGTTTTATTAGTTTACCATTCGTTCCAATGAGTCAGTGCCTGAACTGTAAGTGTGTGTACTGTAGGTCAATGAGTTTAACGCTTAATGGTTGCACCAGACATGGATAAACATACTTGTCATTAAGCATGTTTAATGTACTGCTTGTTTAAAAAAAACAAACAAAAAACACCTCAAAACATCAGTTTGGTTTTTTTATGGTAAGGTAGATTTCTTAAAGATTTTTTTTTTATTCACACAAAACCAAATCAGGTTAACATAATTTTTGAAATGTGTTGGCATTAAGGATCCTATCTAGAGGAGGTAACAGTAAGAATTTAACCTACAACTATGTACAACTTGCAAGAGACATTAAAACACCTGAAAGATACAATATATTTCAGTAACAATTTGGAAGTAAGTGCCAAAAAAAAATCCAGCAAAAATTAAGATATTCTTGCGTGATTCCAAGTAGGTGGAAAGAATGAGATCTGTATTGTTACTAGTCTATTAAATAGAAAAATCAATAGTTCTGCTCATGTTTTCAGGAACCTTTTTACTAAATGCTGTAGATACTCTGATGAGAACGTGCTCCCTGTAGTGTTAAGTGTGGTAAGAAAACACATACTGGCAACTGATATCACCAGACAAAAGCTGTCTTCAAACTTGGCAGATTTCACATTTGACAAAGAGACAGTTCCATCAGTTTCAAGTTCTAAACTGAAAGAGTCAACTGCCTTAAACTGCACTGCAAGTCTGGGTTTTTACCCTGAGAAGATGAAATAGCATAGTCTGTTGTTACTGTGGTGTCCTGGTTTCAGCTGCGATGGAGTTAATATTCTTCTTAGTAGCCAGTACAGTGCTGTGTTTGGATTTAGCATGAAAATAATGTTGATCACATACTGATGTTTTTAGTTGTTGCTGGGTAGTTGTAGTGTTTACACTAAGTCCAGGACTTTTCAGCTTCTCACACCCTGCTAGGTGCACAAGAAGCTCGGAGAGCACAGCCAGGACAGCTGACCCAGACTGGCCAGAGGGATATTCCATACCACATGACATCATGCTCCATATAGAACTGGGAAGTGGAATTGCCTCAGAGAATTGCCTCAGAGACAGACTGAGAATTGGGTTGGTTTTTTCCTCTCAGGTGGCAAACTACTGCATTTGTGCTTGACTTGTTTTATATATATTATTGTTCTCTTCCTTCGTTATGCTATTATCCTGTCTTTATCTCAACCCACAAGTTTTTTTTCCCTCTGTTCTCCTCCCCATCCCACTGAAGGGGAGGGATGAGTGAGCAGTTGGGTGGTGCTTACTTACCAGCTGGAGTTAAACTACAACATCTGGTCTCACACACTTTTGGGCATTTCAATTAACATCAGATTATCCAAGATTTAGTACAGTAAAATCTCTAATCTGAGGTTAAATAACAGATTAGTAACACATCTTAATTTTTGGTTTTAAACCTTTAGCTACAAAACATGCAAGGGGGGCAAGTGTTGCACTGGAAGAACAAACCTCAAGACACAAATTAAAGAGTGAAAAAGGTTTGGGTTTTTTTCCCCATGATCTTTGTAACCTTTCTGCTTTCAGTTTTCTGTCTTCAAAAGGTCTTAAAACCTATCGCTTCTTTTTATCCTATCTAGAGACTCAAAGTCTGAAAGTCAAAAGGAAAACTAAGAATAAGCTTCCCATCTGCCTTGTGGTAACTAGTACTTTTGCTTTTCCTTTCAGTCACAAGCGTTACCTTCTTCCCATAAAACACAGTCCATGTGTCAAAAGCTTAAGGGTGGGGGGAGAACAAGAAGCAGCATGCAACAACATCTGGACATGAGAACAAGTTGTTCATGGAAAAAAAAAAAATACACAACTTGAAAACAAAGGACAGGACATGTTAAAAAACAGCCAGACACTGCAGTTTGACAACATCCACCCTGGGCTTACAGATAGGCTTCAAGTAACAGTTGAACACCCTTTTTGAAAGGATTTCTCATGGTGTCTTAAGAGCTAAAGAGGTAAAACATCAGACAACCTTGACTGTTCAACTCAAGAATCAGGCTCCGGAGGGGTATAGACGGGAGAGGCTAAAGGATCATAAAGACCCTATTAAAGCTGCAGATTAGGTTTGGGAAAAGCAACCACCACTCAGTCACTGGGTTTTCCTTCAAGCTGCCTTGCTGGCCCTCCGCATCAGCCCTCCTGAAACCCAGTGAGGATACCAACTCAACATTTCTACAGAAACCTAAAGTAGGGACAAACTCTCAACTGTGAAGTAGTTTATTGTGTTGTTCTGTTCTTTGTTTTATTTTATCCATCACTATTCCATGGCTCCAGCTGAAAGGCCCTGGCCCCTTTCTGCAACTCTTCCACAGCTGTGGATACACATCTAACATTTCACATGCCCAGCCACTAAGTTTTGGGGGGACATGTACGGAATCTACCCTCTCACTACTATCTCCAATACTACTGAGCTGTAGCACTCAAACTAACCTCATGTTATCCCATTGGCACTCAGCCCAGAATAGCAAAATAAAGGGCTCAAAGTCCTGCCAAAACATTTTCTACTCAAATGAAGCAGTTAAAGAATTTCTAAGGGCTAAAAAAAACCCACAAGCAGTCTCTCGTTAGTTAGGTATATTAGCCTTATAGCTTAAGAGCTACACGCTGACATCCAGCAGTTTTGAACCAGAGACCTAAATCAGACCACTTTGACCAAATAACTGGTTTTCATCTGTCCTGGAAGATGAAGACCCATGTTATAGCTAAGAGTGAGGGCTCAACAGCTGCCCTTTCAGAAAAGCTAAAAAGGTCAGATGACAAACTCCGACACGTGAGGCATGTTATTCACACTTAAAGAATATCAAGGCCTAAAAATTGTTCTTACCTTCTAAAGTGAAAGAATCGACAAAAGACAGTGGAGTCTTTTTGCTCTTTGTTCTTCCTATAACTGTCCAAACGGCATTCCCTGCATTTATGCAAGTGAGGTGCAATATTATTGCAGGAACCATCCTGTACAAATGCTTCTCCACTTTGCTGCAGCTTCTTCACTTTAGAAGCATCTGCTAAAATTGACTTGCGAATGATTACTGCAGGGAATAGTAGTATAGATTAGACAAGCTTCAGTTTCTCATGTAAAGGTGCAAGTAAATGTATTTTAGTGAAAGATGCATGTCAGCTTTTCCTATAAGTTTCATGCTACATTGAAACAAAGTTATGCTAAAATATTTACAGTTCGCAGAAACCTCTTTTCAGGTCAGCAGAAACTTTTTCAGCTTATAGTTCCGCCGGAGCCACAGTCTGTGGACCCAAGTTTAACAGCTCCTTTCGCTCCTCCAGAGAAGAATATTTTGAAAGAGCACCTGCTTCTAATGGAAGTTCTTCAGCCATCAGGGCTGGAGTACTTGAGCACTGAGAAGACCAGGGCATGAAGCAATCATGTTTAACAAGTAATGGAGACAGAAGTACCACCCAGCCATTTCTCAGTCCTGTTTTCACCTTTCACAATGCTTTCAGCACCTTATTGTAACAGATGTCAAAGATCTCGCTTCCTCCCACATTGCAGGTGAGGCCTAGCAGGGCACAACAGTGGCTGCTTGGCTGGCTGAGTCCCCGTGTTAATTATGGAATAGCACATGGTAATCCAAGACCAAGCAACATGAGATTGGAAAGAAAGAAGAGGTGGGTGTGTGGAGAGATTCTGAGAACCCTGAGTGATCAGCTATACGGCCCGATGCACAGCAAAAAATATATCATCAGTAGTCTAGCTCTACAGCCTTTCCCATTCTGTCCCACGTGGAAAACTTGAAGAGCTCCCCAAGTGGAACAGGGTCACAGAAAATTCAGAAACAAGGTGGGTTGTTTTGGGGTTGGGTGTTTTTTTTGATTTCGGGGTTGTTTTTTTGGTCAGTTGGGTTTGTTTTCTTTTCAGAACAGTTATTAAATGAAGGACCCTTCTTGAACAAAGCTTTGTTGGGAACAACTTCCATTTCTCACCATGCTTCCAAAAATTTAGGACCGTTGGTAAAAAAAGTCTCATGATGCCATCAGCATTTGCATTCCAAACAGTACCTTGTTTTTGTAACCCATTTTTCCATTCTGTTCTTGCATGCATTTTGTAACAACTTATTTCTAAAAATTAATGATTAGTCCTTCTCCTTTATCAAGAAAGGACATTTTTCTCAAGTTTACCACATTTCCCTTGTAAAAGAACCGATGAGTGACTCAAATGCCAGATTCACTTACACAATGCTAATTACTGGTTTTGCATAAGTTAAAGGACCTACTTGTATGTTGTTACACAGAAACCACAAAGACTTTCAAGTGACAAGAAGTTTTAAAAATACTTACTATTATCCTGGACCTTGGCACTTCCAGTCCAAAAGCTTTCATTGTCATTTGAATTTCTTCTAATAAAAAATTCCATGTCCATTAGTTCATCAATCTTGTTCCCTTTCTGGCTGTTCTGGCTGCTGCAATTGTTTTGCGATCTAACTCCGGACTCATTAAGAGTGTGAAGATGAGCATCTGAGGTTGAGGGTCTACAATCTAAAGTCCGCTGCAGTTCAACAGTGCTACTGACTCTGGGTATTGCTATGGAAGAGTTAATATGTTGCAACTGTTTCACAGAAATGCATTCTTTTGGAAAGTTTGTTGTGGACTTCAGAAGAGGTTCATTTGTATTTTTCAGGTTGGTTCCTTTTTCATTAGCTGAATCAGTCAAAGATGAAGATCTTGAGGTTGTCAAAGACGTATATTTACCATTTTGATCATTAAGATTTTGCGTTTGTTCTTTAGATATAAACCCCACTTTAGGAAAGGCCGTCAGATCTTCCTTCAATGGCTTAATTCCAGTATTAAGACAAGAAGGATGAGATTCCGGTAAGCTTCGTCTACATGTGCTGAAACACACGACACGCAACAATTAGACAAAGAAAAAGGTGTCAAACAAATCAGGGCATTGCACAGTCACATGCTTCTTGAAATAAGAAATTTAATTATGTACTTTGAATTCTGATGTTCCAAGATAAAAAACTTAACTACAAATAGGTTTGTGGTTTTGAAGGGTTTTTTTTGTTTGTTTGTTTTGGTTTTTTAGGTTTGATTTTTTAAGAGTTGGACAGAATGGTAAAGCTGTATGTGCAAATTTAAGTCCTGCAGCTATGCCACTACCTTCTCTTACAATTAAACAATTGCTTTCTCATAACCAGAAACTAATTCCTTACCCCTGAGGAGTTTCTGCACCAAGATTGGGCGGTGAGTTAGCTGGCAGGGGCAGGCCTTGATGCCTTTGGTCTTTATTAGCCGGAGTACATCCTAGCAATGCTTCACCCAACACAGTTGGTACTGACTGCACATGTCCCTGATTGGGAGAAACCTGCAAGGGAATTTTTAACAGTTAGGAAAGTTCAGGATAACAAATACTGGTTTGCAGGGTTCAGCTTAAAAAGAAAAACACATTAATGCCCTTCCCGCTGTCTTTAATAAAGCTTATTGAAGATCATTCCTCACTCAGTACGGAAGAGAGAAAGACCTTAGAGTGCCTTTTTAAGCCTTACAGGTTCCATAAAACACTGTTCATGTTAATTCATTTTCCCCTAATTAACAACAAACTTTGGGGGGAAAGGAAGGTATATTAAGAAAGTAGAAAGTTCTGCTCTTCATAACTGCCAGCACAATGGTCTTTCTAAAATAATTGCAGTAATTGGAATTCAGAAATAGCTTTCAGAGCTCATCTGAAGATCCAATAAAAAGTTCAAACCATGAAGTTAGTCTGGCATTACCAAAAAAATCTAGATGTGAACTTCCTTGTAGTGAGAAAACACTTTCTAGAAATCCCAGTACAAAGATTAAGAAGTCTGGTGCTGCTTAATTCACCAGCCTGACAAAGCTACAATTCTTTTAGGAGTGAAGCAGACCCACCAAATTAGAAAGTGTCTTTGGGGTTCCTTCCTCAGCTCCAACATCCACATTCCACTCCCACACGCTCAACTTACTGCTGGAAGTTACACTACAGACTCATTACCATCACTGCAAAATATTTCCTTTCTGCTTTGGTATAACACAGCTGTCAGACATTGAGACAAGCTCTCAAAAAAACCACTGGAATTAATTAACTCCATGTTAGAAATCAGAGTACTATCACATACCAAGTAAAACAAAAAAATATGGCTTTAAACTTATCACTCCCATATATTCACATCCACCAAAATCAGAGAAACAGCTTCTGCTTTCCTTATTAGAAAGTGCACTGACTTGTAACAATTTTGAGAAAATAGCTGCAAGACATTTCCCAGAGACTACAAAAATTACAAAGGATCTAGTAATTTGAAGGAAGGCGGACTGGAAAATCAGAAGTAAATAACTTTGCTGTTTTAAGGAAAAATCACAGTGAAACAAGCTGTGATTTCAATTCATGATAACTCTTCTGCAGGGCATTTGGAATAAAGACCAGCTTTGTGTGGAACAAGCAGGCTGCTCAATGGCTAAATATGCAGAAAGCTGGAGAACAGCAAACTGAGTGCCCGAAATATGTTTGAGTAGAACATTTAGCATGAGCTTGAATAACAACATAAGAAGAGTATGGCTGCAGTGCACTAGCTACTTCATGCTCATTTGCTGCACCCTTCTCAGCAGCAAATACAGATTGACAGATTGGTAGGGGTTGGAAGGGACCTCTGGAGATCATCTAGTGCAACCCCCACTGCTATAGCAGGATCACCTAGAGCACTTTGCACAGGATTGCGTCCAGGTAGGTTTTGAATCTCTCCAGAGAAGGAGACTCCACACCCTCTCTGGGCAGCCTGTCCCAGGGCTCCGTCACCCTCAGAGTGAAGTTTTTCCTCATATTGAGATGGAACTTCCTGTGTGCCGGTTTGTGCCCACTGCCCCTTGGTCTGTCACTGGCACCACTGAGAAGAGTCTGGCCCCCTCCTCTAGAAAACCACCCTTTAGATATTTACAAACTTTGATAAGATCCCCTCTGTTTTCTGTTCTCCAGGCTAAACAGCCCCAGCTCTCTCAGCCTTTCCTCATGCAAGAGATGCTGCGCTCCCCTAGCCATCTAATCTAATAAAGGAATGATCCCTCTCTTCATTGAGTAATCTTATCCTGTAGTTGCTACCTCATGCAGTATCTTCGTGAAGCCATTAAAGATTTCTAATAACAATATCCAGTCATTAGACAGATGTATATAGTTGACTCAGCACAAGATTGACCGCACAGAAGCCAAGAACATGAAACCAAAAAACTGAAACATAACCCAGCCCTCCCACCCTCCACCACTCCAGAGCTTCCAGAAGGCTACTCCTGCCTAAAATGCAATTTTTGGTCTGAAACATAGGGGCAAAATTATAGGGTAAGCTTGAAGTACTATTCTTTAGCCAAGACATTATTTTTCATTTGCATTTCTATACTTAAGTTACCCACATCATCTTTTGACCTTTGAGACAGTTTTCTGAGATTGCAGTGATACTTGGCAGGTCACCCACAAAAGAAAGAAATGTAGACATGGAAGTACTAGAAAAGTAGTCACACTCCCTTTTTGTACTGAAACAACATACTTCCAGACTGCTGCTTGTACAGCTTGAATCCTCAAAGCATGAAAGTGTGGCTGAAGGTTTTGGGTTTAAGTACAAAATAGTTAAAGAAATAACATGAAAAGCAAAGCTTATAAACTTGAAAACTACTTTGCATTTTCTCCCACTACAGAACACATGACCAGCCAGGCTAACTCCTAAGCAGGAGGGGGCAAAAAGCACAGTTGAAAAACCCCAACCTTCAAGGCTCAGTAACTTTTTCTCCAATTATCACAAGGCAAGATGTTTTGCCCATGCCTAAACAAGTTTCAGAGAACTCAACACACCCTTCCAGGGATTATATTATTCCACTTTTCTATCTAATCCTTATTTAAGGCTGTTCTGAGAAATGACATAACCATTATATAACAGTCATATATAACATAGTAAGACACTACCTCAGGAGAAGATTTTGCGTGCTTGGCGTCAACACTTCCACTATTCTCAGATGACTTCCTTTTTGTGCTCCCGATTCTTTTAGATTTGTCTGGAAGAGGTGGTGATCAAGATTAGTCTTTTTATAACAAAAATGCTACCTAGTGTTTAAAGGACAAACAATAATAGGTCTTACCACATTTTCCATTGTTGTCATATATGATTTCAACATGAATTAACTCTGGGTCAAGAGTTTTTAAAGCTGGAATCTTGGAAAGGAACAAAAACCACAGAAGCAGACATTTAGATGTGTAAGTTACTGTTTGAACCTATTTATCTTAGATGCTGTGGCACAAACTAAGCTTAGACACTTAACTTCTAGGTTCTTCAAATACCAAGCTGAATTTAATGATGTACCGTTATAAGAGCCTCTGCATGAAAATACAGGTATAAAGCAGTACTTCAGAGCAGTGTCTACACAGTATAGAAAGCAAAGGTACTAAGATCATACATTTGCCTTGCTCTTCAAGAAAAAATTCCAGGTCTCCATTTTTTGTAAAAGACCATTTGTTACTTGATAATTCTACCCACAGCACGAAGTAATACAGAAACTCTTTGGGGTAACAGACTATTCTTCGCTACGTTGATCCCCATTTTTTTAAGCTTATTACAGTAAGGACAGAATCAAAAGTAGTGTTGGTGGGGGTATAAATACAAGATCCCACCCATTCCCCATCTCTGTTTGTAATGCCACAGCAATCAGTTCTTACCTCCTGGCAGTTGACTTCCAGAGTTCTCGTAGCTGGATTACCATTTACAACAACTGCTGTGAACCACTGAGTAGAGGGATCCAGGCTATAAATTCTAATTTTTGAACCAATAATATTTTTTCCACCTTAAAAATTGGGGGAATAAATACAAGAAAAGGGAGCTTCAGAAAAAGGAAGCGTGAAGATCACCACAGTTACCAACCTGAATTTGCCAACAGTACCGCATGCAAGATGCAATTAAGCAAAGCAAACTGAGAACCTCGAGACAACCCCCACATAGTTGAGAGGAGGGGGATAGAAGCATGATCAAACTATGTTCCAGCTAACTTCTTCCTGGAGTTGTTCAACGAAGTTTTCTGGAGGTTAAAGCCTGCAGAAGAGGTCAGACTGATCTCCAGATCTCAGGCAGTGTGGCAGATCAGTGGACATAGAAATTAATATTGAATGATTGGATGTGAATTTTTCCTCTCTTAAGAGTATTGGAAACAACAACTCTTCAGTTGCGGTCTTTACTTTTCGATAAAGCAAGCATTTCTTGCATATGCAAACATGTGACTAGCAATATGCTTGTATGAGCCCAGTAATTAAAAATCTGAATCTGGCAAATGTAAAAATACCAATTTTAACTTGACTAAAACAGTAGTCTCTATGTAACACTTTGGAAGGTTTTATAAATGAGCAGCAGACCAAAAAAAACCAAAAACCAGCTACTTGAAACAACAAGCAACTCCCAATAATTTCAGTGATAATTGCTACAAATTTGATATCTCTCTCAAGAGATTTATACGTGCCATCTATAGGTGCCTAAATTCTGTACTCTTACAAAGGATATACTTGAAACTTAAATCTCTACAGTCCTTCACATTTTGCATTCACTAGTATTCACCAGTATTTTAAAAGAGCTTTCACCCCTAAAATAGATTACTGTAATTTATACCATCACTGCAAAGATCTCCCTTTTGACTGGAATATTTATTGCCAGAGTTTTCTGCAACAGAGTATGCTTGTACCTTGTACCAAGCGTGTTTCATCTAGGTGTTTCTTAACCAAAGCCTGAATTTCTTCATTAACATTTTGATCATCCTTAAGAGGAAGCCTAGAACCATCCATATCCTGTTTGGGAAAATAAAAAAAATAAACAGAAGTTGGTATTAAGGATAATGCTTTGGATTAACAAAAGCCCATAATATTTAGGAACAAGATAGCAGCAAATCATACAAGTCCAACAAGTTCCTCATTACTCTGTTTCTTCAGCTCCTAGGATATTGTATTTATTGAGGCAGACATCATTTCCTTACCACTAACCTGGAACAACCATCAGCAAGCCAAATTTCAAGTGAGCTCTCTCCAGGTTCACTTTAATATAATTCTGAAATAATCTGGCTTAGTTATCATTAGCAATGTAGGAAAACACAGTTAACTGAACCATCCGTTTTTTAAATTTAGGATTTTAAGTTCTCAGAAGCAACAATTTATAAGTAGTCCTGAGCAGATGTAAACACAATGTTTTAATTTTTGTGTTTCTATTTATAACACCACCACTGGGATCCAGTCCATCTCAAGACACCATTACAAAATCTTCATATGAAAAGTCAGCTACATCTAAATCATTGATAATTATTCAGTATCATGTATTTGTATTTTAGAGGTGGGGTTTTTCCCTCTCTATTGTTATCTAAAACAAGCTGCTTGACAACATATAGAATTAATTCTGAAATGGAAAGTTTAGAGCAAGTTTATAACGACGACTCAGAGTGCCATTAAAAAGGTTGTTTTTTTCCTTTTGTCCCAATCACTGCTCTGATAGAGGCAGAAGGCTCAAGAGCTGATAGTCAAGGAACTGTTATTCAAGATGTCAGCAATCTTCTCCACTGTAGTACTGAGATAAGGCTTCTACATAAAGAAATCTTTACTCAGCTGTTGAGCCAACACAGGCAAGACAACCTACAACTCAAATGCAGTTTTGAGTGATTTTGTTAGTTTCACAAAGTGAGTTGTCTATTTGCTGACCATTAATGAGTCAAAGCAGAACGTCAATGATAGCACTACCAGCAGTCTCAACATGAGACATCTATTACAAGTTTTATTCAGACTGTTTAAAGGTCTTGAGAGTAGTTTTTTGAAAAGGTTAAATCCTTTATCTGTAGCAGATACTATTGCTCAAAATGACTGACCAGTTACACAAGGCAGTTGTTTCAACCTATCTCTACATAGTTTTCACTAACAGACTTTCCTCCTGGTGCTCAATAAAGGGACTATAATTTAACCATTTACATTTTGCCCATTTCCACATTTGTTTAGGTTTAGAAGTGATCTGTTTCTGTTAAACAGCAAGACTTATTCCAGACATCCCTGCAACTCCTTTCATAGTAGCAGCAGTCATGTTCACAAGGACAAAGGGAAACTATTCCAGATTATCCCCACCAACATGCTGCAACTGCTGGTACTTGAGCTGACTAACTGTCCTAATACACTCCCTCATCCAGGTCCATTAAGAGACCATGTCCTGGATCAGCTTCAGAAGGTTTTTAATCAACACATACATTACATTCAGAAGTAGTATTTATGAGCTACTGCAATACACACCTACACCAGGTTTTTACCCATCTGAAGTTCACATATAGAATACATTAACTTAACCCATGTTAAATACCAAGATAAAAGATTTATCGTTTGTCTTTATAATGCCATATAAGGTTACCTGAATGGGTGTCAAAAGGTCTTTAGAAAGAAACACACATTTCTCTTCACCGAGATAGCGTATTGAAACCATTGATCCCAAACCAGCCTTGTCCACTAAGGATTTGTAAGTCTAGAAAAGTGATAAACATTTTCTTAGAAACAGAGTGAGAAAATCTCATCATTCTTCATTTGCATTTAAAAAGTTCTTTTACTTTTGCATCTATTTCTCTGTCAAGATATCATATCTACAAGCAACTCTGAAACAAAGCAAGTCTATAAAAACAACATCTAACACATGCCTAATAAAGGAGTTACTGGATTATACTCGAAATTAATTTCACTTATTAGAGTTGGGAATTCAGTTCAGGTGGCTGTCATTAACAATCATTAATCATTCATCTTGGCATGAAGAATTTACTAATAGAGTGTTCTAACTGTGGATATGTTAAATGAAAAACCCTCCCTATGGTAGATTGGGGGAATAACTAGCAAATCGACAAAGGCCTGCTGCATGGCATACATTGAAGTCCTCAAAGCTCATTGATAATGTATTGAAGCCTTAGTTTAGGCATGTAGGATGACTTGGATGGCCTCATAGTTGTTATACCACCACAGTACAATGATGAAATTGTGTTCAGGGATACCAAAGGCTTTAAGAGCAGACAAGAAACAAAAGTTTCCTTTAAAGCTTCTGAACTCTTCCTAATATGTTCAAGGCTAAATTCTGCGTAGATCTGCAGTAACAGCTCTGAGTGAGTAGGCATCAGGAACCCAGAACATCAGAAGTGGCAAGAATAACTTCTACCTATGTGAAAGGTACTTTTGTGCCCCATTTCAAAGAAAAAAAGAAAATCATTCTGATAGTGCGTTTGGGTTTCCAAAGGACTGATGGAGCAACGAAAGACTTTCTTCCCCTTTGCTGTTTTCACTTCAGTTAGGAGAGCATTGGCAAACAGGCAGTATCACCGCAAGATGGACAAGAGTCCCTCCAGGAGTGACAGGGCATTACAAGAGTTCTGCAGAGCTATTCCACTCGTCAGAAGCATACTCTGCAGTATACTTGGATCAATAAGTTGTGATCAAGTTTTGATTAAGTTAACCCCCACACCTCTTTTTTGATCCCTTCTTTCCTGACCTCTGTGGTGGTAAAGGGAGGAAAAGTCTTTTTTGCCAATACAAGCTCCAGTATTATGCTTCATTTTATCCTACATCATTCCTCTGCTTAATGAGCTTTGGAACGTGTACACTGCGTGAACTAACATGCCACATCATGAAGAAAACCTTATGCACAAATTGAAGACAAGTACCCAGTAAGAACTGTTGGAAAGGGACAGCAGCTAAGTTTAAATAAGCAGGTTTTCAAAACATTGTATCAGCAAAATCTACCAGTAGAACTGCTGATATTAATGCACAGGTCAGGAAATAAGATTAAGGATTCGTCTTTTCGCTTCTTCTCCCATCCTATTTGGCCGTACTTCCAATAAGTATCTGCTTAGATTAGCTTTGCTTAAGAAAAAAGCTCAGCTAAAATGCAGCAGTATGAATTACACTGCATACTTTATACCTAGCAAAGTTAAGAGCATTAAAACATGGACTACAACTTCAGCATAATTGATGTACAGCAAGTTTATTTCACACCTACTTTATGAATAGCAATATTCAAAGCAGTCAAGTAAAACTATAAACTATACTGGCTGAAAATATTAAGAAATGTCCCCTGTTCACCTCTAATGGCTGCGTTGCCTAGCCAGCCATGCATGGCAGTTACAGAAAGCTTAGTTCTCTGGCTTGTACAGCATAGCTCAGGTTTTTATACACACAGAATTTAATCTCAAATGATCTGTGCCAGGCAGCCATCACATCAGTGTCATTCAAACTATTTTTGTCCCAGATCAAGACTCACTGAAGAATTAACAGTACTTGAGGCAGAATAAAACAAGAATTTAAGATAAAAATGCAGGCTATCCTTAGAAACCTATTATTTACACTTTTCCTCTTTATTCTTAACTACAATTTCATGAAAGAAGAAACAAACACAGACCAGATGGAGAAGGAATTAGCATTGTATCGAACGGTGGTTTGGGAGCAAAGCAAAGTCAATCCTGTATCTCCAGGCACAACACACCAACTTCAAATGCCTACAAGCTCTGCCTAGCTCCAGCTGTACAAAGGGATTCAGTCTCCCTTCAGATTACGTGTAGGAGTACACGAGTGAAGCTGTACTTGAGAAATTCACACTTGTAACAACACTGTCTTTAGAAGGTGGAACAGCAGAATCAAAGTGAGTTAGGCCAAGCATATACTTACCATTGCGGGCCACTGGACAGGAGACATAGAACTGGCTTGAGATTTTCTTTCAGCCAGTACCAGCTTTTGCTCTACCAGGAATACTTTCATTTTATGGTTGTAGACTTCTATCCATCTTCTTTTTTCCCATGGTTCATCATCAAACTCTACACAAATCTACAGGAAGGAAACAAAGTGAAGGAGTGACTAAACATAAAATTCAGACACACACAACATGGAAAAGGATAAAACAAACACA
>VWZZ01007306.1:366405-377396 GCA_013399095.1 Psophia crepitans | reverse complement strand
AAAAAGAGTGAAAAGTTAAGATCCCAGATCCTGGTGAATGTAGAACTGGGGATTTTAGAAGATTGTATATTACTAAGTGTGACCTAGTTGGTATAGCACAGAACTGGGAGCCAGATTTGGAATCTAACACTAAGTGTGTCATTAGGCAGATAATTTAATTCACCTCATTTCTCTGTAAGATGGGGATAACGATAATCATTCCTACGAATTGCTTTGTGTTGTGCACCTGAAAGATGATGAGTATTATCACTACTAATTAAATATTATTTTAATCTTCAAATTTCCTTTTCTTTTCAAATTTTAATAAGTGTTTATGCTCCCAAATGCCAGGGAGGAAAAAAACATGATTGTGAAGCAGCTGCTAAGAATTTTTCCCAGAAGATATTTAATATTAAGCTGAGATTGAGTCATCTGTTTCAGATAAAGGGACAATGCAAGAAATAATATGTGAAAGTAGAGATTTTGAGTAAAAAATACTCAAAGCAAAATCAAAGCAGCTGACACACCTGTGCCTTCAAAGCATTTCCCATTTCCCCTGTCCTCTCAGTCCACAAATGGAAATGGGCATTGTGTTTTCTCTCCAGCTTAATGAGAGAGAGCAAATGCAACACTTAAAGAAATAGGTACAGCTGGGAGTTACGGATTGTTACTGATGCTCTTTGAGTCTCAGCTCTCCGGCCATGTGCTGAGGCCTCTTCCTCTGCACCGCCAGCCAACCGGGTGGAGGGGATCGTTGGACCATTGTAAGGCCACTGGGACACCAACTGGATTCCAAGCTGAAGCCTTGCAGTGCAGCTGGGCATTGATACTGGCACTGGCAATTATGATATGCTTCACTATATTTATCACTGTAAAGCACTTAGTAATTTCCTACTTCCCTCTGTAAAGCTCCCTAAGTCAACCACATGTCAGTGAAACTTAATAGTGTCTTTTTCCTAACTGTCTCACTTCACAGTTGTCAGAGACTAATGGCTGTTCTCCAACCGCTAGACTTTGGCAGAAGAGGTTTGTGACTAAAATTAAACCAGTAGTTCTAAAGCAAATTCCTGACTCCAGTGAAACCAGGAATTTCATCCACTGATTTTTTTAAAGAGATCATATGTCAGCCTTGTCTCCTCATAAGAGGAAGATTGCAGTCTGTCTCGTCTCTCATCTCTTCTAAAAAGCGTAAGAAAGCAAAATTGACCTTTTCTGGCTTCCCAATATCTCATGCCCTAAAAGCCTAATTACCTAAGTGCAGTTGTCCAAAAAATGGAAATTACATTTTCTGGTTTCCTTTACAGAGGAACTTGTGCTACAGCATAGATTTCTAGTGCTGCTTCTTACTCTTAATTCCAGTGCACAAATCATCACAGAATAAAATTTACAGTAGCAGTTTTCTAGTGAGACTATGAGACACATTCCAGTTACTCCAGGCTGTCTTTGTTCTCCAACAGGCTTGGCACATCAACAGTGAAGAGTAGGCTAAAGCCTATATGTCTGCCTTGGGATGGCTGGAGATGAATTTGTTTGGAAAGCAACTAGAAAAATATTTTAGGTGATTGAAATAATTGACAAAGCTGAAAGGGATTTTATAGATGCAGTGTTGGAGGAAAAAAAAATCAGGGCCTCCTCATTGGAGGACCTTGAAGTTTAGAAGGTATGACTGTATGTCAGGTGTTATTTTCCCTGCCTTACACCACTAGGGTGATTAGCATTGTGCTTCTGGTCGCAGCAGAGGTGGGATGTATCTCACTTTGTATAACATGTAGGTCACAAACTGCCGATACAAAAGATATTCATCCACCAGCAGGCATCTCATTGTCTGGGCTTACTCTGCAGGGAACAAAGAGAAGCATCTCCAGAAGGAGATTCATATTAAAATAGGTGTCTAGAATAAGTGGGACAGATTATCCCTCAGAGATGTCTGATCTTCCTCATTGCTGTAGAGGTTCCTGATTATTGACCTATGTTCCACCCTTTCTTTTAGAGCCAGTGCTGAACTAGATACAAACATAGGGTGGAATGATGTCTGTGCTACACATTATTGCCCAAAATAGGTAGGCAGTGAATTATTTTTTTTCTTTATCAAAAGCTACTTCAAGTGAATGATAGTATGAGGCACTAATGAGCTGATAAGCAGTACAGTGTATATGCAGGATTCACAGATTTCCAGCGGTACAGATGGCCTTATGAATATTAGAAGAATAATGTCTAAAGATGGGAATCACAAGAATTGGTTATGGCCGTAAAGGATCTTCTAAAGAGAGGGGGAGGGGGGGGAATGAAAGCTATATTCTTAAAGTTCATTATTTTATCACAGTGCTTTAAACACGCCTATTGTTTGCACGCAAAGAATACAGAATAATAGTTTATGAACACAGGCTGTAAAAGACACCAGATAAGTTATAAATGGTTCAGAATATTGACATTTGACTATTCCATACCACAGTGCGTTAGTCATGCTACAGTGCAAAACAAAGAACGATCCCTTTTCTAGGTTTACCATCGTAAACTGTATGCCTGCTCCCCAAATAAATTTTGTGAAGACTCTTTCAAAGTTACGACGAGTGAGTAGTGCAAATGGAGGCTTGACTGGCAATAGAAATGTTGCTTTATAAGCAGACTGTTAGCATGAGAAACCAGGATGTGCTGTAATTGTTAGGACTTTATGAGCAGGTCATATCAACGGATGGCTTGAGAAAAGCTGTGTTAGAGCATATGTCTAGGGATATTGCCACTGGTTCACTGTGTGTAACTGGTGTTATTACTTAACCTCTTTGCACTTACATTTTCCTCTCTGGGATTACCAGATATTTACCCACCTCTAAAAAGTACCTTCAGTTCGTCAGAGAAGTGCTGGATAAATACAGAGTAGTATTACCACCAGCAGCAGGTAGTCCTGTTAATTTAACATGTACCCTGTGGGTATGTTGAACATGTTCCATGCCACTTGATCATTGTAGTTAGATTAATAAAGGATATTACCAGGATTAACTCTTAAGTAATGGTTGCAGCTGCCCACCATGTGTCTTTACTGTAGCCCAAACCCAGTTTGAAAGCCTCTTGCCTTTAGTGAATAGGAGGAATGCACTTGACTGCTGCATTACCAGGTTTCCATCCAAAAAAACGATGTCTTGACATAGTCGTAACCAGTAAGACGTTTGTAACTCAACCCATTGCATAGCACTCTGATAGCTGCTACGCTGCTGGCACCAGGGAAGACAACTTCAGTGCTGAGATAACTTTCGGTCTCTGTCTACCACACCAGTTCCGCAGGGTTGTTGTAAGGTTAAAACTGTCTCATGTCCAACTGCGTTTTAGCATCCACAGCTGACAAAGTCACGTGTAGACTATTTTATAAAATATTGGCTGGAGACAAGCCCCTCCTGCGTGCAATGCAACGGCTCTGCTTTGAGCTAGAGGTTGGAACTGATGACCTCCACAGGCTACTTGCAACCTAAATTATTGAGTTATTCTACAAAGTCAGGTGTGGCTTCAGCGGCATGGAGCTCAGCATGAGTTGAAAATCACCCCCTGGGTACTGAGGACATACTTGTGTAGCTGTCTCAGCGTAAGCTCTGTGTTACTACAGGAACTCCTTTATTGGTGCCCTAACTGGTTTCTGGGTAGCTCTAGTTCTGGGAAGACTATATGATTCACTGGCACACTTCTCATGGGACATAGATACACCTTCACAGTCCTGCTGTTGGCAGTGCTACTCACCAGCTTGATTTTGTCCATGTCATTTCAGTGGCACCTGGAGAATCTCTGAGCTGTAATAGACATTGAAGGTATTTTCAACAGAGGCTGGCTAAAATCCAGCCACTCCATCACCTGCATACGCTGCAATTAAGAGTTTCTTCTTTGCAGAGTGGAGGGAGAACGTGTGCTTGCAAACACTTCTCCTAGCAGCTTGAGAGGTTGGAACTTGCTGGAGTTTTTCTGGCTGGAGACTGATACAGAAAATGGAGATCAAGCACAAAGGCATCTTTTTTTCCTTTTTTCTTTTTAGCGGTTGGCTGTCATCTTTTTTTTCTCTTCATTATCTTTATAGAGTAGTTTGTGGTGTTGATGTGTAGACTTCTAGGAGTCCGAATTTCCATTTTCAGCTGTAGCCTTTTCAAGTCTTCTGCTAAGCAGTCAGACTAGCTCACTGTCTGTGGGGAAAAACTCCTGCTGCTTTCCTCGGTCAGACGCGCATCTTTCCAAACCATGTTAGATATGTTCACTTCCAGTACCAAATGTCGGGAGTGCTCTACACGCTATTCCTGCCCCACTCCCTCTGACCTTTGTAAGCAGCTGCTAGCCAAGATACCGTTATCTGGTCTCATTAATAGTGGCATTAAAGTGAGATATTTTAAGTCTTCAAAAAGAAGTAATGTTTATAGAGAGAAGAGGTGAGGTCCTCTAGAAATAGCCTATAGAAAGTAACTTGAAAACTCTCATCACAGTGAATGTATTTTTCCTTTGTCTTTTTTCTGAAGCCTTTAAGTTGTTTGTTTAGATCCTGCTTTTTTTGTTTTTTCTGTTTCAGTTTTGGAGCTTAGCCTTTTTTGTCCCTGGGAAGACAATTAATTCTTGTTCTTGCTGCCACATAATGAGAGAGAAACAGGATGATACTGCAAGTTTTTCATATACACTGACTGCAGAGAAACGAAATAGTTATATAACTTTTCCATATAAAGAGGCGTATTTTCCCTGACATCCTTTTTACTTCTTCCATAATTAAATAGAACTTGAACTATCCTAGTGTGGTGGAATTTCATGTTCATGACTATATGTGGTATGAAAGTCAGTGGCTTTAATATGCCCTGCGTTTTGACGTGTAGCATTTCTCTTTGCGTTTGTAACTGAGGAGAAAGCAGTTATAAAGCAGCGGGTGGCTCACACACCTTGAGAGAACAGAACAGGACACACAGGGGAGTGGTAGGTGTATCATGGCATACGGCAGGAGGAGGAAAGCCCTGGTAGAAGTATGGGAAAACCCCTGGAGAAATGAGTGCACTTACAGTGAGGTTGCTGCTCACCTGCAAGTGCTTGTGAGCGGCTCCCATGGGAAGGCATCTTTGCCAGGTAGGCCAGTGCAGCTAGTTTCCTTCTGCCTCCCTCAGGGCTCTGCATGAAATTGAAATCTGTAGTTGCCACATCCTGGTTTGTGCTGGGATTTAAACTGATGCTGAAGGTCAATAGCAGGTCTTTATTAAAACTTACAGTGAAGTAGCATTTATACAGCTATTAGAGCATGTTTTTACAAAAGTCATGTTAGTGTAGGAACTGCTTAGTAATTTCACCTGTGTACAGGATACTGCTAAACAGAGCAGTGCCTGTGATACCGAATGAGGTGTTTCAAGGCGATTCAGCAAGGGATGGTGAAGCAGCCCACTTCCCTTTCCTCCCTTATTGCCTTTATTTCACAGAATCACAAGGGTTGGAAGGGACCTCGAAAGATCATCTAGTCCAACCCCCCCTGCCAAGGCAGGGCCACCTAGAGCACATCACTCAGGAACACGTCCAGTCGGGTTTTGAATGTCTCCAGAGAAGGAGACTCCACAACCTCTCTGGGCAGCCTTTTTTTTATTACATCAGTCTGTGCAGACAGCCTGTCTCTAGAAACTGCTAAGACCAGTCTGCAGTGGTTCTTTAGCTTTCCCCTAACATAATTAGGGCTGTCAATAGTCTCCCCCACGTTCGTTCTCTTTTTCCTTGAAGGAACTTCTGCTCATGAGAGAAGCCCCTTTCACTCATTGTTTACAGCTTCTTGTTATCTTTAACATTCCCATCTGCACAGTGCCTCAGTGAAACCTCAAGGCCATGCACTGACTAAGTTTCTCTCAACATCCCTCTTTGGCAAATGCCATGTTCACACTAGCACTTAATTACCTTCCTCCTTTCTCTCGGTGTGTGCTTTAAGTGCCGGACACGGCCAAGTCATCCTTCGCTACATTTACTATTGTAGTCATCATTAAACGCTATACAGTAATAAAATTCAAAAAAGCCCATCCTCCCAATATAAGAACTGATATACTGGATCAGACCAAAGCTCTGTTTATCTTAGCATCTTCTCCCTAGCTGTAGCTGATAATTAGGGCCCAGGGAGGCACACTTCAGCAAATTTAAAGAATGGCCTTCATCTTGACTCGGTACGCATCATCCACAGCAGTTTGCCCAGGAAGTGACTCTTTCCCTTTTTCAGAATGATTAAATGTCCTGTTTTAAAGCTAGAATAGGCTTGATCTTGCTGCTGGTTTCCAGTCTTGAGAGTATGGCTTACTAGAACTCACTCTTGCAGTTCTTCTTTTAGCAGTTTCCTTTCCTTAACAGAGTCATGCTTGCCTTTTCACTCCAGCAGACATTCAGAGAAGTAGTGTTGGTGAAAAAGAAAAGCCTCAAGAGGAAGATGGTGAGGATCTGAATCTGCTGTGGGGAAATCCCAAGCTGACATTCTCCAAGCGTCTAGACAAGATATCTGAGCAGCTTTTCTTCCTCTTTGTTTGCAGTCTTTACCAAATATGTGAGTAGGTTCTTGTATGGCTGGGACAGGGGGAGAAGTGCTCTGTGAAAAGGAGGGAGTTTTATGTCACAGCCCTAAGAGGAGGCAGTGTCTCTTCTTACCTGCTACACCAGGAGACTGTTTGATCCAGATGATCTCTCTTCCAACAGTCTGTTTTCTGATGACCGTTTTCTTTGCTTATACATATTTTCTTTATTGAACCTGTTTCCTTTCCTTTTATGTTTCTATTGTAAGGTGTCTGTAGCAGGGTGTTTAGGACATAAACAGTGGCAGGCAGATCATTTGGAAATGTGGAATAGACTTGATGGTTGTGCCATGACTAGGCTGAGGTGGAAAGGTGGTAGCATGTAACAAGGGACGAGAAAACTAATCTGAGTGTCAGAAGTACTGTAATAATAGTGGTAATTTATTGATGTCTTTATTGGCATTTAAGGCTGAAAAAATAAGTTCCAGTCTAAGATAACAATCCTTTTTTCATCTATTTATAAAATGCTGTAATCCAAGCATTTTCTTCATTCTGAAATAGTAGAATGGAAAACATGCTGAATTGGGATAATTTCCCTTGGAGCTGGAGGGTCTGCAGATGCCTCACAGCCACTAATGAATTAATCTAAGACACATGCATTTATTCTAAGGCAGAGGCATCTCGTAACATGTAAGGGGATACGCGAAGCGAAGAACAGACTTCTCAGAAGACATTTTTGATGCATGACTTGAGGTATTCAGAGCTTAATGTTTGGAGATGCTGAGTACCAGTGACTGATCTCTGTGCTGCAGTTTTGTGTTAGAATATCTGGGGCTAAGCTGTCCCATTTTGGTTACCCAAAGCCAAATGATACATTCAAGAATGCTGGTCTCCATGTTTTTCCCAAGCTCTTGCAGTGTGTCATTGAGAATGAAGAGTGCTTCTCAGCAGTCGTGGTTCCCAGCTCAGCTGCCAGACCACACCACTCTTGAGTCAAAATAGGCATTTCTTAATCTCTCTTTGCTAATGGCCATAGCTCTGAAGCAAGTAATTCAATAATAAAGCTGAAAATGGCAGCCAGGAAATGCTGACTGTCTCCACATGCTTTAATAGTACTCTCCACAGAGTAGGATTAACCTTTTCATATCTAGTCCGTATCTGCTAGTAAAGCTGTAGCTTTAGAAGTGGCCATTTTTCATTACTGTATTCAGGAGCTGCATTCTTCTTGGATTTTTGCTCTAAATATCCATGTTATCTTTTTAGGTTTTGGTTTATTTGTTTTTTTCTTTTGCTTCCCAAGTAGAAGGCAGGTGGTAAATGCAGGAGATCACCCATTCTCTTCCAGTGGGTGGAAGACCAAACATTTATCTTCCAAGAGGCTGAGGATAGGTATCTATGTGTGTGTGTGTGTATATATATATTCCTCGATGGGATGCAGAATATCTATTTCCTGATCAAACTATCCTCCTTCTCCTGATACTTTTTGGGTACTGTAACAATGCTATACAACATATGTGTGCACTGTTGCTATTGCATGTGTATTTTTTTATTTATTTTTATATTAATTTTGTTTTCTCCACGTGAACCTCAGCACCTAAACATCACCACAGGTTTCCTGCTTGGTATTTTTTCTCTATATCTGGGGACATTTCCTAGCTAGGTTGGTTGTTCTTCTCAAGCTGTTGCAAAATGCCTCTCGTGTAGGTTGGATCCACTGGAGGACGTGGCTTCTTGATAAGAATTGTCTGCACTTGCTACTCCTGGACTTTTTCTAGATTTGGTAACAGAGTGCCCTGTGCATATATATCAGTCACTCTCCTTGTTCCGAGAAGTCTTGGCTTGGCAGTCGTTGTTCAACTGTGAGGCTGACATCCCCTCTCCCTGGGGCCAAAGAGGAATGAGTCTGATTATGACAGAGCTGTTGGGGGGTCTGACTTTTCCATGGCTGTGAACTGCTCAGCAAAAGTAGTTGCTAGGAGAAGGCTGCATAGTATTTAGGGCAAGGGTAGTGACTCGGCCTTCATTAACAAAGCTGGTTTATTTTGTTATTTGGGAAACACAGATCAAACCATCTAATAGTGCAATCTGCATAGGATGTTTCACTGCCTGACCTTCCACTGCTAAATCTGTTCCAAAATGTTCCACTAGCATTGGGTGGCCTCTCTGCTGAGCTGACTGCATAAATTAATTCATCTCTGTCCCTACAGCTTTAACTCTTCTTGTGTCTCTCCATTATTTCTTTATAGACTGGGTCAGGGGGTTTAATAGCAAAGGAGAGGCTTCCTTCAAGCAAAGCCTCTTCCCAGCTTGGGCTGTCACACGCTGTGCTTACAGTCACAGGGCTATGTGACTGTTATCCTAAGACACAGCCCATGAGGAGTAGGTAGGGGGCATTGTCACCCTTCCACTGATGACTCAGTAGAGCTGAATTTCTCCCCTTCACCCTCTGTTTACCAAATAGCTATTTAAGTACAGCTCCCTGCATTGCCCTTTACAGGCTCCTCATTTTTTTCTTCACCAGACTACCTTGTTAACCAGCTGCGTACAGTTTAGGCTTAAGATCAGTGAAGAACCATCAGCTGGTGATTGTCTCAGTTGTGTACGAAGCAGCAGCTCTAAGAGGGATCTGTGTCCTGCTTACCCCTGTCAGAGCGAGCTGTCAAATACAAGAAAATACCTTCATGACTTTCTGACAGGTTGCTGCCCAGAAGAGCGTGGCAGGTCAGCAGGGATGGCGACTGGCAGGAGCTGCAGAGAACGTGGTGAGCTGGAAGAGGCTGGAAGGAGCCAAGAGATCCTGAGGCTGAGTAATGCTTTGGGCAGTAAAATGCTTAGCTGCTGCTTTGGGTATTTTCCTCTGTGTTACTTCTCTTTATGATCCACTGTCTTCTTCTGTTGGTCCATTTTTCTGTGCTTGAAATATGCAGCAAGTACCAAGTGGCAAGTTCTGTGTACTGTGATCAAATATTCATGCAGAGATCTGTGTCTTAAACTTGATAACATCACATCATAAACTGTAATATTGTGGAATGTCTACCAACTTGCAGTCTAAAATCCCACTCCAAATAATGCCGATACATGAAAAAAGATTTCCAAGCACTTACTTGGCCATGACGCTGCCGTCGTAGGGCCTTGCGGTCCCCGGGCAGGAATGTTCAGTGGTGACCCCGTACCTCCGGCTGTGCTTCACAGCCTGTCCATAACCAGAAACCCCCGGTGGTTGTAGCAGAATTGCTGCTGTAAGGCAGGAGGGTGGGTGAAGGTAACAGCTTGTTACAGGGCATGGCGTGAGGTGGAAGTTCCCTCTGGTGGAGGAAGAGACCCGCTGCAGGGAGAAGATCGATGCGGCCATGTGAGTGCTCCCTCTGGAAGCGAATTTGGAGAGGTGCCGCACTTTAACCACGTGTATCTCTCCACATGCAGCTTCAGCTGAAGGCTGTGGGCGCTATTGGTTTTCTGGGGACCAGGTCCAGGGAGCGTACATAATAAAAGGTGATCCTGTTATGGAGGACTTTGAGCTGAGCAGATGAAAGGTGTTAGGTAAGGGCCGGATCATCCCCCTGGAAATGGAGAGGAGTGTGAGGATGTCTGTGGCCAACTGGGGCTGGAGAGGTGTGTGATCAGCTCCTAGCTCTGCCACCTCTGGTTTGATACGTTCATCTCTCCCTAGAAGAGTTCCTCACAGGTTATTCGTGATATATTAGGGAATTTCAACCTCTTTCAGCTATGCTACCTCAGAACGATGGGGGAAATTTGCTGCAGATGCACAATCCTAGACAAGAACAACGTGTCAGGCATAGAGGCAGGGATCCTGCAGCGCAGCCAGGGTGGCTGGAGCCCCGGTCCTAACACCTGAAACCAGGCCAGCTGCTCCGTGGAGCAGCCTCCAAGTGGAGCTTGGGGCCGGTCTCACGATGGCAGCTTGAGAGAGATCTAAGGGTTGCTGCAAGACTAAAACACATCAGGAATTTCCATGGCCGCATGTGCTTCTGACAGAAGGGAAAAACCAGTGCAGTGGAAGATGACTTCTGGCAGCCTAATCACATTTGGCATGAGCCAACGTAGCGAAGGAAAAGAAGAACACAAAGGAAACTTGAGGAAGAACAAGCTGGAGGACAAGCCAGAGGCTGTTCTGCACATGGGCAAATGTTCCTTGTGGACATTGGACTTGATAGCTGTGAGACCCCCTAATGAAAATTAGTGTGGAAGAGGGATTGCTGCCGTTGTCACTGGCAGCGATGGGAGTTCACCCGCACCGGGTGCCCAATACTCTGGTTGGTTTTGCCTGCAAACTCTGGGGCGCGGAGGGGGATCCATCTCCTCCTGCGTATCCACGAAGCCCACCAACACCACGCCAGAGCTTTGCCTTTAGTTCGATACGCACAGTCGGGAGGGTTTGCTCGCTGTCCAGAAGCCCACGCGTGTCTGCCCTATGCCGCAGCGTGGGGAAGGGACCCCTCTGCGCCCGGGGGTCTCCGGCTGGGAAGGCCGGCGGGAGCGGGGAGCGGCGGGGGGGGCTCCTCCTCCCCCTCC
>VWZZ01007306.1:345071-366075 GCA_013399095.1 Psophia crepitans | reverse complement strand
CGAGGATCGGCGGGTGGGGAAGATGGACGGGGGTTCGGGCAGCGGCGCTTTGTTAGCGGGGCTCGGCGCGGCCGGGGGGATTCGCGAGGGGGCGTGGGAGAGGCGGCCGCGGGGTCTCCCGGCTGCTACCGCTGCTTTCTGCTCGCTTTTTTTTTATAAAAGAAATATCAAATATGTCTTTCCTCTTTGCAACTTGCCGCCCACCCTCTCAAAAGATGTTTTCAATTTCCCTTTAACCTGTCAGCCTGGGCGGAGAAGTGTGTGGCTCCTTGTACTTCTACAGCTTTTCCATAGCTGGAAGTGCTGTAGGTGGGAATAAAGGTAGAAATTCCCTGGAAATGCTACCCAGGCAACAGGGGAAAATGGAGCAAGCTCGAGATATATGTTCATCTGCCCCACCTGAGATGAGATTCAGTGAGAAAAGGGTATTTTGATGCCACTAGGAAAATTCCTGGGAGGGAGAGTTAGGCTTGAGGTGGGGCAGCAGGATGGCTGGTCTGTCTCCCTTCTGGAAATGTGGCTGGTCAAGGTTAGTACACTGAATCAGATGAATTATTTGCCAGTGTTCTCTGTCTGGTGCATGTAGCTGCAGACTTGGGAGAACATCTGTTGTGCTCTTAAGTAATTGTAGAGGGTCTGTAAGGGCCTTTCTTTGTCTGAAAGAGACGTGCCATGATGTTGCACCATTAGCATAGTTCCAGAAAGGCGTTTTCAAGGTCTCCTCTTCTGCCATAGGAGATGAAACATCAAAAGGAAAACTCACCTTGATCTTGGCTATCGCTCTGCATCACTAAGACATTGGGTGGCTGTCAGATAGGAAGATTTTTGGGGGTTCCAGAGCTGAATTTAGCCCCTGGAGGTATATCATCTGGATTCATCTGCAGCTGTTGCAGGCTGTTACTGGGTTTGCACTTCATTCTGGGGAAGTGTGTTGAATATTTAAATGATTTAATTGCAACAGTATAACTGTGCAGATATCTCTGACAGCAATGTGAGATGTAGCATGTATTGTCCAAGTCTGCTTTTCCTTCTTCTCTACTAGACTAATTTCCACTTTGAAAAAACCTGTCATCATGTAACCCAGCTAATCCTCAAGAACAAAGAATGTCTACGGAGAGGTGGTAGTTTAACTTACTTGCCTTGGCACATGCACATATACATGGGTGATTTAATCTAAGACACATGGCTGGGTAAAAATCTGATGGGGCAGGACACAGAGCAGTTGACATCTGCTGTCAGGTAATTAGCTGAACATACAAACCTTCCCATTCTCTTCAGCTTTATTTATTGGAATAGCATGTCGCGGTGTGAAGTCAGCTGTGTAGAGGGTGGTGCCAATTATTTGTTATACTAGAATTTCAATAGCAAGTATCAATTTGAAGATGCAGTGTAAATATTAAAGTATTAATCATTTAATATAACCATAGTAATAGAAATAATATTAATAATTAAAAAAAAAATTGCAAGGAAACCTATGGCGAGCCAAACTTGATCACTGCTTTCTTTGCACTGCTACTTAGTATACACCTATCCTTTAAGAATGTCTTGCACCTGAAAGTGCTGGTTTGTTACGATCCCAGCTAGAAACTTTGACTCTTTAGAGTATTACTTAAAATACCATTTACTAAAACCAACATTATAAAGAAAAAGAGGAGAGTATAAATAATCCTACGTCCCTTCAGATGCTGGAAGCCCCGAGCTGCCTAACGGGGAACAGCTCTCCTGTCTGGGCACAGTGCGTCATGCAGATCTGTCTGTGGAAAGGGTGCCTTACATTTTGGTCCTTTGAGCCCTTCGGGTGGGGGGGGGGGAAGAAAAGGCAATTCTATTCTGCTCATAATTTCTACTGTGAAATGAAAAGGATGTTCACAAAAGAACTTGTTGCTGCACTTTTGAAGAAGGGTTTTTGATGAAGACAAACAGGCAGGTGGTTTAACTGCTGGTGACCACCATGAGCTTCTGGCAGGGTCCTTTGTTGCAGTTAACCAGCTGAGGTGATCCTGCATCCAAGGGGTACGTGCAGCACGGCATGGGCCAGAAGGCCAAGCTGTATGTACAGCACAGGGAAACTGTTAGGTGGCTCGCAGACTCCTGGGTGTACAGTGGTCTTCAGATTAGGATCATGACAAGAATTTAATCTAATCTGGTTTCTTCACCTCATTATGAATCATTAGATGATCCATCAGTACAGATAGCTGTGCTGGAAGCAGAATGGCCACCTGGTTGGGCTACCTGGCCCCCCCTCCCCCCCCCATGCCTATTCAGTTGGCTTTTCATCAAATCTTCCTAGCTGATAAGGATTGTGAGGAAAGTGATGTGGTCACACTGTGAATATTGCTTTGTGCTCTTAACGATCTCCGTGGGAGTTGTCTCTGGTATGACTCAGCTAACAGAAAGGGCTTTAAAACAAAAAGCAAACCTGTGCGTTGTTGCTTCCACTGTCTCTGATTTGGTTGTTACTGTCTCTGTCCTGGCAGTTTCTATTTCCAACATGTGGCTGAAGGAAAAAGGTCTGTGAGCACTTCTCACCTGCTTCAGTGGGAAGGCAGGTAGCTTACTGCAAACCTTCTCTTACATCGTTTCAGCTTTAGCGTTTGGACTTTGTGTCAATGCTGGTCCAGAGTTCTAGCTTGTTCTGTTCTGCCTGCAGAACTCTGTGCTGGTAACTCCCAAAAGCAAAATGATAAAAGCTTCAGAGCAGCATCTTATATTTCTGTAGCTGTGTGTTAAAGTTGAAGGCTTCATTATTGTCAGGATCTGCAGTAGGTACTGTACCAGTGCAAAACAAAAAGATAATCCTGTCCCTGGTTATCTTTTTCCTTTAAGAGCTCAGTTCTCATTCTCTTGTGGTCCAGGTAGTTTTTTCACACACCTCAGTGAGAACAAAATCAGGATGTTCTTTTTCTGGTGGTAGTAGGTTACAGGTGACTGTTCCACCAAGGAATGTCAGCAATTACTGTAATTGCAATTGTTGCATCTTGGAGTTATTTGTTACTTTGTCTCTGACAATAACCTGAACGGGATAGCATCGTTATCTGTGGGTTAATTACAACCTCTCTTTCATTCATCATCTCTGAGTACATCTCAAAGGACATCCTGGAACACCTGTATCTCCGTTTTCTCATCTGTGAAGTGGAATGAACTGTGCTGAATTTGTCTTCCCTGAGATGAAGCAGAAGGGATCAGTGGCTTGTCCTACCATCTGCAGTGTACTGCCATTCATTTTGAAGGAGATTCTTTTTTTGCTTCAAGTTGGTAGAGGCCACTCTAGCAGAAGGATTTGGGGTCTGTCTTTGTTATTGCAGTCCAGTTCAGCTCCAGTGTGCAGCACTGGCGATCCTAGGTGGTTACTGGTCTGCTATACCTTTTGGCTGTTGTCTAAAAGCATTTTGAAGTAAAAAGTGGGGTTTTTTTATATATATATATAAATGTACTCTATTGTGTTTGCATGGAAATCCTATTCCTTTCCCAGAAACATGAAACTTGCTTTTTGTGCAGAACAGAAGTAGTAGTTTTGGCTCTGATTCCAAAAGTTAGGCACATCGCACTGCCTGTTAAAGCCTTTCAATCTGGAACAGGTGGCAGAGGAAGGAGATGTCAGTAGAAATGAGGCTGCAGCAGACAGGTCATCAATAGTTGAGATAATACTGTGTGACTTAGGCATTTGAATTCCTGCTGCGAGGAGCTTAGAAGTACATGACAAATGATTATAAAATGGTTAAATGATTATAAAATGGTATTTTTCATGGGGAAAACCTACAGCCTTAACTATGTGGGTGTGTTTTTCTCCTGTATTTGTTTCCTTTTAAATCAAAATATCAGCAATAGCCCATCCAATCTCTTATGGTTTGATGTGAGACAGGGTGGCAGTCTCAGATATGTTCACTGGGGATTCCTGACCCTGTGTGGAAATAACAGGGATTTGGGGATTTTTCCTTTCTTCTGGCTGTCGCTGGAAGTAGGCAAGTCTGAACAAAACCAAAGGGGAACCAAAGAATCCTTTAAACTGATAAGTGAAATTTCCTTCGCTGTCACAATTTGTCAGTTTTCCTTGGTTATTGTGATGCCATTTTAGCAAGGATATGTGAGATCGGCCACCCCCATTCTCAACTGATATAAATCCCTAGTGCTACTGAGTCAGACATCGATTGAATCAAAAGACACTGCCTACATCAGCAAAGAATTTCCATTTTAGAGGAACTTAGCGGATCCTTCCTCCTCCTGTTTTTCATGTGTATGGGAAGCCTGAAGCGATTTATGAATGAGGAAAAAAAAAAGTCATATATAATAGATATATGATGGTAAAAAATTGTAACTTGCATCATCTTCACCAGAAGCAGGTAGAGATAGGATCTGCTTCAGTGGGCGAGAGCTGTTCTCATGAAGGCATAGCACAGCCCCGTGCTTCTGGTTACTGATGTGTCACCGTTAGCTTCTCAGGTGACACATACCATGTATGTGAAGGTCCTTCTGCACTGTCCACATTATTGACTTGGTGCTGGCAGGTGACGTGAAGGATTCTGGTATTTATTACTCTGCATAGCCCTCAACATCAGTGATGCGCAATCATGTGAAAATACACCAAGGGACCTGGTGTGGCTGGAGCTCTCTGCTGAGGCCACGGGAGGAGCTGGCAGTGGACTCTCTTACCTGCTGTGATGCTGAGAAGTGGGAAGGCCAGCCCACCTGCTGTACGTGCAAAATTTGCTAAGAAGCATTACCTATAGAGTAAGGTGGTGTAACCCCTCTGAAACAGATCTGAAGCAGTGCACTCTTGCACTGCTGCCCTCCCTCACATGAAGAGCGAGCCGTCCCCGTGGCTCCCAGCTCAGCCTGGCGTCCCTCACGTACATCTCCGCCGCAGTCCTTATGGCTTTGCTGAGTGGGCAGAACCTGTTGGTGATCGTAACTGACAGAGGAGCATCCAGCGCAGGTGCAACATTGGCTTTGCCCTTCATGTGAAATGTGACCGTGCTGATCACCCTGCAGGGGCTAACGCTGCCTGCTGCTTTGTCAGCCATGACCCAGATTTTCCTGCACAAGCACAGATGTGCTGGAAATGCTTTTAGGCCCAAAGGGGAAGGTTTTTTCTTGTGCACACATCGCAGGTGTTACTAGTCCTGGTTTGGTAAGGAAGGACGTTGTACCGAACTGGAAGCCATGGAATATAGCTAAGCGGCTTGGCCTTCACAGCTGCCATAATCCAGTATTGCACCTTTGTGGGACTCTTTCTGTTTCACTGTAATAAAGCACTTTGAGACTTTTTTTTAAGTATTGTGTCATCAGAATGATTTTTACTGCCATTGTACTGGTAAGGGCGCTGAGGCACAGGGAGATCAAGTGATGTGTCCAATATTCCACAGAAAACCTGTGGTAATAGGTAATATATTTCCTCCAGGTTCCTTCATCAATGAATTAATAGAAGAGGATCTGATCTAGGGAACTGGGCCTTATGTTTGTGGTTTGGTTTATGGATTTGTGATGGGTATGGGAGGAGTAGAACAAAACTACAGACTTAGAAAGATGCTACCTGAAGCAGTCAAACAATGAAAGGCTTAAATATTCTGAATAATGACCCATTCCCTTTCAGATCCTCAGTGCAGTTGTCAGTGTCATAGACAGCAGAATGCAACAACCAGACTACCTAATGCAGGCCACTAAGTCAGGCATTACACTACCTAAAATTTGTTCCTTAGTCCCAGCAGCGAGATTTAGATCCAAGGTACTCAGCCACAGATGGCTGGCAGTCCATAAAACATCAGGCAGTCCGTAAGAGCATCTCGGCTCTAAATCAGAACTTCTCAAACAGGCAGTTGTCAGTTATGTACTAACTGATTTAATGAGGTGATGTTTTTACTTAATTTTTAGTTACAGGTTTTGTAATTTACAAAACTAGTTCAGTAGTTATAAATATTAACATTTCAACATTTTAACAATTCCATGTGACTTATAAACTATCCTTAAGCAACACTGGGACATAAAATGAGCTGTACGTTTCTTTCAAACGGTCCATTCGTCTGGTGATTAGGAGGGGTTAGGAAACAATTCTGCCGTGCTCTTATTGCAGTTAACAGAGGGTGACATCTCTAAGGAGCTTCCATTAAAAAGTAATGTGTTGCAGAGAGAGCTGTTTGGTCAAGGGGAAGTGTTTGGTACAGAGAGGACCAAGGAGGACATATAATCATGCCTCCTACTTCTTGAGCAATTGCTTCTAGGTACTAAGCAGTGCATTTGCCTTTCTTCATTGCTGTGAGCAGACAGAGGCAGTATGGTGGGAACTTTAATGCTAATCGTAAAAGTAGGTGAAGAGTTGAGTCCTGCAGAAGTATTGGCCAGTGTGGATCGCTGTAGAACCTTTATGTATCAAAAGCTCTTCTATACACTAGACTTGATCAGAGCCACTGAGCAGATTTTAGGTAGGTCTTGTGAGATAAAATGGCTCAATGGAAGGATACACCTGTGTAATCAGGATCTACGCAGGCAAGACGCTTACATGACAAAATCTCACTTAAATCACCTGTGTTCTTAAGGGTAATCACATGCTGCTTTTTGCAGAGGGAGGCATCACATACTTGTATTATCATTCATATGCTACTTAAACTCTTTTGGGCAGGACCTGTCATTTAGTATTTTTGATTTTACAGCACCCTGGACAATGGGGTTTAGTTTCTAGTTGGTTCTCCTAATTTCTGTAGTAATACAAAAATAAATAATGTATGAATAAATGCAACTCTGCCTTCTAGGTGAATTATTTATGAGAGTGATCCATGTTCCTTGGTAATTTCTTTGTGACGCTACTACTGGTACAGTGTTCGTGTTCTGTTTTGGCATTTCACATACGTGTGGTAAGACAAGATTCCTGCTCTGAGGAGCTCCTAATTTAAACTGATGAAATACAGGCAAAACAGATGGTGAACAAAGTGGTGCGAATGAACCAGAAGAAGCAACAAAACGAAAGCTGTGTTTTATCTCTCCATGACTCGTGTGCTCCTGAAGAGAAGCACTGAGATATCAGGACACGCCTGCTCGTTCTGCACGCGGGACCTGGGAAGACACGCCAGCCCTGGAGCAGCATGCCAGAGCTAGAAACACGGGCGGTACTTTCCCAAGCTTCGTACACAGAACAACTCCATCTTTTGATGCGAAGCCCAGAGCAGGCATATCCCCTTAGTGGGGTACTCAGCTTTTTGTTTCTTGTAGACACATTTTGGAGGATCTAGAAGGGGAGGATGAGGGATTTTGATTTGTGGGTAGTAAAGCAGTAATCTGTAGGCTGGTAAAAGCTGCCAGATAGCCAGAAGAAGGGCAAGGATGGTACCGAAGAAGGACAGAAATTGGTTGTACAGTAAGTAGAAATGAAGAGCAAGGATTACGTTTCAGAAGGAACACACATTGATATGGAGGCAGAGGATTAGGTGTCAAGTTGGAGACTGACTCTTGGGAGCGACAGGGGGACAGCTGGTAGCCCTGGCCTGGTGTCATGCTTAGTAAAGGTTTGCTTCTTCAAATGCTGCCTACTTGCTTGCTGTGTCCCTTACTGCTAATGCACTAATTGCTAATAATAAACAGCCAACCAATTCCAAAGATGGAATCAATCAACCGGTCAATAAAGCTGCATTCCATCTTTCCCTGTTCTCTCTCATGGAGCCAACAGCAATCTCTGGCTTTCCAAAATTCTACAGGACAACAAAACCAGCATTGAAGAGCCCATTTGTGACGAGCTAGAAAGCATGCCCCTCACGTCTGGAATTGTGTGCCTTTTTGGACAGGTCCCAGGGATGCCAGGGCAACGTGTGTAGCCTGCTTTGGAGTCTACCGAGCAATTCAATACTATCAGTGTCAACAAACAGTTGCAGCTCCTGCTCGAGAAGCACTTCTGTTCTGTTGAGTTCATACTGTTGCTTCCT
This sequence comes from Psophia crepitans, assembly GCA_013399095.1. NCBI lineage: Eukaryota > Metazoa > Chordata > Aves > Gruiformes > Psophiidae > Psophia > Psophia crepitans. Next base: position 358,168 of record VWZZ01007306.1, on the reverse strand, counting down.
TTCACTCAGCTCAGCTGAGCTTGCTTACTCTATTTCTTGTTTCCAGCCTCTAAATTAGTTGTGGGGTTTTTTTCCAGAGGAAAGCCAAAAACTGACAGACATTTCTTACCTCCAGTTTTGAAGGAGGCCTATGACCTATAACCAACCTCAGAGGAGGGAAGGGCTTGTGCTGCAAGTTTTGTGTGGGAATACCTAGAGCCTGGATTCGGTGGTGCTGCAAACTCCCCATCAGAAGAGGGCAGGTTATTTATTCTCTCTTAATTTGGTACCTGTAAAATAGGCTTTGTGATAACTTCTGTCCATCTAAACTATCTGTTCTCCTGTAAGCATGAGGCATGCTCTGGAGCAGAATTGGAGGAGCAGTGTAAATATGAATTTTGAGCTGAAATTTCCAAGCCAATGGTCAGGGATGCTCTGGGGTGTTTTGTGTAGACCATGTTCTTTCGTGGCAGAGCTCTCCTGCCTGTTAGTCTCCGAGCAGCACTCACGGAGGAGTGAAACCAGGAATCTTAGATGGGATTTCATGAGGAATATCTTCCTAGGGAGGACAGATGGGAAGCACCTGGCCAAGATTAAGAGCAGAGCAATCACAGCAAGACGACCTTCTCCTGTCATCACAGCATTTTATGGCTACCTTTCTCTTGATGTCTTTAGCACAAATGCCCTAACACTTGCTGTGAGCATGTGGGGAGAGCAGCTTACTTAGGCTGCAGGTGCCATTAAACAGTGAAGAGGACGGTGTTCTGCCTTGGGCAGTCCCCACAGGGCTGCTCTGGGCTGTGCTCTGCCTTGGGCCTGTTCATGAACAAGCAGTTTGAGGCTCTTGAGCCTCATCCTGCCCATGGAAGGGTTCTGCTTGTCCTGCTGCCTCTTCTGCTGGGGGACTTGGGAGGACACATGTCCATGCATGTCTGAACAGACCTATGAACCACCCGTATTATGTGACTGTCCTGGTTTTGGCTGGGATAGGGTTAATTTTCTTCCTAGTAGGTGGCAGAATGCTGTGTTTTGGATTTAGTATGAAATTAATGTGTAGTTGTTGCTAAGTAGTGTTTACAATTAAGTCAAGGACTTTTCAGCTGCTTCCCAGACCCTGCCAGCGAGGGGGCATGAACCTTCTGCCGGGGTGCACAAGAAACTGGGAGGGGACACAGCCAGGGCAGCTGACCCAGGCTGGCCAAAGGGATGTTCCATACCATATGACATTACGCCCAGTATATAAGCTGGGGGGAGTTGGCTGGGGAGTACTGCAGCTTGGGAGCTAGCTGGATGTTGGTCAGCAGTTGGTGAGCAATAGTGCTGCACATCACTTGTTTTGTATATTCTTTTATCATTATTATTATTATTATCTCCTTTTTCTACTCTATTAAACTATTTTTATTTCAACCCACAAGTTTTACCTTTTTTTTTTTTTTTATTCTCTTCCCCATCCCACCGGAGGGGAGTCAGCTGTGTGGTTGTTCTAGCTGCCTGCTGGGTTAAATCACAACAGTGACCCACAAGAAACCATCCCATGTTAGACCAGCTCGAATAACACCATCTGGCTCTTAAAATCTACCTGCAGGATTCATGGTGACGCTTGAAGGAGAAAGATGGATGCTGGAGCTGCCCTGAGGCTAAATGGCTTTGGGTTTAGTGATGGAAAAAGATGGAATGGTTTCACTGGGCTCGCACGGCTGGAGAATGAGCACCAGGCTGGCGGCTATATGGAAATTAATTGATGGGCAGTGTTTAGATTCCATGGAACATGTGCCTCTGCAAAACCCCCCACTATCCTAGCTGGGTTGTTGGGGTTTTTTCGCTGGAAATCACAGCAGAGAGGTCGGGGACATAATGGACACAGGCAATGAATGAGACTTTTTCCCTTTCAGATGATCCATCTAGGTCTGGGTTGAAGCATGTTGGCAGGGCAGTTTGGAGGCTGTTTGCATCTTCCCTGGCTAATTGTACCTTTTTTGCAGCTGAACAAAGAATTCTGCTTTCCAGGTTTATTGTTTTCACTCTGCTTGTAAGGGTTTTGGTCGAAACAGAAAGATGTTGCTATTTAGAAAGAACATTAATAATTAAATTGAGGTACTCAGGGGAATATATCCCATAAGGCTGGATTTGTTGAATTTAAGTAGATCATAATAATTTCCATGGCAACACAATCTGCTGTCCTATATACAGACAGGGTCTTTCTCGTAGGATCAAATGCAGAGAGGAAACTGCTATTTAAAAGAGATATCTTAAAAAGACAGACAATGAAATGAGTAAATAGTTTCCTGCATAAACGTTGTTGGAATTTTCTCACGTTTGTTGTGTTGCGCTAACCTCTCTTCATAGCTGTCAGGCTGCCATCAGTCAAACCAATCCCCTGCTGACTCCAGTGATTTAGGGGGAAACTGTGATCTAATGATCCTTTCCGTGATATCATCTCGCTCTCACAGATACATCCCTATCTGCACATGTATATAGCTATAACTGTCATGAAGCTGTAACGCAGACTACTGTGTAATTTTGACCAGGCCTACTCAAATTTCTGTGCCTTACTGCCTGTGTCTGTGCTAGTTGTGTCCCATCTTACAGCGTTGGGTGAGGTTGTTTCGTCAGTATCTGGATAGCATTTGGCGATCTTTGTACACGGTGTGTTCTGTTCCAGCTGACCGTTAGACAGGAATTTGTAATGATGGTCGAGAGACCTTAGAGGTAATTGGGTAACCACACACTCACTTAGAAGATTTGGAGATTCTTAGGTCTAACAGAAATTGCACCAACTCTTTTTCTCTAATCTAGCAATCAAATAAATGTATCATTTTACATGCCCAAAAAACCCTTAACAGGCACACAGTCAGATTTACAGAATCCTTGTGAAATGAAAAGTGATTGTCCAAACAGGAAAGATGGAATTTAATAGAAAAGTTCTTGATGTAACCTTCTAACAAAAACCACACAGTATATGAGGAGGGGAAAAAAACCAGTGGAATATTTGTAGCTTCTCTGTTTTGTCAGTGGAAATAGGCTAAGCGATGCGTTGCCAAATTTTAACAAGAACTGCCACAAAAGTTCCCAGTCATGGCTTGTGGTAAACCTGAAGGATCAAGGGTGGATGCTCTGCAGATAGAGGGAATAAATAGCTGGAAAATGCTGATTCAGTGCAAACCTCAAGAATTTTCTCATCTCTAAGGCAATGCCAGGGCTTCAAGTTGTGTTAACTGGTGCAGCTCTGCTGAAGTCAGTGAGTGGTGTAAATCTACCCAGGTCAGAATCCCAAGGTTGTGTTTGTAGCCCAGAAAGATGAGGGCCTTTTAGAAGCTGCCAGCTGGATCCTAGGAAATTGAGTATTATAGGATGGAAACTGGCCAGTTCAAGACACCAGAGGACTTTTGTTCCTTATGAACCTCAAGTTAAGCTGTCCTTTGAGGGGTGACAGATTGAGAATGGAGGGTTCCCAAGGACACAGTTCTGTCAGGACAGTTATTTTATCCTTTTGAGTCACAGAATGGTTTGGGTTGGAAGGGACCACAAGCGTCATCTAGTTCCAACCCTCCTGCCATGGGCAGGGAGATCCAGCCTGGCCTTGGACACTGNGCACTCCCTAATAACCAGCCCCTCTCCAGCTTTCCTGTAGGCCACTTTAGGGACCGGAAGGCAGCAATTAGGTCTCCCTGGAGCCTTCTCTTCTTCAGGCTGATCAAGCCCAATTCCCTCAGCCTGTCCTCGTAGCAGAGGGGCTTCAGCCCTCTGATCAGCTTTGTGGCCTCCTCTGGACTCGCTCCAGCAGCTCCATGTCTTCCCTGTACTGGGGACCCCCGAGCTGGAGGCAGCACTCCAGGTGGGGTCTCACCAGAGTGGAGCAGAGGAGCAGAATCCCCTCCCTTGCCCTGCTGGCCACACTGGTTTTGATGCAGCCCAGGACACAGTTGGCTTTCTGGGCTGCCAGCCCACACTGTTTGCTTTATTACAGTTGGGAATTCGATCACCCGATGGGCATATGGCTTTGCCTGCACTTCAACAACCAAAGCCAATCAGATGGGCCATCCCAAAGGCCATAATCAAGATGTGTCTGACCTCATAGCTGGAGCTCTCTGTTGAGCTTCACTATTGAGCTTCTCTCTGGTAAGCGTTAACACCCACTGAAAGCTGAGGATGAAGAGCATGACCACCTTCCCTTTAGATTCAGTCAAAAGAATCCTAATGCCTTATTGCAGACAACCCAACCATGTAGATCTTAAAATCTACTTTAATTGTGTCAGATAGGGAGAAACTCTGTCATCTCTCGTGCTTCATCCCTGTACCCTTGAAACCTGTTACAGAGGGTGCTGCACGCTGCAGCGTGCTAGCTAACCACAGCCTGCTGCCATTAGCTCTTAGCTTGCATCCCCGATGCTGGGTATTTTAAATCCCTTTCAGTGCTGCTTTGCAGGCTTTCCAGAAGTGGGAATCCCAAGGGCTTGCCGACAGCTATTTCCCGGGCCCAAGGAGATGTGACATACGTGACTGATGATACAGACCCTATGCATATTTCTACAGATTATTCCTAAATCACTGCAGAATGAGCAGAGCTGGTTAAGAGGCTGCATGCAGCCAGAGTGAGAGACCTTGCCTGCTGTCTGAGAGGCAGGACATGCATTTGAAGTACATAAATACTATGCCAGATTCTGCACGGTACTGGAAACCGGACCAGTCTGCTTTCCTTGTAGTTGTGTATGATTCATGGTTAATCTAATGTAAATCCCCTTTGCAAAATATGTTCCTCTCACCCCCTCTAGGATTTGCTTATAGATTAGATACTTTTCTCTTTGCTATACTGTGTCCGCAGGTTTTTGCACTCAGATGTGCTATACAGCCACTGGAATAGCTCAGCATTCTTGTTCAATTATTGTTCTGCTGTGGTTTGCAGATACTTGGCTGTAACAAATCAGATCCCTCTTCAAACACTTGTGTGTTAGGTATATTCTCGAAACCAAGAAACCTCGCTCTGGGCAGTCGATCCATAAATGGCTGAAGTCTGAATCCAGTTCTCATGGCACATTTTATACAGCTACATATTGCATTTGAAACCACTGTTTCACTTCAAAATAGCAATGCTTGGCCTCTGGACAGTGGCACTTGCAACACTGTCATCCTTCTGCGTGAATCTCCTTGCCTTGGAAGGAGAACCAGCCCTGGACTGTGGCATTTAAACCAGCAGTATTGCAATGAATAAGAAATGATGCAAAAGCATACATAAGATAGCAGGCAGTGGGGGCGTTCCCACAAAAAGTACAAGCTGCCTTCTCAAGCGGCTGCTTGCTTCGAAATCTCTGTAATGGACTTGGAAGCGTTGGCTGTCTTTCCCTTTGCTTTCCTCTAAAGCTATTTCTGTGAGGTCTCCATCTGGCTTCTAAGCCTCAGTTTATATTTCATTTTATATTTTGAGTAGCTGCCAGCTGCAAGGTGTGTATGTGTAAGAGAAGGTGAGAAGGGAAAAGAGGTGAAGTCACTAAGCCAAAAGAAAGAGAAGAAGCAAAGCTTTTACCCTTCTGAACTGTACAATGCACTGGTGCTTTATCTAAGCCTGAAACAAAGAGATAATCCTCATGGTGTAGGAATGGAGTTATGCCTGTGTCACAGGCTTTGATCTGAACACATTTGTGTTTGGGGAAATGCAGAATAGAAGAGTGGCATGGCTTATCCCTTTTGCTCTCTAATGTTCTCAGCTAAAGCTTGAATTTCAGAAAGATATGAGAAGCCTGGGAGAGATCAAAATTGAATGCAAATGGGAACATGACATCTCCTGTCAGAAAGAAGGTTGAGTATCTGGGTAGCACTAATGCTGTCTGGAGGCACTAAGAAAACCTGAGTCAACCCCCTTCACCTCTTCACCAAATTGTGAGACTGGATTTAAAATCCTGACTTTTATAGTACGTGCATATAATCTGTGCATGAGATCCTTTGATTTGTACTCTGAACCTGCAAGATTGTGCGTTCTTTTCTGAGAAACCATTAAGTGTGATAATTTATTTTGAACTGAAATGTTCCTGTAATCACTTCCAAGAAATCACCTGATGAGATTAAATGAACAGGACAAGGGGAAATGGCTGCAAGTTGCGCCAGGGAAGGTTCAGGTTGGAGATGAGGAGAAAATTCTTCTCTGAAAGGGTGGTCGGGCATTGGAACGGGTTGCCCAGGGAGGTGGTGGAGTCACCATCCCTGAGGGTGTTTAAGGAAAGGTTAGATATGGTACTTAGGGACGTGGTCTAGTGGGTAATAGGTGGTGGGGGGATGGTTGGACTAGATGATCCTTGAGGTCACTTCCAACCTTAATGATTCTATTCTATTCTAAATGTGAGAACTGGCAGTGCGGTGCTAGGCTGTGCTCAGAGAGGGAGCTCATCTAAGCGTAATGATGAAGGTGATAAAGGCTAGCACAGAAGCACAGCCTGGAAATTGTGACTTCTGTTTCCAGATCTCGCATTGACTCTATCTGGGCTGTGACCAAGCTGCTGATTTCCAGTGGTGAAAACCATTTAATTTACAGCACGGTCAACGGAACCTTTAGTTATTTGTCCTCTCTGAAAACTGACCTGTGTCTCTGGCTTCTCTGCCCTAGGAATCTCCCTATCCAAAATCTGTGATTGCCAGGTGATGTTGTGAAGCTCTCGGTATGAAGTGCTGTACTGGGAGATGCTTCAGTAGATACCTGCCCTTGCTATTAACTCTCCCTTGCACTTTAGGTAATAGCTGGTTGTTAAAAACTGTAATGCAGAAGAATAGTAGTAGTGTTATGAAAATTGGTGGAAGCTAGAAGAAAGCCCTTCCTCTGTCTTGTCTTTAGTTAAAAACCCAAATTTCACTTACTGAAATACTACAGGGACTAAAATCTAAAGTCCTTGGCGTAACAGAAAGCATTTAACCTGTTAAGGTTCAGGGAGAAGCTATGGTAACATTGGAAAACACTAGAAATTACACAAAGAAATCAGATGTTGGTCAAGAAATATAAAAAACCTGGAGATAATTAATGAGATAAAATTATTTGGGAGGAGCTGGGAAAGAATTGCCTTTTTGTAGCAGAAGAATATTCAGTTGTAGGATTAACGGTGATGTAAAAATCGATGTAAAGAGACTCCAAAGTTCAGAAGAAAAGCCTTGCGTTTTAAGAAATATCCCAGAGTGTTGAGGAAATTCCAGTCTTTGTCTTGATACATATATTTGTTGAGCAAAGAACAAAGATATTTTAGAATCCTGTGCAAACGGTGTGAATTATTTCTGTCGCATGCACCTGCAAAGTGAATTGCAAGTCAGAAATTTTTAACTTGGGCTGTGGCTCTGGGCAACATGCAAGTGTCACTGAGGGAATGGCATGAATTTTAGAGGCTATGCAACTACACCTTCTCCCAGGAGGGTATTAGTAGACCCATGCTGTATGCTGGTATACTCCAAGCCAGAAATGGTGACAACATCCTGCCCAACCCAAGCAAGTTCAAGGTACAACAGATGCAGCTTTTGTGTGTCAGCGCTGCATGATGGATGTCCAACCAGGGGAATACTCAGCTGGACCTGTAAGAAAAACTGTAAAGTGAGGATACGAGAACTCACTATTTCCAAAAGGCTTGGAGAGAACTTACTGAGGGTGGTAAGACTTACAGAGGCGTTGATAGTTCTGTGCCTAGGGTCCTGCTATGCACTCACAGTCCTGAAAAGCCTCTTAGAATTAGTTGGTCAGAGAAATTAAAGCTTCCTGAATCCTTAGGTGTGTATTTTTCCTGTTACTAACATAGGTGAACCCTTTGGAAATGCTGAATAGAACTCTTCTTAAAATCAGTTTCATTTAATTTGTCTTCATTTAACCTGAAAATACAGTTCTCCAAATGCTAAAGGACAATTTTAGCCACTGTGGTGAAGATTGTCATTTAAGGAAGCTCTTTAAGTAAATTTTAGCTCAATCAAGGCTTTGCTGGACCGTGCAGCCTCTGATCCTTTTAAAAATTATCATATCATGACTATTAGCTGTGTGTATGGGTAATTTACTTTCTTGATGAGGTTCCCAGCTCCGGCAGAAGACAGGATGTGTTGTTTTATCTCCAGATACCTGCCATGGGCTATGGTGTTTGGCATAGAAGTAAATAAGCTGATAACAACCTCCCTACGAGAGGCTTTATGGAAGAATAGGTCATGCAGCAGCATTACCATAAAACCATTACATTTTGCAGTAACGCTGCACAGTTAATGACACAAAGGCTTACACTGTGGATATGTGGCTGTAGAGATAAGGGAAATTTAGCCGTTCTTCTTCCAGCTCACCAAAAACGGCTAAGCAAGAGACTCAAAGCAGTAAGTGTTTGTAAATACTAATTTCATCTCCCTGATGCCTGTTTTGTAAAAGTCTTTGCTAACTGCAACCTGGTCTGTGTTAAGTCCCTGAGTTAAGACAACGTGATACTACTTTTTACGTACTTCCCTTGGAGGTCAAGTTTTGTTTTGCAGGTGGCTGAGTGAGGTTTGTACTACTGTAACAGCTCATTTGGAGCTGGCTAAAAGGACCATTTTCAGAGTCCTGCCGTAGCGTGACATCTATTACTGTCATACCACGACCCCAGTTTAGCTCCTTGAGGAGGGCACCACTTGCACAGCAAAGGGTGTGGTGTGGCTGAGCAAGAAGGTTCTCCAAGCAGCAAGGAAACGTCTCCTCCTCATTCAGGGAGTGGGTCCCTGGCTCTTCTGCACCTCTGGTGATGGGAGGGGTGGAGTGCTGTTCTCTTCCAGATCTCAATACAGGATTGGTTTAGTAAGAGGGTTAGCCAGCAGGTTGACAAAAGTGATTGTTCCCCTTTATTTGGCAAGTGTGAGGCAGCGTCTGGCTGGCATAGCGTGTCGTGTTTGGGCCTCTCTAGTATAAGGAGGGCACCAGCAAAGTGCCATGAATCTAGTGGTAGGGGGCTGGAGCATGTGGTGCACCAGGAGAGGTGAGCAAGCTGAGTTTGTTCAGCCTGAACAACAGATGGTGAAGGGGACATCTTAGTGCTGTCTTCAAGAATGTGGTGGGTTGTTACAGAGAAGATGGAGCCAGGGTTTTTGTGGAGGCATGCAGTGAAAAGGTGAGAGGTAATGGACACAAGTTGCCGCAGAGGAAATTCTGTTTAGATATAAAGAAAAAATTCTTCAAAGCAAGGGTCAGCAAACAATGGGGCAGGAGTCCAGAGATGAAGATACCGAAAATTTGACCGGATCGGTTGTAAACTTGAAGTTGGACCGCTTTTGGGTTCAAGACTTGTAGAGATCTCTTCCTACTGCAATTACTCTTTGATTCTAGTCTAAAGGACATATTTCTAGTTCTTATATTACGTTTGCCATTCTTCCACTTGAACAGTTTCCAGTAGCACACTAAATTATATCCACCAAATAGGTTTTGCTCTTTGTCTCCTCAGATTGGACAGTATGGAGAAGAAAGGTGTTTACAATGGTTTGATTTAGTGTTGATGGGCTTTTTTAATATCAAGAATGCTGTTGGTTGATACAGGGAAAAATGGGCTGAAGTTTTACATCTGGCAGGGGATCAGTGCTGCTCCTTAGGTGCTCTGTGAGCCTGGTTCACCTGGAGTCAACCCTGCAGGAAGTTCTCTTGCTCTCCAATGAGCCCTAGTGATGAAGCTCCTTGGCACAGAAGCCAAAGCATTTGCTGTCCTAAATAATTTAGGCTCCCCTACCTGCTGATTTTTATCACTTATCCTAACTCTGTGATTTAGGATTATCCACTAAATGGTCATTTTTCTTCTAATTTATTTTAATTAGAGACAAATAATTTTACTGGTAGTTGAAACTGAATTCAGAGGTGTAGCCAGAAGCTCTGATTATTTGTTAGTGATCCGTAGCTTCAGTACAGAGGCTTGCTTCCTTCTGATTTCCTCTCCTTTATGTCTTGGTTAGACTGGAGGCTGGTCTGTATCAGTTTAGCTCCAGCTGGAGATCTCTCCCTCCTTGTTTATCTCAGTTGTACCATGCATTTCATTAAGATGCTGTTATTAGCCATATAAAATGGAGGGATTAAAAAGGATGAATGAAATGAGAAAAGACCCTGGAGGAAAGAACTCTATTAAATTCAAATAATGCATATGAGAAAATACTAGAAGTCTGTCTCTTTCTAGCTGTATGGCAGTGTCTCATTTTTCCTTTCTTTCCTTTTTTATTTTTTTAAAAAAATGTAGGTCCTTGTGAAAAAGCAGGTGCCTAGCCCCTCCCTAAAATGTTGTTCGCGTACCCAGAAGAAATACCAATGTGTGTCTGTGGGCCATAAAGAGAAATGTGGTTTGCGTGGCCCGTGAACTCCCTGCAATGTGGCAGCTGTTATATATAGCGTGTGGCATTCTGATACCGGTACTAACGAAAGCGTTAAGATGGTCTGAATACCCTGAAATTGCCAGGAGAATCATCTTGCTTTAGTTTTTCTACACTCTTGCTTTAAAACCGGAGTTGAAAATTGGGTACTGTTTATGTCTCTGACATGAGCTTCCTGCATAATTTCAAGTGCGTCTCACTGTCCTTATCATTTAAAATAGAGATGAAACGCTAACAAAATAGAAATAATTGGAAATCAATGGAAATGCAATTGACTTTGATACTCAGGACACTAATATTAATACTCCACTTTGAAATCCTGCTTTGAAATGCGTTGTCAAAATGAGAAGAGATGTTTTAAAGGTGGGGTTGCTTGGAGCTTTTTTCCATTTGTCTAGTTGTTTTTTTTTTCACTTAACTAGGAGTGAAATACTAGCTCTGGAACACGGAGCTTACAACGGAGTTGGGTCACCTGTTTTCAGTGTGGTTGGTCCCTCCAAATGTTTGGTCGTCTAGTTTTTCAGGTTAGTGTTGTAGAGTCGTCAGAGGTGTGAGAAGTTAAGGTCAGTTACTGATGGAGGGAGTTATGCTGTTTATTGTTCATTTACTAGCATATTTATAAAAATGTCCAGATAGTAGTAAGATTTTCTCTGCAGGCTGTTTTGTGCCAAGCTGGCGGTGACCATACCTGATACCTGTCCCTACACTAAACTGCTCTCCTTGGCTAGTGTACAGATCTAAGCGGGGCTTCTGTCCTTCTCCAAGAGCTTGTGGAGATCTCGGAGACCTGGTGCTACTCAGAGCAGCCTTGGGACTGCTTGATTTGTGTCAGTGGATTGAACTGCTGGTATCCCAGGACTGACACTGATTCCACGGGAAGTCACCATGGCTTTAGCTGAGTATTTGGGCCAAAGAGGTCCTTTGGTTTGATTTTTAAATTATATCAGTGAGCTAAAATATTCCTTGCACTTAGTTAAGCACTTCTAGTAATATTCTGTCCCTTGGACGCCAAAGTAACGTTAAGGAGATCCCATGTTGCAATTGATTTGGATGAGTTATAGTTTCATTTAATTTTTTATTCCTGTTTTGAGTCCCATGAGTACAACACTAGAAGTCTAAAGCTGTCTTTTAGTGAGGAGTAGACAAACAGGAGCTTTTCTGTTTCTCACCATCTCCTCAGACAGCGGTAGCACATATGGTTTGATGGTGAAAGACTTCCATGACCTGAACTGAGTTTTAGGATACACAGAGTGTAGGATTATGCTCTAAATTGGGATTCTGGTACGTGTTTATGCTTCCTAAAAGTTGATTCACGTAGCATCGGTTAAAATAACTCCAAAATAAAACTTGCAGCGTGATCTTTGTGGTTTTATATGGAAATAATGCAGAAATAGCTTTGTTGATATGCCATCCATTTTTTATACCTTTTTAAGCCTAGAAATTAGTTTGGTTAGGTTATATGTCTCTTTCTGTTCCTTTTTGTATCATGAGCCTACCATAAATCTGTAGGCTAACTCACAATACAGATTTTAAACCATCTGTCATCTCTGGAATATAATGTCAGTGCTTCTAAAAAAGCCTTTTTCCACATAAACATCCTCCTCTCCAGAGTCAGCAAAAGCAGCCCTTCCCAACTAAACCATACCATTTTGTTTTGAAATTGCCATTTATTTGGCTTGGAAAAAGACAGGGCTTTCCAAGCAGGAACTATACGGTCGGTACTGGATAGGAAGAACATCAGGGGCACACAGATGCTAAGCCCTGCCTTTTTGGAGCCATGAAGCTGGGTGAAGATCTGACCCGGTCACATAGCAGAGAATGTTTTCTTCTCTAAAAGGCACAGATTTTTATTCCCCTCAGTATCACACTTCGAATTATTTGTTCTTTCCTGAAAGGGTCTGAATGATGCGGTGGGCTGTGTCAGCACTAGGAGAAAGCTCAGCGAACTGCTTTCTCCTACGGTCCTGCTGAGCTGAAGCACGGAGAGAGGAGGAGCAGCGACAGGGCGAATGCCTCCGATGAGGCCCACGAAACACTATCTCTTGCAGACAGCTGCTTGGAGCCTCATGGAGTGTGCCAGGCACAGCGTTCTTATCGACCCGCAGCTTCTCACCCGTGGGTTGGGGCCCCACATCAGCCCTACACGCTCTCCGTGCAGACAGACCCTTCCTTTAAAGTACTGCCTGGGGTTGGGGAGGAGGGTAAACAAATTCCCCTTGCTCATCAGCAGCCCATCTCCACCAGCCCAGACAGCGTGAAGTAGAACAGACCAGCTTAGTGAGCCATCTACCTGCAATAAATTTGCTTCCTAAAATAGCTGCAGAGCCATGGGGTATTTTTATAGCAGCTACACAGGCCTTTTCTGTTCTGAAGGACTGCAAAGAAAACTTGGAAGCATTAGCTTGTGTGTAAACTGGTGCAATTCTGCCTGAGTTTGAAGGCAGCCTGGAACAGTAAATCTGGGAAGGGTGAAGGACCTGTTTAATCTTGCTTGGGCTTTAAATATGATCCTCAAGGGTGTCAGTGTAAATATCAACCCTGTGAGACTCTTCACTGCTGATGGTTTTAGTAGGAACATCAGGTGCATTATCTTACCGATCCCAATATTTTGCAAGGTCTCTCCATCAGTAGTACTGTTAATTTAGGGTTTCTATCTTCTGCCTGTAACAAGAAGTGGGGAAAAGGAAGTGATGTTGGCCACCTTTAGACAAGTCTGGTGGTAGTATCTCAATGGGATGAGGTTCAATGTGGCAAAGTGCCAGGTCCTGCACTTTGGCCACAACAGCCCCAGGTAGCGCTAC